>CM052093.1:11256956-11293324 GCA_028453745.1 Agapostemon virescens | reverse complement strand
GGGACATCCGTTTGTAAAATCTTAGGGACGTCCTATGGACTTAAATTGCGGGCATTCTAGAAATGCTCACTTGTCACGTCTTATGAATGTTCTAGGAACATCCGTTTCTGAAGTCTTCTAGACATTCTTAGGATTTAAATATCGGACGTTCTAAGTCCGCTTACTTCTTTTATTTTATGATTGTCCGCAAGACAAAATAAGAATAAAATATAGGAACATCTATTTTTGATGTTGTATGGACATTCTTAGGACTTAAATCTGGGACGTTCTAAGAACGATCACTTCTTCTGTTTTATGAATGTTCGCAAGATGAAATTTCAAATATTCTAAGAACGTGCGTTTCTGAAGTCTTATGGACATTCTGAGGATTTAAGTTTTGGACGTCCTGAATACGCTCAATTCTTGTGTCGTATGAATGTACGTAAAACAAAATTTCAAATATTCTAGAAACATCCATTGCTGAAGTTTTTTGGACGTCCGTGGGCCTTAAATTTCGGACGTTCTAGGAACACTCACTTCTTATGTTTTATGAATGTTCTTTAAACAATATTTCAAAAGTTCTAGGAACATCCTTTTCTGAAGTTACATAAACGTTCTCAGGACTTAAATTTTGGACGTTCTAGGAACTCTCACATCTTATGTGTTATAAGACAAGCAAGACAAAATGTCAAATGTTCCAGAAACATCCATTTCTGAAGTTTCATAAATGTCCTTAGGACTCAAATTTCGGACATTCTGGAAACGCTCACTTTCTTACATCTTGCGAATGTTCGCAAATCCTGCGGAACCTGCCTTAGACGCTAAGATGTTGGACGGTATATGTAAGAATCAATGGCGGTTCAAGTACTAGCGAGAATGGCCGCCCGAATTCCCATCTGTTGCCGTCGGTAGAAGATCGAGTCACCACATGTTCCATCTTTCAAATGTCCTGAAGATAGTATTAATGATAATCACAGTTGTAATAATAGAAATGGTGATAATTACATTAACGATAGTAATTATAATAATAATTTCAAATGTAATAATTACAGGAAGGTACCTGGAGTGGTTGAATGTAACACACATGTATAAGTGCATATTAGTATAAATATATTTATACATATATACCTAATACTTTCGTGAACCACTGTACATAGGACGTACATAATCTTATGTTCCGTGCTACTTAGGATGTATCGTCGTGCGAAAGAGCTCGCGTTCGGTGCTGATCTATTGAAAAACGTATCGTTATTAGTTTTCGTTGCAATTATTATGAGATGGAAAACGGTGATAAAAGGAGACCGGTAGGGTCATGGAATTTCTTTGGTTCGGTGGTTCCCTTGACCGGTCGATATTTGTCCGAGCCACGACTATTGCTGGAGTATTGTTCCGGCAGAAAATCGATTAAAGTTATGTGCCTCCCTCCTCCCGCCCCTCTAAAGAAAGATCTTACGTGACCTACATGCGTTCCAGCGAAAGAAGGATTTTGCTGTTTGTGCGCGCTACAATACACCCTTGTCCCCGACTGAGTTTTCCTCCTTGCGAACCTCCTCGAAGTCGACTTAAAGCGGCATTGTCGTAAGCTCAAAGCCTTTTTGCCCCTTTGCTCCTTCGTCCCTGTCGTCCCCGTTGCCCCCTTGAATTCGCCGTGGCGCGGCGTTCGCGGTAAGAAAAGAGAAAGGCCGTGTCTCCAAAGCCATTCTATTTGCGTGAAATACGGTGGATGCTATGTAAATGCAGATTCGACGGACCAGTTCCGTCTTCAAGTTCGCCTTCCGCTCCGATTTCCCTAACGTTCCTCGTTTGCCTCGTTCGAGTCCACCATTTTTGCTCGACGCGGATCTAATCTTCGAGCACTGTTCACCTCTCAGCCGATCCTTTACCGGTACACGCGTATTTTCAACGGTTTCTTAACACCAGATTTACGGACTGAGCCAATTTGACTGATTAAAAATTTCATTAGTACATATAGTGGCTCGCGAAAGTATTCGGACAGTCTTTAAATCTAAATAACTTTTTCAAAATTGAACCAAACGACTTGATTTTCGTGGATCGACTAGAAGCATCGTTTTACTGACAAGGGGACATATTCAGATGCGAAAATCCGATTTTGATGAAACTTGTGGGAGCTTATAGTCCTATGAAAAATATTTGACACGTGTTTTTTTATCGACAACTATCCATTTTGAAGGACTGAAAACAGCCTTCAAAGTTGGGGGTCAAAACCATATTTTTTGAGATATCTCGGAAACCAGAGGTCGAAAAAATTTGAATTGTGTTTTTCAATGGGAAATATATTCGCGCAAGAAAATTTAACAAAAGTAAAAATAAATAAATAATTAGCAGAACCTCGATAGTACATGCTAATCAGAGGAATCAGAGTGTTTGGATAATAGAACGGTTATCTAGTTGGAGTGTTGGATTAACATTAAAACTATCAAACTTGTCATAACGACATTTCAGTTCTCAATTTTAGTAGACTCGACATATTTATTAATTCAACTGTATTTTGTAAATAGAAAATGTGCAATGTCTAGAGAAATGTGCTGTTTTTAATAAACAATGCTTGTCAATTTTAGTATTCAATCTTTACTAATTTGTACGAGGAATCATACTACATGTGCATGAATATTTAAATTTAAAATTGAACTGCTCACGTATATCAATATATACTCGAATAAAATTCATTAATGAATAAAAGAAAAATTTAATGAAAAAATGACAAAAATCTCTCAAAACTTTTCCTATTCAACTTTTCAATATTATCGACTATAACACGGTCGACTATTAACACGACTATTCAATATTATCTGACCGATATACAGTGGCTCACGAAAGTAATCGGACAGTCTTTAAATCTAAATAACCTTTTTAAAATTGAACCAAACGACTTGACTCTTCTGGAGCAACTAGAAGCACCGATTTACTAAATGATATGCAAAAATAATTTTGAAATAATTCTAATTGGTAGAAATTAGTGGGAAAGTAGAAAAGACATTTTTTAAAATATTTTTATTTCAACTCGTAATGAAAATTTAAAATATGCGTTTTTCAGAACAGTGTTAGTTATATGCATGCTGAAATTTTCACTGAAATCAATTGATACAGGAAAAACTGACCAAGAATCGTGAAAAATTGTGATTTTCACCATTTTCGATAGCACGTAGCTCGTGTCTATGTCGATCGATTTCAATGAACTTTTCTGCATCTGTATAATTATCATAGATGTACCAGATGTGTCTTTAAAATTTTTAGAATGTGGCTCAAATAAAAAATATTTAAAAAGTTACGTTTTTATTGGTCATATAATTCATACCAATTCGAATATTTACAAAATTCATATTGCATATCATTTATTAAATCGATGAAATTAATTGCTCAAGAAAAGTCAAGATGTTTGGTCCAATCTTAACCTCTTAAGCAAGATGCACCACTACAGTGGCTTCCGCGGATTCATCTTATATTACGATGCGCCATTACAGTGGCTTGAGCACACTCAATTCTATTATTAATTATTACGGTAAATTGTTAATATTAAAGTATATGCATCATATCTTTTAGAAAAATTACAATTTAGTTATGAAAAGCCTCATTCTAAAATTATTAAAGTTAAAGTATATGCATCATGTCTTTAAGAAGAATTATAATTTAGTTATCAAAAACTTCATTCCAATATGCTTTGCTGTACAGAGAAACTGCCCCACACAAAATTGAACCGTGCCTAAGAGGTTAAACAAGTTATTTAGGTGTGACGAGTGTGCGAATACTTTTGCGAGCCACTGTATCTAATACCGTATTATGTAGCATCATTCGGTGATCAAATTTCTTTGAACCCGAGCTTTTCTAAATGGTAGAGATGAATCTTCCGCATTTCTTTCGGTACTATCTATAAATACGATTCTCGTTTCTATATTCGCAAGCATTGCGCAAAATTCTGTCGCACGCAAACAAACTCGAGGCTCGCGAGACCCGCATCGAAATCGGGCAGAAAAACTCAAGCTTCTTCGAGACGAAATTGAAATACCGTGCTCTCCTTGACACACATATTTCACAAATGTTAAACTCCCGCTGGAGTTCGCGTAAGTTTTCTCTTCTTTATCGTTGGAAAAAAGAAATATTCGAACGCACCGGTGACCCTATCTGCCAGTTCCGCGGAGTCTTATTTGAAAAAATCGAATACTTTGCACCTGCAAAAAGAGTGTGTACTTTCGTGGAATTGCAAAGTTGGTTGAAAACTTTCCAGATTGAAAGCTGAAGTGCTTCGAGGAGCAAAAACGAGGACGAAGATTCGCGTGGCCGTTGCGAACTGTTTCAGGGAATCGATAGTTTTTCTGTACCTCCGACGATTATGACATTACTGGAAGCGTTGCACGAAGGGGTAGCATCGATTATTTTACGCGGCTGACAGTAGGCTTGCAATTCTTTCGAATTTCGGATTATTGAAATTGTTAAGATTCATCCGCGAATGATCGTTGAACTTTATTTCTTTATGTTGGAATTGTCCTCGCACCGTACACTTGAGCGTTTTCTTCTCGAAACAAATTTCTTGCAGTCGGTTGACATAATTGAAAAAAGTATTGCACCGATTGATTTGAGATTTTCACTGTATGTTAATAAAGATACCTTTTATCATTTAATCCACAGGCAGGACGATAGGTTGTATCCTTTTTTTAATTATTAAAGTTGTGGAAATTGTTTTATTTACTTGACCAAGCAGCTATTGAACTGCGAATTAGGGACAATCTCGATAAATTTAACACTTTATCGACCGAAAGCCTATTAATAGGCTTTTCAATATTCGTGCTGTATCAAAATGAAACATAAAATTATATTTTTACAGTCCAATTTGTAACAACATTGTTAGACAATATTATTGGGGATGCATTGCTGATCCGCAATAAAAATTGCTGTCAGCCTTGAAGGACCCATTAAAAAGTTTTCAGTCATGGATCATAGGCCTTACAAAAATTCTGAAATAATCGCCGGTCGATAAAGTGTTAATTATAAGGCAATTATTATAAGGCAATATTTGCCAGATGCTTTTAGCGCTTGATAGATTTAGTGTTAAGAAATTACTAAATAGTTGAATAAACACATTCTCGTTACTTTTATAAATTTATGTAGAACGGTTGCTTTTCCTGTCTTGTAAGCCTAACGTTAACGAAGGTTAAGGATCGCGTAGACGTACCAAGTGTACAAATATAAAACCGAAATATGTAGTTACCGTCATACAGGGTCATTAACCGCCATTTTCTTGTTTTCACATCCGATAAAGATTTTCAACTGGCAACCGTACAAGTTTCATAGATCGAGCATCGAAGAAAAACAAATAGCAACGATAAATATCGAAGAGCAACGAAGATTTTCGTTGTTACCATTTTCTGTCTTTGATTTTCTGTTGCCGTTCGAAGGAAACTGCTGCGGAATCGCATCGAATGCTGGTCGAAACTTACGGCGCGCATGCTTTTGGATAATCACGGTGCTTCGAATGATTTAAAAAATTCAAAAGCGGCAATTTTGGCGAGAGAAACGAAGAACGTGGAAGACCACCGACAAAAAGTGTGAATACAGCGAATTGCAAGGAATCGTTGGATGAGAACGACGCTCAAACGCAACTACTCGTGAATTGATTAAATGTGACACGAGAAGCCGCCTCCAATTGTACTGCAAATTAGGGACAATCTCGATAATATTGCCATTATTATAAGGCAATATTTACCAGATGCTTTTAGCGCTGGATAGGTATACTATTAAGAAATTACTAAATAATTAAATAAACATATTCTCGTTACTTTTATAAAATCATATAAAACGGTCGCTTTTCCAGCCTCCTAAGTACAGCGTTAACGAAAGTTGAAGATCGCTTAGACGTAGACGATTTCAATGTGGAATCAACGAAACCCGTTGTCGGGAGAACCGCAAAGAGAGCCACGGTTGAACATTGCCGCTGGTGCAGTTACATTGCAATTAAGTGTAACAACGAGGCTTGCAATCGAAGCAGCGATATCGTTAGTTTGCGGCAAAGCTGCTCGTACCATCGTGAGATCGCTATTCTGATTTCAAACGAAATTTTTCGACGGTGGTGCACCGCGCTGGGTGTCTCAATCTCGAACCATTTAATGGCCGCAAAAATGCCTTCGCTTTACAGGGTTGTTCCAAGGAAACGGCGAGCATACGTCACAATTACAACGTCTCGGTAGATCGTTCTTATCGAACGAACAGTTGGAACTTTTTACTCGTCGCATTGAACAGAGATATCTCGAACACAATGCCAGCAGGGACAGCACACCTGCGAAGGAAACCACTACTCGAATAATACCGAAGCGACTGTTACATTTGCTAGCCATTCGAGCCCCGAACGTGCAAGTTTCCTTGAAGCTCACGGAAACATTACTTAAGTATCGTAGGAAGGTTGAGAGGTTTAAAATTATAGTGCAGTCAGGTTAATAAAAAAGAATATATATAGTATGTGTTCAAAATGATTACCTATTACTTCAATGCACTTAAAAATTCTTCTTCTTAACACGTTGAATGCTATGTCAGTCCCTGAGAACTGACGGTATCAAAGTTACAAATTAATACGTTATAGATAATTCATATAATATTAAAAAATATTCATTATATAACATTTAGGAATATTTTATTATTCAGTTTCTTATATAGTAATTTTATTTACTCTAATATTTGTTTAATGTATGGTATTTTTTAAAACACTCACCCCTATGAAGGGGAATCTGACAAAACTTACACATATAAAAAGTCAAACTTTTCTTGCCGAAACACCCTGAAGGTTGCTTACAAAGAGTTGTTCAAAACTAAATATTCATTAAATGAAAAAAAAACAAGCATTGACAAATGCTTTACTAACACTTAGCGTACGTTCTGCATAAAAAGTATTAACCTCTTAGGCATGGCTGAATTTTGCATGGGACTGTTTCTCTGTACGGCAGAGCACATTGAAATTAATTTTTTGATAAATCAATTATAATTTTTCTGAAAGATATGATGCATATACTTTAACTCTAATAATTTACTTTAATAATTAATAACGCAATTGAGTGTGCTCGAGCCACTATAGTGACGCATCGTAATATAAAATGACATCCGGAAAGCCACTATCGAAAGCCTAGCCTCCTAAATCGAAACAATATTTTTATCTACAACAGCTCCACTGTAGATAGTTCATTTCCTTTCGTTCGTACGAAATTAATTACTATGACTCGTACTTAGAACTCTAACATTCTTATCGATTTCTCAACTGCAAACTTAGTAATGTAAGAGTCGTTTAAATAACAGTACTGCAAGTTTTAGCTTCGCCTTAGGGACGCCATTCGAGTGCAAAGGGTTAATACCCTTCCCGCCGACAGTGTGTTAATGCCTTCTTTAATAATAATTATATTGCAACTGACTATGTTGCAAACAATTGCGTAAATATCACCGTTGGCGAGTAATAGAACCTGCGTGAATTTCGCCGACGGCAGCGTAATGGCGACGCGAGAAATGAGCGGCCGGCAAAGTGTTAAGATGAAAAACGACGGAGACTTATTTGTACTCCCATTTATTTTTTCTTACGGCTACAGAACCGTTTAGCAGGGACGGATAGATTTTATCATCGCGTTGAAGCATTGGAGTTTCAAAGATTTCGATAAGCTCGCGCTGTATGGTTGATTTCGCGTGATCGATGACGCGCGACATCGCAGTCGACAGGTTCCGGCGCGATGTCCTGCGGTCCAATTGTGGTCACATTATTAAACCGCCGGCCATTCACGAACGCAGTCTCTAATACACTGAAATGTACAGTTTGTACTGTGCAAATAGAACGTTTAGATCAAGTATAACGTGACTTCGGCACGAGGCCGCACCGCGCGACGATCGGTTTGCAATAATGTAATCTCAAATTAAGCTAACTCTGAGTCCGCTAACAGGGATACCAGTGGCAGCAACAGCCACCAGCAGCCGTGTTTAATCGCACCGACTTGTCACAATTGTTCGGCCGCCAATTCGAACCAATTGTATAACAAATCCGTTGCATTCCGGACGCTCGAGTCCTTAAAGCCGCATCTTTGGACGCGATCGAGAATTCTTTTTAACTAGATGCAGCAAGGACATTTAATCGCACAGAAATCATCGTGACAGTGCCGCGACAGATTCAAGCCAATTGTGTAATAACTCTGTTTAATTTCGGATGCTCGAGTCCCAAAAACCGCATCTTTGGACGCGATCGAGCCTTCTTTTTGACTAAACACAGCAAGGACATTTAATTGCATAGAACTCATCGTATTCGTTCTGCGACCGATTCAAAATAAATTTTATAATTAATCTGTTTAATTTCGGACGTTCGAGTCCCTACAACCGCATCTTTGGACGCGATTAATCTTTCTTTTTAACACATTAAGCGCCACGCCGGTCCCTAGGGACCGGCGCTGGACTTTCCGTTCAGGCCTCGTCGGTCCCTACGGACCGGCGACAGATTTTTCGTTCTGCTATCGCGGCGCGCGTTACGTTACCCGACTGTTTATACTCTGATTCGTCTATCGGCGAGCGGCCCGGCAAGGCCCGCCAGACGGCTAACCGTGGCTTGAACGAAACGGCAAAGAAATTCGGCGTAGCGCTTAACGTGTTCAAGAGGAAGGTTTGGGGAAGATTTTCCCGTTGGAATCATGTCGATAGCGCTAATAGTTTGGCCGGGGCACGACTTCAAAGATTTGCCAAATATTGCCAAATATTGCTAAATATTGAAGGTAACCCCCTTCTATAAATCGCGAAAATTTGGGGAAAAATTTTAGGTCTCCGATTCTTTTGTAATTTTGGCTACACGTTTCTAGATGGGTAGGCAGAGTGTATGCCAAATTTCAGCTGGATCGGAATCGAATTGCAGCCGTGGCGCGTGTTAACTAAAAGCAGCAAAGACATTTAATCGCACAGAACCCATCGTGATTGTTCTGCGACCGATTCAAACCAATTGTGTAATAAATCTATTCAATTCCGGACGCTCACGACCGACAAACTACAATTTTAGACGCGATCGAGTCTTCTTTTAAACTAAACACGCAAGAAAACTTAATCGCATCGACTTCTTCCAATTGTTTCGTGACCGATTTAAATGAATTCTATGACAAATCTGTTTAATACCAAACACTTAAGTCCAACGATCCGCATTTTTAGACGCGTTCGAGTCCTTTTCGAAAACAAACGCAAGAAGGAAATTTAATCGCACGGTACTCATCATAATTATTCCACGGCCTATCCAAACTAATTTTCGACGTTCAAGTCCCACAAACTGCATTTTCTGACACGATCGAGTCCCTGTTTTAAACCAAACGCAACGAGGAAGTTTAATGAGACAAAACTCACCACAATCTTTCCACGCCCTATCCAAACCATTTGTATTAAAAATCCTTTGAATACCGCTAGTCCAGGTTTTACAAACCGCATCTTTGGACACAATCGAGTCTTTTTTTTTTAACCAAACGCAACAAGGAAGTTTAATCGCACGAAACTCACTATAATTGTTCCACGGCCTATCCAAACTAATTGTATAACAAATCTGTCTAATCTTGGATGCTCAAGTCCCACAAACCGCATTTTCTGACACGATCGAGTCCTTTTTTAAACTAAACGCAACAAGGAAGTTTAATCGCACGGAACTCACAATAATCGTTCCACGGCCTATCCAAACTAATTGTATAACAAGTCTGTCTAGTCTTGAACACTCAAGTCCCACAACCACATCTTCAAACTCAATCGAGTCTCTCTTTAAACTAAACGCAGAACGGAAATTTAATCAGAAAAAACTCATCCCAATCGTTCCACGGCCTATCCAAACCATTTGTATTAAAACTCCATTGGCTTCCAGTAATCTAAGTTTTACTCACCGCATTTTTTAACGCGATCGAATCCTATTCGTAAGCGAACGCCGCAAGGAAATGGTTCGTCGCGTTTATCCGTTGTCTCTGTGTCCTCGAATTCGGTTTTCAATTACTTTCTGCGAGGATTCGAAACGTTGTCTCGATACGTTAGAAGCGAAATAAAACCCTGAGGATTGAACACGATAAATCGTAGACATCCGACGGTCTGGCTACATATTTTCCATGGGAAACGCCTGGCAATAATTCGGAGTTTTGTCGCGACTGCATTTGTTACAGTCGAGGGTACAAACGACGTAATTTGTAACCAGGCTGTAACGATACGAAAACGTCGTTACACGTTGCTTTGCCAACGTTTTATGCGATTTGATAAACGTTTCGGACGTTATAGAAGCGGCACCTTCCTCCCCCGGTTACGATAATAACGTTGTTACGCCAATGAAATTAAGCTTATCGATTTTCGGCAAATTTAATGCGCGTAATTTACAAGACTACTCGATAAGCATTCCCAAACCATCGAACCCGGTTTCTGAACTGATAATCAATACTCGCGTTACCATGTAACCCGATACTCTGCTCCTTTTTTGCGTAAGATTATCGGCTTTCTGCTATAATAATGCGTGCAAAATTTTCCTCGAGACTGGTATCGGAAGCAACGGCGACATTTAGGAAAACGCGATCGCGGAAAACCTATTTTACATTTTCCCCGAACAGCCTCGGTTTTTTCCCCGTGACACGCCGGATAAAGATAACGCATAGTCTACGGCAGCAGGGTGATTACAATGACTCGTAAAGGTAACGATGTGCCATGTAAATCTTGCAATGCGTTTATAGAGGCTCTAACGTAGACGTTTAGTGCTCGCGTCGTATTTATCGTTGCACTCGAGAAACGTCATAAAAGAATTCGAGGGAGAGCAGTAGGATAACCATACGTATTTTGCGTTAGGATTTATCGCGTACCTTCTGGCCAATTATTTATCCGAGCCAGTCGAGCGCTAAACATTTTTCAATCAGCCGAGCGTTTCTCATTGAATGCCGCGTGTACACGATGATCCATTTCATAGAAGTTTCTGATAGTTTTGCTAATATTATAGCCGGCCGTACTCCGAATCGGTGATAGCGAGAGCGTTAATTACTTTCGTAATTAGCAATTGCCAGCGGGGCCGGTATCTGCTGGTTTCTGTAAAACGACGAATGCTATCTCTAATAGTATCTTGAAGTTCTTGCTCGCGGTATCCTCGAGCTGGCCGCCAGCAAATTTCTTTTAATAATTCGTTCGGTCATGGAAATTTCAGAACGATCTTCCTCGCAACAATATTCTTCATTATATTTCCTGGTAATTATATGTATATACCCGGAACTCATTAAAATTTTTTTCCCCTAACCGAACGTTCCGAGTAATTGTGTAATTATCTCGGCTCTGACCGATCTCAAGGAACGAAAACACACAAAAAGGAACGGAAAAGAATAGAAAATTTTTAACTGATAACCGTCTGCTGCTCCCGACAAGTTAAGATTAAATTTTCTATCAAAGTTTTTAGGTTACGTACCCTTAATTATCTCGGCCCCTTGGGCTTTACCGAGTCCGCTGGTAGAATCGCAATTAAAAATATATCAGAGAATTAAAACGTCCCCAGCCGAAAGTCGTAGACCGTAGAAGTTATAGCGGTATCTGCGCTCCGTTTCAAAATGGTGGACAGCGAAAACGTGTGCGTTTACCGTGCCCGGAAAAGTTGTGGCTGATTTATTAAAAGTTTCAGCGTCGCGACGCATGCAGGGACATTTGCCGGTTCATTATCTCTTTGCGCGTTTCCGCGTGTTTCGTTCGCGGCGATCGTAATTCGCACGTTACGATGAAATTTACGCTGGCAATTAGGTTGTTGTTCGGGGACCGATCCGTACGATCTCCATTTTCACGAGAAACCTGTCGCTTTCGGTACGGTGAACGCGCGCTCGTTTTCGTTGCACGTTTCCGTTGCTCGTTTTCGTTGCACGTTTCCGTTGCACGTTTTCGTTGCGCGTTTTCGTTGCTCGTTTTCGTTGCTCGTCTTCTAGGCGGCCTCTAACTAAAAAATATTCTCGTTTTCCCGGCTGCCGCATGTACGCGAGAGAACCGATTTTCGATAGCAATTTCACGCGGACGTACTCGCGTTAATAGTTTCATTACTTCCCGTGTTAACAGTGAACAGCAGCAGGTGGGATGAAATACAAAATGCACGCACCCCGACGGAATATTAGAAATACTAACTGGAGTTTTATTGGCTCGCTACGGCAGCGTGTCGATACTGCAATCTTCCGCCGTGGCAAACACGGTCCTCGATGTTTGCTCATATCCGCGAACTTTCAAAGTCGTCGATTTTGTAACGCGGAATTTCTATTTTTTTTTTATTTTTTTTATTTACGCGAGCAGAACCCAACCCAGACCCGGTTGTAGCCGACAGGGTCAGATGTGCGCACCATTTTCGACAGTTAAAGCCCACCTTTGTCAACGGGCTATCGTCTTTTTTTTTTTTTGTGACGTTTTGATACGCTGCGCTTAAAAGCCTTGATGTTCAAAGGAACGCGAGCAACGGTCAAATCTCTGGAACGTATCCCATTTCAGCGTTGATATTCCACCGTATAACGATCGCGCTCGCATTTCAATCCGGGAGGCCACATTATTCTGATACAATTTTAGCCTCCGGTTTCCACTCTTTTCTCGTTTTTTTTTTATGTTTACACGCTTTCGTTCGTCACGAAGGCTTACCAACGTATTTCAGTTCGACCAACCTTTAACCCTCGCGAGACTTTCACGATTTTCTAGCAGTCGCCGCTGGATCAACTCCGACTCCTATTCGGCAGAATTCTTACAGATTATTTTATTTAGATCATAAATTATATCGACCATAGTCTTCTCGAAAAAACAAATCGTTTAGAAAATTGATGTATCTAATGATAGAAGAAAAGTCATGACGTTTGGTTGAGTCTTTAAAAAATGATTTAGATTTAAAAAGCCTTCTCGAAGAAACAAAATCGTTTAGTAAATCGATGTATCTAATCACCAAAGAAGAATTCAAAACGTTTGGTCTAATATTTAAAAAGTTGTTTGAATTTGAAGAGTCTCCTGAAACAAACAAAAATCGTTTAGTAAATTGATGCATCTAATCGCTCAAGAAAAATCGAGACGTTTGCTCCACTCTTTAAAATGTGTATGTAAATGTAATGTCCGAATACTTTCGCGAGCCACTGCAGGTGCATTTCGTGTAGTAATTGCGCGACTCAGGTGCTCAGTGTGATTTGATGCACACCAAGAAGAAGGTAACACCGGCGTGCTGGCTTCGTATACACGCGCAATAGCGAATTAGCCGACAATATTGCTAAAGGTATCGAGGCTTCGTTGATTAGCATTCCGCAATTAAAATCACTTCATCTGAGTAAATCCGCGAATTTGTTGGTGGCCGGTATGCCGCCATGCTGCATCGGAGTGGGCGCTTGAATTTTAACGTACCGTGAAAGCACAGCGAACGCGCGCAAGCAGCTGGCTTTTAATTATTTCAGTTTATGCGATGCGGCGAGATCGTTGCCGCTTCTGCCTCGAAAGGATAGAGCAACGGAGATAATTAAAGATGGATTATTCGCGGTTTTGGCGGTTCCTCTAATTGCGATAGAAAGAACACAGTTATCGCGGCGGTAGACAACAGTAACAACGAAACAGCGAGAACAACGGACCGAAAGCGAGCAAATTGGCTGCTATCGATGATCATCTTCCTTCGAGTTTAACAACCTCCCAAAACATCTCTTTCCACTTCTCCACGATTTATTTCTGTTTCCGGTAATCTTTAAAGTGCAACGAGTCTTGGACGAATTAAGAATTCGAGAGAAATAAATCGAATCGCAATTTATTCTTCTTTCGTTAATCGATTAGGCGAAAGGGATTGAGACCTAAACCTACCATAAGGGGCAAAATGACCTTTCGCAGATTTTCTATCTTACAAATACCGAAGTTATACAATTGTCTCGACGGAAGTTGATTCGACAGATATTTTTATTCCAATAAAATTGTAATAAAAATATAATTTGTATAATATAAAAATATAATTGTAATAAAAATTGAATAAAATCCAAATTTCAAATGAACTACTTTTTGACATTTTTCATACCGAATTATCCAGTTATGTCAACAGTTCCACGACAATCTTTATATTCTGATTAGTCTTCGAACCCTACGAAATGATCCTTGGGTAATGGATCTATAAATATATACGTTGAATTTGCTCCCATCGCTAATAACTCTATTCCGATCATGTTATTCGAAATATAGAAGTCCGCGGCAAGGATTGTTTTCGCAATCAACCTCCGTTCTCGGTGTTTGCTTTGCAGCATCCTTTGTGTGGCTGTCCCTTCGTGTTTCGTTTTTGTTTCAGGAAGCAGAAAACACGGAAGATAAATATTAGTATTTAGCATATATCGATAGCGGTACTAAAATCCTCGTACCTTGGTATCGCGTACAGTTTTACCCGTCGTACAAAAAGAATGCTGTTGTTGTTGGTATAGCCGGCGGCCGTATATTTGCGCGTTACAGTTATGTTTGCTTATCCGATATGTAGCCGATAGCGATATTTAAAGAACAAACCGTCGATGGAAAAGCGACAACGGGCATTTCGCTTTGTCGCGGGTGTCGAACTATTTAGATATTTCGTGATTTTGAACTTCGAGGCACGGTTAAATAAGAAGATCCTTTACGTTCGGTGCACTGGGTCTTTAAGTATGACGCCTCGACGCCATTTTACAAGTTTCATACATCGAGCATCGAAGAAAAACAAATAGCAACGAAGATTTTCGTTGTTACCATTTTCTGTCTTTGATTTTCTGTTGCCGTTCGAAGGAAACTGCTGCGGAATCGAATCGAATGCTGGTCGAAACTTACGGTGCGCATGCTCTTGGAAAATCATGGTGCTTCGAGTGATTTAAAAAAATTTTAAAGCGGCGATTTTGGCGAGAGAAACGAAGAACATGGAAGACCACCGACAAAAAGTGCGAAGACAGCGAATTGCAAGGAATCGTTGGATGAGAACGACGCTTGAACTACTCGCAAATTGATTAAATGTGACACGAGAAGCAGCCTCCATACGTTTGAAAACCATAGGAAAGATCCAGAAGTGAAGAAAATAAGATTGAAAGGAAACGCAAAGTGATTTTGCTTCATGATAATGCAGCATCGCACAGAGCACAATCAGGAAAAAATTAATTTATTATTTATTTGTATCGATGAGATTGGCACTCGCAGTGCAGCGTTCCGCATTTTACGAAAATGTACGAAAATGTACAAAAGTGCCTCGACCACTAATTTGCTTCAAAAAAGGAACAGTTTTTTGGCGTAGCATCCACAAATTGCCAGAGAAATGGGAAAAACGTATAGCAACCGATGGGCAACGCTTCGAACAAACTATTTTGTACCATTTTCATACAATAAATGTGTATTTTCTATAAAAAAAATTCTGGTTTCACATTTACATACCCGTTCCAGCAACAACATAGTTTAAAGCGTAACTGCGAGTCTCGTTAAAAGTTTCGATCGGAAACCACATATTTATCCTCTTACTTTGCGAGGCTCGGTTTATGGAACGCTTTAAGAAATTCCGTTCCGACGCCTTGAAGGGAGATTAGAGTTTGCGAAAGCTGTTTAAAAAATTCTGTTTCCGGTTCGCCATGCTGCCTTCTGTGCATTCGAGATTGTTTCGCATTATTGCAACCACGAACGATCGTCGGTTTCCGGTCGCGTTGCCTCCGTATGGATCGTACACGTATATTTGAAAAATGACCGTTCCGAAAAAGATGATAAACGCGGCAGCGGTTCGCGAAGGATGTTTGCATCTAACGACGGTTGTTTCTTTCGTTTTACAGGCGGACTTGTCTTGTAAAAACACGGAGCAGACCGTGGGCGCGATTTATACTCGCACGAACTTCGTAACGCTGAAATACGTCACCGACTCCTGGGGCACTAGAGGAAATGGCTTCCGTCTCGTTATCACTGCCATCAAGGATCCCAGTGAGTACTTTTCTTCTTCTACCTCCACTTTTACTCTCACCTTTTTTTTTTATTTTTTCTTCTAAGCCTTTAAAACAGGAATCATCCGCGGACGTTCAAGGTATCCTCGCCGAATATTACATCTCCCAGACCGAACTACAATGTTTTCGAGAAGACACATTTCTTCTCCCGGTATTTGCGAATATTACGATGCAAATGAGTTGGAAAGAAGTTTCCAGTTTCGAGTGACTTTCCGCAAGAAAGTAGAGCGACCGTCCTTTCTTTCCCAGATTCGAGAAAGCCCTCTTTTGAGAGTGTTCTGCTCGAGTTGGTAGCGCTTAATGAAGTAGTTAATGCCCCGTGATTAAAAAAGAAAAAAGAAAAAAGAAAGAAAGAAAGAAAGAGCGACTCGACGAGTCGGAGCAAGAGAAAAAAATTCGTCGCGGAACATTCAACCATTGTTTCGTTGCTGATAAGACTTCTCTCCCTTTAAATTCATTTCGAAAACGCTGCGCGACCGCGTCGACGAGCAAATAACTCCAAGAATGAAATCTGCTAAAATGGCGGCTTATCGATGCGAAGAAACGGGCGAGATAAAAATGCTCCCGCGAACCGGTCGTTACGGTAGAGTGGAAAGAGCCAATTACAGGTTCTGAAACGGAAACAAATTCGAACCGATAAATATTGCCGAGCAGGAGAACTGGAATAGTAAGTTAACAACATTCCCTATTAACGGACGTTCGAATAACCGGGTTTCGTTGTTTTGCGGAACGGTTTCAATGCCTCCGCTAATTTTAAATTAACAGCGACGCCATGGCGAAAGATAATACTGTCATCCGGCCGAACAAAATTCGCTTCTCTGCCCCGTTCCCAGCGGGAAACGAGTAAGATAGTCGTCCGGGAAATCTCGGTGAAATTCTAACGCTGAAACTCCGTGATAAATTAAACGCGACGTTTCGCTTCCAACTCGAATTTTACTGTCGGGCTCCCTGGTTCTCGGCTCGGGGGTTGAAAACTACCAGTGTTGTACAGCATAAGACGAAAGAGAGAGAGAGAGAGAGAGAGAGAGAGAGCTTAGAGCTTTCCTGGATCTCTGGAAAACAGATTCGCAAGCTCCTTTACCCAGCATCGATCATCGGGCTACTAAAAAAGTCCTTTATTCCACCGCGCACCGGTGTTTCCAGTTAACAACGGCCCTTATCCGGCCGTCGAACAAGTTTGTTCAGCATTTTTCAGAGATTTATCCGCGTGCTCAACTTCACAGCCGGCTTTTTAAGGTCAAGAGAATCGTTTTATAAGCAACAATCGACAATCGATGAACATTGCAACCGTATACCTACTCTTTGAACCATCAAACCGTGAACACTTGAAACCGTAAAACACATCCGAGAGCCACGACGGCCGCTTCATCGGTCAAAAACGAACAGTTTCACGAGTGAAATTAAAGAACGATGAGATTTAAATAGTCGATCCGGAAACTGCGAAACGGTATTCTAGTTTGGTTTATTAGCATGCTTTTCACGGAGCTCGACGCTTAATACAAGAAATTCCAAACTGTCCAGAATTACGAAAGCTTCTTGCTTCGGACCCGGATGGATACGTTCCACCGCGACGAAAGTGGGCAATGACGGTCGCTTAAGCTTCGTGACTTAGGAAAATAAAACATTTGTTGTAAATTAGTTGTTACGAGTTTGTAATATTAAATTATTTAAATTATTTAATGAAACTTACGAGCGAATGAAAGACGATTTTTTGATCGATACAGTCGGAGCTTTGGAATAATATATAGCAAATAGTCTATTTTATCTGAAATTGTACGTATACTTTCAAAAAGAAATATTTTATTTAATAACAGTTTCTAAAATAGTATTCTATTCGAAAGGATCTCGAAATAATCGGAATTTTACTTGAGAGAGTGGTTCTACATAAGAAATGGAATCTAGAATGGAATTCTATCTAAGAAACGGAAATTTCAAATATTTTATTGAATCACTTAGATATTCGATATAAAATTAATTTTATTGTATAATTTAGATTAGCCAAAGAAAATTATTTTATTCGCAGAAATTTTACCGTTTATCTAAAATGGTATTTTATTTGAATTGTCAAATAATCTTGAAATATTCTAACTATGCTATTCGCAATCTCTTTCTTATTATTTTGAAGTTTGGCAAATTTAAACAGAACTCTGTGGAGTTTTAACAATTTTTCCAGTTATTTCAATATGATTGTTCGAAGGTATATTTATAAAATTGATATACGATTTGGTTGTGGTTTCATCATATTTAAAATGGAAAGCAATTCGAGATACGAACGGTATCGATTGGATTCGCAAAGAAACATGGGAGAGTATTTTTATAAACATTAGAATTCATTATGTATACGGATCTTAGAAAATCTATTAAGCCGGCAACAACTCTGCCACGGTAATGGGCACGGAGCCTTTAATCTTTAATTTCAATTAGAAGTTTCTCTCGAGGAAGGTTGCCAACCGTGGCCAATGGTCTCAACGCGCTTTTATCCGCTGTTAAATATTCGATGAACGATTGCGTTCCGAAAAATGAATAGCTATCGGTTTCGAAAAGCGATTGACCCGGGGAATAATGCAAAACGACCCCGCATGTTACGGTTCGAAAAGCTGACAGCCCGCTAAAAGTCAAGTAAAACTCGGTGGCAAACAATCGCGGAAGTTCTCGCCGATATTTCCCTGGACTAAAGTTCATTTACATGCAAAATAGAACGAAATTATCGGCACAGTGTAATTTTCGAGTCAAAGCGGTTAATAATTTAGTTTCGCCCGCAGAATTTTCTAACACGGGCGACTCTAACTTCCGCTCGCTGTTGGCAACACGGTGTGTTGCCGACTAACAAATTAGCCCCTCAACGTGCCCGGTTTATGTATATTTGCGGCGAAACTCGTTTGCATCGCGATGGAATTACCAAGATTCGGGTAATTTGATCGACGCGACGGGAAAACTAGCTTCGATTCAAACTATTCTACACAAAAACGGCTTGCGCGCGGAATCCTGCTAATATCGTATGTACACAATCGGCAGGAAACTCGAGTAATGGTCGAAAACTTCTCTGTTTTCATTCCATAATGTCGTTTGCTAAATCTATCGAACATTAAAATTGACTAGTGTTCATAGAACGTCCGTTTCACGTTTAGTTTAACAGGTCTGTGAATATGAAAACGAAATTTACCCATACGTGGCGCTATCTGTCGATGTAGTTACCGTCGAACCGCGTCATTGACGCCATTTTCTTGTTTTCACATCTGATAAAGATTTTCAACTCGCAACCATACAAGTTTCATACAACAGCATAGTTTTTAACCCCTTGTCCTACAACAACGAGTCGGACTCGTGATCAAGATTTCGAACAGAATCTTTTAAACATGCGTTTCCTTAATTTTCTTTAAACCGAAATAACATTCTATTTAATCGTTGATCGCAAACAATTTCACAGGCATTCAATCTCTTTCCGCGACCCATTTTCGATAATATTTCGCCTTTTTACAAATATACAACACGAAATAATATCACGGACTTTATTAACTATGCTCCGAGGTTGATGTTCGCAATTCGCGCAAAGTGTAATCGATTTATCTTACGTTGCACAGTTAACCAAGACTTTTTCTTCAATTTTCTTCGTGTTATGTATTTGCATTTTCATAAAACGCGTCTCGCATTCTTTATATCAGTGTCTACACCATCACTTTGAGTAATTTGAATTTGATGCTGTTTGATGCTGCTCTTAGTATCGCACGTCGTTCCCGGGCATTTAGACTTTGCGGACGTCCAGAACTCTTCTTTTTATCATAGTTTTCCGGATTTTTCATGAAATTCATTATTATTTTTCGATTTCTATTCATAATTTTTGGTATTTTTGTCACCGAATATTGTTCTTCTTTCATTTTTATTATAGAATCAGTTTCACGCGCGTTCAATCTCTTTCTGTGACCCATTTTCGATAGTATTTCACCTTTTTTGAAGAAATATACGACACGAAATAATATCACCGACTTTATCAACTATGTTCCGAGGTTGATGTTCGCAATTCGCGAGCTTCGGTGTAACTGGAACGCGTAGATTTACTACATGTTATATCACTTTTTCCCGCTTGCGAACAATAATAGTTACAGTTTTTGTGTTAGAATCCTGTCGAAATATATGCTGTGAACAATGTTTCGTAAATTGTATACACAAACAGGCTCTGAGTTATCGGTAAAAGAAGATGTGTATCTTAATCAGCTTTTAACACAAAATATGGGAAAATATAAGTATCGTTCGGTAGTTCTAGTGTTAAAGTAACATTGTTACATACGATAGTAGTCTAATCAAGAGTGTACATATTTCTGGTGGCTGTTGAAAATGGAGTGAAGAGAGAGAAGAAACGAAAAGGTCACAGTTCGGTTCACATAAAAATACAGTTTGAATTGGACTATTGAATATAATAAAAACGTATATTGAAGTTTGAAATTAACCTGTTAACCGGGGAATAAACTTTTGTTCGACTCGTTTCACAATGGGGACTTTTTTTAATACTTATTTTTTATATATAATTGTAAACTTATATAATTGATTTACTTGAATAAGAACTACATAAAATGTAATGTGTTAAAAATATTACGGCAAATTTCCGTGACGAAAGATGTCGTCATAACCATTCTAGTAATAGTTCGTGTATGACGAAATATTTCGTCGTACCCAGTTAACAGGTTAATCAATGCTATCGTTTTGTTTAAAAACAAAAATGCTAAAGGAGCGACATGTTTCATCAGAGAGAAGGAACTCCTCCCTTAAAGATAATTATTAATGATAACGACAGTAACATTAGTAAAAGTAATGGTAAAAACAATAATAATAGTAATTATAATAATAATAATTTCAAACGGAGTAATTAGAGGAAGGTAGCTGGTAAAGTAGGATGTAACGCACATATTGTATATAAGTGCACATACACCTATGTATATCTATACACCATGCCTTAACGCTACCATAAACTGCCTTGCCTGTTCCAAGACTAACAAGGATAGGGTGGAATATCTGGAACGCGAACTTTCATGTGTTTCAAATATGTTGTGCTATAGGTGTGGTACAGAACACATACTCCAATGTTCGGAACAGTACTCAAGCGTTTTCGAAATATTAATAAACAAACAGCTGGTGACTTGGAAACCTGAAATGCGAAAACCTAATAATAATATCATAGCAAGTAACCGTGCTTTCTAGCTTTCAACTTCCCGATGATTCCAATTTCGTTTTATCTTTTACACTTTAATACGCTACATTTGTCACAGAAACAGACAATTAAATTCTCCAAGGAAGAGGTAGTCGACATTATTCTGGTGTCTTTGAACAGACTTTCATTTGCAAGGGGTTTATGCGTAGTCTTTGTCAGCGATGGAACGTTTCGCGTAGGAACGGATTCGAAAGAAGATTAACAAACTTCTTTACTCGAGAAACAGACAGTAGTACAATGAATGAACGTAGAGACACTAACGTAAATATAAATGTAAATAATATAACATTTATATATGACCGGTCCATGTGAATTATAAATCCAATATAATATTTATAATATGACCATTTTGAACACATACTAAAGTATAAATAAAACGATCACACCTTTTCTCCATTTCCCTGCAAGTTTAACCTTGAATGACCTTCAGTCATAGGTCATTGAATTCGTCTTAAAACGCACTGTTTAATGGTGGATAAAAAAACGTATCATTCTATTTCAAAAAAGAAAGTTGACCTTCACCTCACCTTGGAGTGTCCACCAGGAAAAATAAAAGTTCCATCACTTGAATAAAGTTAAATTTTTAAGCAAAAAGTTTGAATTTTCATTCTTACTTAAAATCCGCATTCACTTAGTTGCCAACCCAATACAAATACCTCAACATTCTTACACATTAAAATGCCTGCTGCTTTCGAGGACGTTCAAACGTTATGCTGTTAAATGGAAAGCGACCTTTAAGCGTACGTCGATATCGAAATGGATAAGCTATTGCTGCTTAGCTTGCGGATAGACGAGAAGTTTATTAGAACGATGGCCGATCACGCTATCATATTTTCAAGTTTCTTTTTCGTGTTGTATTCCCTCCGCTCGATTCATCCCCGCCGATTCAGTTAATGCGCTGTATAAGCACGCAATGCATTTCATGAATGAACCCGCAGTTCGTTTGCTCGCGGAATCGTTCTTGCTTCCTGAACGAAAGTACGATCTCAATTCACTCGAAACGACCCGAGTTATCCTTTCTTCTACGAGTCCTACCGCCAAGAATATTGACTTTTCTTCCATCGATGCAAGAACCGTCTCGGCCTCGCGATTCTTTCGCATCGACTCTAACAGTCCCTAAGCCCCTTTATGGAATTTCCATCTTGGAACAACGGTACACGAAATCGAACCGCACCGTTTGCAACGTCTCTCGGTGGCCAGCCATAATAGAGCACCGCTCTGAGTTTACTTTCCCAAATGGGGATAAAAACAACGACGCTCGGTGTTGGATAAAAACAAATAACTTCAATGAACTTCTTTGCTCGACGAACTAACAACGCTGCGGTAAAATTGTACAGTAACGAAGGTAGAATATGACCGAGATAAAAGTATAAAAATACGGTAGACAAACGTAAAGTACGACAGACTGTGTAAAATACGGAGACTAGCCGGCTCCGTAAAAATATAGAGACTAACTCGAAGAAGTAAAAGTAACAGCTTAAAAATGAAGAAAAATAGCTTTATAATGTTGCGACTGTACCTCCTGCGCTCACAGACAGAGGGACAGTAGAACGAGACTTTCTCGCTAGTACCTGATTCGCCACAGACTCGTATATACATATACTAAGGCAAGATCCGATGAGTCCTCTAACGGACCCAAGACGAAACGCTCCTCCTTCCTATTCTCCTTTTCTCTCTCTTCCCCTCTCCAACGTTTTCAACCGCCGTCAAATTGGTGACCCCGACGACGAACAACAACAGCGTAAGTTTCTGACGGGTGAAGACGACAACTACAACCAGGAAGCCCCGCAACTGTGGGTCAACGCCAGAAGGATGGATGTCTTCTACCAGCGTGTTCTATTAGCCGAAATTTACGTAATCCTTCTTCTAACATGGCCCAACGTCGATCTACCGTAGACGCCAGATATCCGGCAGACACGAAACCCGGACCTACAGCGACGTCTACAAATCGACGGACTCTCTCAGAGGATCAACTGCGCCGAAATCTTCGCGTCCCCTTCGGTCGACCATACTAGGACAGAATCGTATACGGCTCGATAGGCTTGAGTGCGACTTAACACTTTATCAAACGGCGATTATTTCAGAATCTTTTAAGTTCATAATCTATCACTGAAAACTTTTCAATGGATCCCTCAAAGCCGACAGCAATTTTTATTACAAATCCTCGTAAGTAACGTTATCTAATAATTTCGTTATAAATTACAATGTATAAGCAGTTTTTTAAGCCTCATTTTGTTACGAGGTAATTATTGAAAGACCTATTAGGAGGCTTAACTAAAGGTTAAGGTAAAGTGTTAACTGCCTCGTCATCGACGATCCCGCAGTTTCTTCGGAAGTCCCCTGTCTATAGGGCGCTATTTACAAAATTCATTGTCGAGTGAGCCTTCGAACTGCGTGACATTTCTATCATCCTTCCTGGACGCTAACGTCTATCATCGTGGAAAGAAATTCATGAAGATATCGTTCATCATTGACACAAGGTGGTGTGACGGCTGTACCACTTCCGCTCACCGTATTACTTACTAGTATACTTATTACGCTCACTAGTATCTGATCCGGCTCGGATTCATACATATACCGAACAATAAATCCAACGATATACATTGCTTTGTAATAATAACGAGACTGTATCTATTAAAACTTCATATAATTCTTTTTGTAACATGTACGTTATTAAAGAAGTACATCCGAAAATTTCTGATGAAAACATTGTTATAATTTCAATAATTTGAATAAAAAAAACTAGGAACCAGTTAAAAAGACTGGTTTGATAGTTCTAGTGTTAATCGCCTTCCAGTATCCCAGCATCCAAGGCAGGGTGTGCTAGGTAGCCTTCCTCTCCTCCTTCTGTTTTCCTCTTTCTCTCTCCACCCCATTTCCAACCGCCAAAGGGATTTTTCACCAAGTCGCACGGGACTTGATAGCGGAGCGTAACTTGTATAACTCTATCTTATTTATTAAAGTCTGCGATACCATCCGTGTTATTACGTTTGTCCCACGCACTCGTGGGTGGTCCTTCGATTCGAACCCATCGGTGCACACCAATGTGCTATACGCAGCGATAGCGAATTCGTGAACGATCGCAAGGTACCACGCAACACAAATACTGTTGAAACTCGCCTCATGAATTTACATAGCTTCTTTACATTTACAAAGTACAACCATAGTGTTTTTACCTGCCGGCGCCCGCCGCCGGCCGGGAAAATCCGCGCTCCCACTACCCTTAACGCTCCAAACAAAGGACAAAAATCAAACACCACCATTAGTCAATACTTGGTCACCGAAAGTAGTATATAAGCAGCCAATGGATCCGTACACATCAGATCCGATCGGTCGGCTCACGCTGACGCTTGTACATCTCAAATACGCAGAATAAACTTCTATCCAAAAACACAAGCTTCTGGTCAGGTCTTGCATTTCAATTTTTACGCTCCTTCACGAAAAAAGCTATGAGAAAGAGCGACCTCCTCCCCGAACCGCGGAACAGACGCCTCAACAAATACTAATTAACCCTTTCGCTTCGAGCGCCGAATATATCCGGCATCCATAATAATGTGTATACACAAAACATATCAACTGTAATTGGTTTAATGTTTTTAGAATAACTAATATAATTTTGTATAACACTTTCCATATTAAATTGTGAAGAATACGTGCTATTGGGTTGTTTGGAAAGTAATTTCATTTTTTTTTTGTGAAAATGAAAGATAATTTTCGTATAATGAACAAATATTTTATTAAATTATATATTGGCCATTCTGGTCCAATACCTTTTGCCACCTTTCTGGTAGTAGCATGATTCCACGCTCATAAAATGTTTGGTCTTTGCTGGCAAGAAACTGATCGAGGTGGTTTTTGACCTCCTCATTTGAAGTGAAGGTTTTACCGCCTAAAAAATTTTGCAGTGACTGGACCAAATAATAATCCGAAGGTGCCAGATCTGGAGAATATGGTGGGTGTGGCATTGTATCCCATTCAAGCTGTAAAAGCTTTTGGCGAGTGACCAAACTTGTATGAGGTCTCGCATTATCTTGGTGGAACACTACATCTTCTCTGTTGATTAATTCTCGCCTTTTCTGTTGAAGTGCATCATTCAGTTTGTCCAGCTGATGACAGTGGACTTCCTAATTAATTGTTGTGTTATCCGGGAAAAAGCTTGAAAAAAAACGATTCCTTTCAAATCCCACCAAACAGACAGCATCACCTTTTTCTGATGGATAGTGGCTTTGGAAATGCTTTGAGTCGGTTCATCTTTTTCACTCCATGATCTCTTGCGTTTGACATTGTTATATACAACCCCTTTTTCGTCCCCGGTAATGATGCGCTTCAGAAATGGATCATTTTCGTGACGTTTGAGAAGCAAATCACAGACGTCAACGCGACGACACAAATTTCTCTCCATGAGAACATGAGGAACCCATATATCGAGCTTCGAGGTTAAACCCAGGCTTTTCAAGTGGTCATAAACAGTTGAATTTGATAAATTTAACCTCTCACCGATCTCACGTGTTGTTATTCGCCGATTTGCATCAACTAATGCCTTTATCAGTTTCAACAGGCATTTGTGTTTGAATTTGATAAATTTAACGTCTCACGTGTTGTTATTCGCCGGTTTGCATCAACTAATGCCTTTATCGTGTCTTTATCAGCTTCAACCGGCCTTCCAAAACGTAGTGCATCTTCGACATTAAAATTACCGGATCGAAATTTCACAAACCAGTTCTGGGACTGGCGTACTGTCAACACATCGGTTAATTTCTTTCTGGCTTGAACAGCATTTTTACTTTTTCTATAGTAAAAACATAAAATATGACGAAACTGCTGCTTATTGCTCTCCATATTTAAAAGGGCATCAACCAAAAACTACTGCGTAGAATCAATTGGATTTTTTCACACACAAACCTTGCTATATCAGCTCTCAAAACATATAATGATTATGCGGCTTAAGTGTGAAGTTGGGTGCAAAAAAATACAATTAAATCCACTGTCGGGAAAAAACGAAATTACTTTCCGAACAGCCCAATATATTAGAGTAAAAATTGTTTTATTAAGCATAGTAATGATTTAAGTCTTAGAAGAACGTATATACAAAAACCACGAGCACTGTGCACATTTCTGGCGCGTGCTTCTGTTCGGTGACGGCACTTCGGCGGACTGGACTGCCGAAGCAAAAGGATTAAACATGTAGCATTTTAGATGAACGGTTATTTTTCGAAAATAGCGGAACTCAGACACGTCCATGCTATAAACCATAAACGTCCTTACGTACATTTAAAAAATTATTGTTCTTGACACCGTTGCTCGCGCGAGTGGAACGTTGTTGCTCTTCGCAAAGAACCGTGGTGGCTCTACAGGGCAGATTCCCCTCGAGCGAGAACATCCGATAAACCTCGCTAGAGTTTCCCAGAATTTATCAGCTGCTCGATTGACAGCCACCCCTTTTCCGCTAACCACCGAATTCCATTGTAATTATTTGCCGGTGGATCCGTAACCCGCAGCTCGGCTCGGTTGGATTATTATTGCATTAACGTTATCGATTTCAAAGGCATCGAAACCAGAGTCCGGTCGGAAATTTGTCTTCCTCTGTTTTCGATGAGCGCTAATTTCATTATCGAATTACGAAATTTCGAATTTCTACGTCGACAAGAAACCATGACTGGCGGCGCGTGCGTACCATACCCGCGCCCGCCTCGTTATAGTCGAGATACGAATAGCCCGACAAAGTGGATTACTAATTCAATGAATATCTAATATTTCAAACTTCCGTGTTATCCGGCGTTAATTGAAAAACTTCACAATCGATTCGTAATGTAAAACACGGAAGAAAGTCGGAAGATTCCCATGAAACTTCTGCAATGCCCTCGCAACGGCCCCATTAATTTTTCTTCCGCGATAGCAACAGAAGATGCCGCGTAAATCGTTGATGAAGCAATTTACATGAACCACCGACGCAGAGAGCGAGAGAGAGAGAGAGGGAGGCAGAGAGAGGGAGAGGGAGAGAGATAACGCTGAAAACGAGGATAACGCGGAACACGGAACACGCTCAAAGGAGCTTTTGAAACGTGAACAGCTTTCTGCGACGTGCCGAACGTTCCTTATGTTATTATGGAAGTGCATCAGCCCGAATTCCGGAATTGTGCTCCGGGGAGGCCTCTTTGTTCCAATGAAAAACGCGAATCCCGACGAACATGAAAAAAGGAAAAAAGAAAAACAACAAAAACACTGCGTAAACATTGTCGGAGTTTCCTTTACCCTTAATTCGTCCAGTTAACCGTCAACGAGGCTGGGTTCGCCGGGCGATTCGTTAATTAGCATTTCGCCCCGGCGCCGACAGAACGAAAAACTGCGATTAAATCTTGTTACGTAACAACTTACAAAGGTGAAACGAGAGAGCGAGAAAAACTAGAGAGCTATTTAATGAGTTCCGTCTGAATTTAGCAGTCCATTAACAATCTATTTAACGAACCTCGCGCGCGAGGTAATTAATTGGGCTTCCGGCCAAGCTAAGAAGAAGGTTTCCAGTTTCAAGGCGCGATCGTTGCCGAGCGGATTTGAATCTTTTCGCGCAAGAACAACGGTTTTCGACCGTTGTCGTCGACTTGCTCGGACTAGGAAAAACGTGCACAACAAGCGTTCTATAGAATCATTCTTCAAGCTCGCAATCGGAAGAGAAGTTGCGTCAGCGAACGTTTCTGCGATCCTTTCTTCGGTCCGCGCAGACTACTGTTTTAACCAGAGATTTGAGGCTTTCACGGCCCGGCATCATACAATTATTATTGTTGAGGCTTTCGGGTGTAAACCGTGTTCTAAAGGAAAATATTTCCCAACGTTTTGCAAGCATTGCAGCTAGCTTCATCAGCGGGTCGGAAGAGCACCAATGAAATATAGACTTTTTAACACATTGCGTACGGGTCACGAGATATCTCATTTTCATGTTTCTTTCAATTCAATCGGCAACTTAAGCAACCAGCAGCAAATGTTTTTGTTACGTTACCAGGGTAACGAAGCCTCTCCCATTCTTAAGGCAAATGATGAGCGAAATAATTAAATTTTGACATTCAGAGCATGTAGCGTTTCGAAGCTCCATGCTTCTGGAGTGTTAGAAAATGTGCGTGCTTTGAGCGCGTGTTGAACGCGCAGAGCGCCGTACGCAATGTGTTAATTGGGAGACCGAACAATTAAAAAACTGGGAAGAGTGAGTGCCATGTTGGACTCAGGTTAGAACCTGTATCCCTGTTGATGTTGTTAAGGTGTTTCCTAATTTCCAATGATTCCCGGAGTTTTCTGGGAAAATAGGAACATGAGCAACCCTCACTATATAGGTGAAGTAGAACTCCGACACATACCAGTATCAGTGTGTCTTCCGACCCCCTGATGAAACTAGCTGCAGTGCTTGCGAAACGTTGGGAAATATCTTCCTTTTGGACATGGCTTCATGTCCCGAAAAGGCTTGGACCCGAAAGCCTCAACAATAATAATTGTACCTTTTTAACCCTTTGCACTCGAATGGTGACTCTGGGGCACCACTAAAAATTGCAACGTCATTATTTGAAATAATTTTTACATCGCTATGTGTTAGATTCCCGATATTCAATAAATATTTTATTTGAAGTAAGTACACGGTAATTTTACAATGGACACTTAGGATAATTTTCTACTGCCATACGATTCTGTTGCTCTCTCTCTACCTTGTATTCGGAAAAATCTTGTTTGAGGAAAAATTATTCTGCTTTTAAAAGGACGGAAGTTTGCTGTTGAAAGTGGTGAGAATGAGAATTAGGGCCAATAATAATTGTTGGAAATTACTAAGGTTCGAAGGGTCAGGCGTATGATTCAAGGATGGCGAGTAAGGATTTTAAGGATCAAATGCGTAACTGTAAATAAGAGATAGTGTGTCTGGAGACAAAATTTAGATTTCACTTATCTTAACCCTCTATGGGCCGAATTTTTGTTTTTAATCCAAAAAATTAGGGGAACGAAAAATCAGAAATTATAAACCTATACATGCAAATGAAAAAAAATTTTTCCGTTTAAACAATTTTAAATAAAGCTTGACTATAAAGTTTGCACTTCTGTGCATAAAAGCTTAAGCGTGAAATTCCATAAAACAATTTGCACTTGACGTTAAACGTATTATTTTTTAAATCTCTTTGCTGGATCACATTGCAGTGCATACATATTGGTATAGTCAACTATATTGCTTATAATTTCCTTGTCAAATAGTTTTCGAAAATAGGTCACAGGAGAATGGGGTGCTTCAGGGACATTAGGGCAATCTCCTTTCCAAGGGCGAT
Source organism: Agapostemon virescens (assembly GCA_028453745.1). Classification (NCBI taxonomy): domain Eukaryota; kingdom Metazoa; phylum Arthropoda; class Insecta; order Hymenoptera; family Halictidae; genus Agapostemon; species Agapostemon virescens. The sequence goes on along the minus strand of CM052093.1, from coordinate 11,263,934 downwards.
AACAACTATTATTATTCGTCTGGGATAGTGGTTGCCAAACAATTCTTTGTGGTCCTGCATCTTTCTCATCTGACGAGGATCGAGTACTAAATTCTTCGTCACTGTCAATGACATTTATCCGTCGTCGGGGAAATACTATTACATCTTCATCGGACTCGGAATCTAATAAGGAATCATCGGATCTATTACCGCTAATCCGTCTAATTCTAATTCCTCTGTTATTTTTATCTGATTTTGTATTCATATTTTGGGTATATGATGTATAAATCTGAAAACAGGAGAAAGCACAAGCTTTATCCTAAATGTACCGAAATCTACCATAATAGCCCACTGTAACCTCAAAGTTACACAATTGTATCATAAAAAACAATAACAAATTGAAAATTGAAATGCAAACAAATAGGTTGTTATTGATATACGAACCCAGAGCTATTATGTGCACTATTTTTAGTTTGGTAATCACTGACAAAAGCACAAGTAATATCAATTGGATCAAATGGTTTCGCTTAGTTTTACTGCAGGCAGTTTGCGCAGCATTTATTTTGTTATTTCAGGTTGATGAGCCTAGCAACGGTCATAAATATTAATATTAGTTGTCTTGGCAACGTTATAGAATTAAGATTTATGCGCCATCTCATGAAAAAAGCTATAATTATTTGGTAAAATGTTAACTTAAACACGAAGAGTTAAAAATATTTGCTTAACATATGCTTGCATCTAGGAAAGTGATAACAGCCTCGCTGTTGCAAAGACGAATAATAGTAAAAACCTGAGTACGCATAACACAAAATAAATCACGTAAAGTGAATTATCGAGACCGGAAGACAAGCCTTGATTCTCGAAAGTAAAACAGCTTCGAGTGCAAAGGGTTAATATAGCGTGTACCGGGAGGTTGGCTTTGGCTCCGCGTTTCTCGTTTCTCGACACGTTACGGAAGATCGATGTCAAGCTGCTTACCCCTTTTTCCCCGTTCGGTTCGCGGCGATACGTCTTGGAAAAAATGGTGTAAGCCCGGGATATTGAAAGAGGGAAAACGAATGCCCGAAAGCGGACGACACGTCGATGGACGGGATCGATATGCAGCTACGTCTTGGCTGAAGCGGAGAAGATTGAAAGTGCGTCCGAGAATCGAATCCGCGAGGATGGAACAAGAGCCGAAAGGAGAAAGACGAGCTTAAAGCGAAGAAAGAGATCCAAGGGCCGAGGAAGAGAACCCCGGCACACTCTTCGATAAAATGACAGTACAAGTGCGCGCTGTCTTTAACCTAAGCAAGGTCGAAAACCCACTTTATATTGGCTTTACGTAATGCCGTCTTTTCTATCCTTTATACGCGTACACGATTAAACGGTCAGAGATGACATTAAATTGGACATTCTTGCAAAATTAATAGCTTTGTAAACGGTGGACCCAACGGGACGTGTGTTTTTCAGACGTTCGAAAGATTAATTCGCTGGGTGAAACATAAATCATTTTTTAAAATTGTTATTCGTCGCAATTGCGAAGAAGAGAGTGAAGGCCAAAATTTTTTAATTTTTTCATTTGTGTTTGTAATAAATATTTTAGCTTTTCATAGACGTAAGTAATATACGCGACCAAGGTTACAAATAGTACATATTGTATCAAATTGCGATCTAAATTAGTCGCAAACCCTAAATTCAATGTTTTTCAGACAATAAGAAGATTAATTCACTGGATGAAGCATAAATAATTTTTTTAAATTGTTATTGATCACAATTGCGAAGAGGAAAGTAAAGGTCACAATTTTTAAGTTTTTCATTTGTGTTTGTAGTAAATATTGCAGCTTTTCATAGTCCTAGATAAAGGCATATAGTAAAAATTATAGAATTCAACAATTTTTACATTTTACGAGGTCTATAGATTTTTTACCCTCTATGGCACTATATATACCTAATGGGCCACTATAGTCGTTTGAGCACACATAATTGTATCATTAATCATTAAAGTATATGCATCATATTTTTAAGATAAATTATAATTTAATAATCAAAAACTTATTTTCAATTTGCTCTGCAGTACGGAGAAACAGCCCCGCGCAAAATTCAGCTTTGCCTAAAAGGTTAAACGCCAGAAATAGAAAAATACATCAAAGTCATGACATTTGAAATGTATGACCTTTACTATCTCCTTCGCGACTACGACCAATAGCAATTTTAACCACAATCTATTCACGCGTTAACTAAATCACAGAAAACTAAAATATCGAGTTAATTATACGGAATTGGAAAGATTAGAGAACACCGATTAAATTTATCGCGTTAAATAAAAACAAAATCTATGCAACGAAAAATCAAAATGAAATGTCACCTCTCGAATACGCGTCAGTATGACGCGATCTGAATCCGTGTTGTCCGATATATGACACCATACAACATCTAGAGACAAAAATCTCTCAATACTTTCCCGACAATCCAATGTTAACGCTTTAATGGCAGCACGTTGACACAGCGAAACGTTGCCAGGGGGCCGCCAATATTTTTGCAGAATTAATTTAACCCTTTGCACTCCAAGCAATTTGCATTCCTAACTTCAAGACATTTTTTTGTCCTAGAATAATTCCATTGTACGTGGTTCATTTCCTTTCGTGCGTATCAAAGGTACTATTAATCCTTTGCACTCGAAGCTGTTTTAACTAGAAAACAAGAACATTTCTTCTGACTTAGGTTATTTTCATTCCACATGAATTATTTCATCTTATAAATATAGTATTTTTTACTGTTATTCGTCTTTACAACACTTAAATTTCTATCAAATTCTTAAATTTAAAGATAGCGATGTTCAGATTATTTTAAATAATGTGCTAATTTTTCGTAGCGCCTCAGAGTCGCCACTCGAGTGCAAAGGGTTAATCGTACGTGCAACACGTCAAATTTAACTAGCTTCTTAAATACAAACATTGTAATGTAAAAATTCTTTTGAATAATATTTTGCCAACCTTTAATGTCCCCTCAGAGGAGCCATCGCAGTGCTAAGGGTTAAAGGAAAACTTTATCAAATTCACGAAATAATATAACACGTGCGAACATACACAAAAAACAATAACAATTTAATAACAAATTTAATATTTTTTTCTTCGTGTGATAATTATTAAAGCAATCGCTTACATGTAACGGTAACGGTTATATTCCGTCTATCGCATACACGTCGTGTGAGCGGCCATTAAAGTGTTAACACGTGACGTTAGAAGTTACTCGACCCCATAGAAGGTTAAATCGATCGCGTTGGTAAAATTCGTGCAGCGTTACTTTTCCGAAAGGATACGCGGTTTCGTGCGTCGACGATGTACCGACCTCGGCATGGAATTAGGGACGGAGGGAATATTTCCATGGGGATGCCTCCCATGCCACAGCGCATTCATCGAGGCAGCACTCTGGCGCAACCTTTATGCCAAGATTCAGGTTTCCAGCCTCTACTCCGTTTCCGCCAGAGCCTGCATGCGTCAGAATTCCGGCAGCGAGGCAACGTCGACGGGAACGGCGGCGGCCTCGTTACCAACGACTAATGTGTTTATATGCATTTGCGCGACGCTTCCGTGCCGCGAACGCCATTTTCACCGTTTGTCCATCACCGTCAACATCGTTGCGCTGCGAACACGGTCGTCCGGACTATTCGCGTACACGGGGGGTATACATATACGCTGTGTGCCGATGATGAATGTTCGACGGCACCGCGAAAACCGGAAACGGGCCAGGAGAAGGGCGTGAACATTTTGTTTCGCGTTCGGTCCCTTAACACTTTCACGGGAAGGACAATACGTCGCTGCGTCGACTTTAAGAAAACTTGGTAAGTCTGCATCGCGAATGGCAACTGGTCTCGGTCGCGCGCAGTCTTGTCCCCTTTCACCGTTGCAACGAGACTCTAATCGCGTACCATTGTTGGCAATTTGTAGCCCCGATGTAATGTACTAATGGAGCTCTCTCTCCCGTGTTCCATTTGGAAAATTGCAAGAAATCTTGCTCGAAGAACCGGTAGAGAAGCGATACACACGATCAATTACGGAAAGATCGGCGCGATCGGATCGGGTAATTCCATAAGAAGAGGAAGGCGAAGCCCATGATCACTCGTTTGCCGGAAGATCAAGAGATTCCGTTGAGAGAGAGAGAGAGAGAGAGAGAGAGAGAGAGAGAGAGAAAGAGAGAACGGGAAATGAATAAAACATAGGGTATTACTTTTCGATCGATTCTTGGTAGATTATAGCGTTTCCCCACTTGCCGGGCGTAATGGCGTCGGAACCCGTGCGAAGCAATTCAAATGTTCTCGTTGTAAGTGCGCCATTTGCAGTGGCGGCTCGTTAGCAGCCATTAGCATCGTTGCCGATACTAATCGATGAAAACAACGCCAACGACTGGGAATATTTCTAGCCGGTCGACGAGGGCGGCGTTTAACCTTCCGATTGTCCTAATAATTTAACGGTGGACAACGCCGAAGCGCGAACCCGCTCTAATTTGCTCGGCACACCGACGAAATTAACAATAGTCGTTAAGCAAACCCTCGCCTACCGTGAACGTTAACGTTCTGCTCCGTAATCAAGCGGAATGTTCCGAGAACTTACCTGCAATTGCGCGTTGTTTGCTCGTTGAATCGACGCGACGTTTACGGCGCAACCCGATCAAACACGCCGATCGAGCGACGATTTTCGGTGGGGAAATATACTCGGTGTTTATCGTGTAGGATTCTTGGAGAAGGGGGAAGATAATTAACACCTATGTTAATGAAAATACTATATTTTGCTGTAACTCGCTCTTTTCCGACACAAACGTACGCTCTAAACACTCGTCTAATACACTCCGGGACTAAAAGATAGCACATCTTATATTTTCTCATATTTTGTGGTAAAAGCTGATTAAGATACATGTTTTCTTTTATCGATAACTCAGAGCATGTCTGTGTATACAATTAGCGAAGCGAGACAAAATGATAGCACATGTAGTAAATCTGTGCCTTCAACCTCGGAACATTGTTAATAAAGTCCGTGATATTATTTCGTGTTGTATATTTGTTCAAAAAAGGCGAAATATTATCGAAAATGGGTAACAGAAATTGATCGAACGCGTGTGAAACTGACACTATAATAAAAATGAAAGAAGAACAATATTCGGTGACAAGAATAGCAAAAATTATGAATAAAAATCGAAAACTAATAATGAATTTTTTTTTAAATCCGGAAAATTATGATAAAAAGAAGAGTTATGGACGTCCGTAAAGTCTACATGCCCGGAAAAGACGTGCAATACTAAGAACAGCATCAAACTCTAAGCATCAAACAGCATCAAACTTAAATTGCTTAAAGCGATGGTGTAGACACTGATATAAAGAATGTGAGACGTGTTTTACGGAAATGCAAATACATAACACGAAGAAAATTGAAGAAAAAGCCTTGGTTAACTGTGCAACGTAAGATAAATCGATTACACTTTGCGCGAATTGCGAACATCCACCTCGGATCATAGGTAATAAAGTCCGTGATATTATTTCGTGTTGTATATTTGTTCAAAAAAGACGAAATATTATCGAAAATGGGTCGCGGAAAGACATTGAACGCGTGTGAAATTGTTTGCGATCAAAGATTAAATAGAATGTTATTTCGATTTAAAGAAAATTAAGGAAACACATGTTTAAAAGATTCTGTTCGAAATCTTGATCACGAGTCCGACTCGTTGTTGTAGGACAAGGGGTTAAAAACTATGCTGTTGTATGAAACTTGTATGGTTGCGAGTTGAAAATCTTTATCAGATGTGAAAACAAGAAAATGGCGTTAATGACGCGGTTCGACGGTAACTACATCGACAGGTAGCGCCACGTATGGGTAAATTTCGGTTTCATATTCACAGACCTGGTAAACTGAACGCGAAACGGACGTTCTATGAACGCTAGTCAGTTTTAATGTTCGATAGATTTAACAAACGATATTATGGAATGAAAATAGAGAAGTTTTTGACCATTACTCGAGTTTCCTGCCGATTATGTACATACGATATCAGCACGATTCCGCGCGCAAGCTGTTTTGTGTGTAGAATAGTTTGAATCGAAGCTAGTTTTCCCGCCGCGTCGATCAAATTACCCGTATCTGGGTAATTCCATCGCGATGCAAACGTGTTTCGCCGCAAATATACATAAACCAGGCACGTTGAGGGGCTAATTTGTTTCGACAAAAAATGTAACTATTATTGTTCGCAGCGGGATAAAATGATAGCACGTGTAGTAAATCTACGCTTTCCAGTTACATTAAAGCTCGCGAATTGCGAACATCAACCTCGGCACATAGTCAATAAAATCCGTGATATTATTTCGTGTTGTATATTTGTTCAAACAAGTCGAAATGTTATCGAAAATGGGTTGCGGAAAGAGATTGAACGCGTGTGAAATTGACACTATAATAAGTAGAACAATATTCTGTGACAAAAATAGCAAAAATTATGAATTGGAGTTGGAAAGTAATAATGAATTTCTTGAAAAATCCGGAAAACTATGATAAAACGAAGAATTCTGGACATCCGCAAAGTCTAAATGCCCGGGAACTCAAATTCTAAGGTAACTGAAAGACAAATTGCTTAAAATTTTGTTATAGACACTGATATGAAGAATGTAAAGCGTGTTTTATAAACATGCAAATACAAATACGAAGAAAATTGAAGAAAATGCCTTGGTTAACTTTGCGATTACACTTTGCGAAAAAGAATATTCGCATGCGAAAGAAATGGCGAAGAATAATATCTACGGATGAAAAGAGGTTTAACTTGGATGGACCCGATGGTCTGAGTTCCTATTTTCATAATACGCGAAAAGAGGAACAGTTTTTGAGTCGTCGACAAATAGGAGGTGAAATAAAAAGAAGGTGAAAAGTAGAAATCAAATTTATAACACGAAAAATGAATAGCAAAATGTATTTGGAAATGATTAAGGAATAAATAAACACGCAACACCACCAGAATTGCTGGAGAGAAGTTTATTTTTCAGCA
>CM052093.1:11236626-11248879 GCA_028453745.1 Agapostemon virescens | reverse complement strand
TTTTAAATTGATAAAAATGACTCGAGCTTTTATACATGTACAGTAGCGACCAACTTATTAAGTACACCCCTCTAGAAGAATTTTTGTTTTAAATTGATAAAAATGACTCGAGCTTTTATACATGTACAGTAGCACCCAGCTATTTAAATACACCCTTCAAAAACAATTTTATTTTAAATTGATAAAAATGGCTCGAGCGTTTATACATGTACAGTAGCAACTAGCTATTTAAACACACCCTTCTAGAAGAATTTTTGTTTTAAATTGATCAAAATGACTCAAGCTTTTATATAGGTACAGTGGCAAGCAGTTATTTAAGTACATCTATCAAAAACAAATCGTTTTTAAATTGATCAAAATGACTCGAGCTTTTATACACATACAGTGGTAACCAGCTATTTAAGTACACCTTTCAAAACTAAATCGTTTTTAAATTGATCAGAATGACTCGAGCTTTTAGGGATTATGAAAGAATTATTTTAATAAATTGTATTTGAATGTACAAACGTAGCTTTTCTTAAAATGGTATCACAAAAGTTATATACATACACAAAGTATCTTCGAAATCGATTAAACTTGCTATATGATCCGTGAATAATTAAAAATGTTTAAAATTTGAAGAAACTGCGATTTATATCAACCGTAAGCGCAAAATTCATAGATTCCTCAATCTTTCATTCCTACAGCTTCGTTATGCCTTAATCGATTTCGATGAAATTTTGCGTTTGCATATAACTCCCATAAACGAACAAAGGATACATTTTAAATCATCATAGGCACAGATGAAAATCTTAAAAACCGTTCACTATTGTCTTCATAATTTCGACCAATAGTTATTTTTAATTAATTTCCTCCATACATTACCTAGTATACTAATTTTCCTAACACTTCAAGCAAAAAAAAAAAGAAATTCCAGTACCAAGATACAATTTTAAAATAGTTATCAGTTCCTAAAGGGCACTGACTTACTTTCCAACGCGATTGTACATCCAAAGCAAAAACCCGTAAATTCGCCTATGTAACACAGGACGAAGGAACCTGCCAGGTCGATAAAATTCGCTTCCTGCCCAAGCAGAAGAAAGACTGGAAATCTTAACCACTTGCGCTGGAAAGACGTGCCACGCACGTCGTAATACTTTTGTCACAGAATCGCCAACGACGTAGTATGTACGTCGTCATGCGATTGTCATAGAAACAGAAACGACGAAATTATATTTATATAATTTTATAATCAATCGATGCTCTATATTCTGTTTAAAAAATTATTAAAAGTCCTAGGTCAAAAATAAATTAGTTTAGAAAATATAAATCTTTTTCCGATTTCTCTGAGGCATCGAACACTGTGTGACGTCTCCCAGCGAGTTACACTGGACCGTTCTGGTACACGCGTCGGTGAATTGTTTGCCAGCGTAAGCGGTTAAAGGCAAAACGATAGACGTTCGCGAAATCATTGAAAAAGTTCAAGAAATTAAAGACTACCCACGCATGCCGAAAATTTCATCCAGAACCCGTATCCTTCGTCGAGAACGAAGGATTTGTCCGTTGGAACAATTGCGAAAATACATCGCCGGCAAAGGCTAAATTAACCGCGGGAACACGGATGAAAAACGAATTCCCCTGTTCTCGAACTTTTCGCGGAAAAGTTTCCCATGCGATGACTGGCAACTACGTTGCCATTGCCGACCGTTGCCACAGTAGCAGTTCGCATGACTGGAAAAATACGAAAAAGCTAGCCGGGGGCGGGAGGAAGTTCGAAGAAACAAAGAAAGAAGTATTCGTCGACGGGTAACGGTGGACTTTGGCCTCGTTCCAACAGGCCATCGACCGTTTTCAACCCTGTTTCTTTTCCATTATCGTCGGAACAAGCAGGATGGGTCGGAGCACCTCTTTTCCTCCCTTTATCCCTTGGCTCGGCCTCTTCCCTTCTCCTCCTCTTCCTCCTCAACCCTGTCCCCTTCTCTCTCTCTCTTCCCGTCTCTGGAAAACGGACCCCATTCGATTTTATTATGACAACGTTAGATCAATGAAACGAAAAAGCCGCCTAGCCAATTATCGACCTTTAATTGGCTGACTAGCACGCGTATGAATAATTCGACGAGACCTTTATCGATTCTCGCTTCCAATGTTCCCGTTTCAACCCCTCGCGTTTTCCTCGTGCCTGCCCCCCGCGCGCGCGCGTTGAAAATAACGAACCGATTCAAATGCACGGCGATTTCGTCGCCGGATAATTGGCAATTTAATATTTGTTTGCTCGCAACGAACAGCTATTCTGTTACGGATTTTTGTCAATAATGCAACCGTTGCACGAGTTACATCGGACTGATTTGACAAGCACTCTTTTCAATACCGTGCGACACGGTCGCGAACACGCGTATCGTTTTTTATTTTCTTTCTCTCTCTCTCTCTGTTTTTATCGCACGGTTTGTACAAATTGTTGACTCGACGTTAAAATCTCTATTTTCGCCGATACACCGCCCGTAGCGGGGATTTCGTTTCGCCGTTTCGCGTTTGATTCGATACAGCGAGAAGAGAGCCCCCGGTGAACTCGGGGAAACAATGCCGATAACCGAGCGACGATTAGATAGAAGATGCGTAATCGGGACACGCGCCTCTACGGAACGAACGTAAAAGTGTTTTCGGCCTCTCGATTAATATTCCTCGTACGCTTATCGCGAAAGTTCAAGCTTTCGTGTCGCATACCGAATCGCTACAGAAATTTCACCTTCTAGCATCGCACACCGACGGAAGTAAACGGCCGCTTTCACGGTCGCCGACGTCGCACGATCGCTGGAGAACCATCGTTTCTCCATCTGGCGTAACTTCGGGGCTGGACAAAATAATAAGACGCTTCCATATGTTCATGTGTGTCCCGTATATTTCCGGGAAGATGTGCAATAAAGCCCGGATATATTGCGTATCGTCTCCAAAGGAAACGCGCGTAACGTTCTCGCGGAAGGTAACGATGCTGTTACGGAACTTTTACGATTTGATGGAACAGAAAATTAGTGCAACTCTATCGAAGTATAATTTAGTAGAACAAATATTAACCCCTTGATGTACAAATAAAATGCTATTTTACGGGTCCGAAGAATGCTGTTTAACTGGCTCAATCGAACCAAACGATTTGACTTTTCTGGAGCAACTAGAAGCATTGATTTACTAAATGATATGCAAAAATAATTTTGAAATAATTCTAATTGGTAGAAATTACGTGGGAAAGTAGAAAAGACAGTTTTTAAAACATTTTTATTTCCACTCGTAATGAAAATTAAAAATATGCGTTTTTCAGAACTGTCTTAGTTATACACATGCTGAAAATTTCACTGAAATCGATTGATGCGGGAAAAAATGATACGCGTAGAAAGATGTAAGAATTTGTGGAGTTTAACAGTTTGCTGGCCGCTCATTTATCGCATAAGCAGTTGCAATACAATTATTCTTAAAAGAGGCATTAAGTCAGGTGCAAAATCAACATCTGATCAATCATATGTCAAAGAACTCTCTTCGCCACCTTCAAAGTCACTAATTATCTGTTTTCCCTTATTTTTCAATCGTCATACAACCGTGTCGCTCCCACTGTCCAAATCGCTATCACTTTCGCTATCAGAACTATTATCCACGTCATCGACATGTATTTCTTCGTTCGAAAGGATTTTGAAAGATATTTTATAACTTGTAATAGATCTAAGCTTTCGATATTCGAAGGCAACGAAAGACAATCTCAAACTAACAGAACAAGCTTAGAAGATTTAAACAAAAGACGATTTGGTAAATTCGGAGGGGAAAACATTAGAAACCACTGTTCTCTGTTTGTCGATTGTTGCTCTGCCTCTATATGTCTACTTATGCAAACATTGGCATGAAGCATCATCGCTGGCAAAAAGAAGTCACGCGTATGTGACAACGGCCAGTAAAGTGTTAAGCAGAAACTGACCAAGAATCGTGAAAAATTGCGATTTTCGATGGTACATAGCTCGCGTGTATGTCGATCGATTTCAATGAATTGTTCTGCATGTGTATAACTGTCATAGATCTACCAGACGCGTCTTAAAAATTTTTAGTACGTGGCTCAAATAAAAAATATTTAAAAAGTTCCTTTTTTATTGGTCATGTAATTCATACCAATTCATATCATTTATTAAATCAATGCAACTAATTGCTCAAGAAAAGTCAAGACGTTTGGTCCAATCTTAAAAAAGTTATTTAGGTTCGAAGAGTGTCCGAATAGTTTTATGAGCCACTGTATATACTTTATAAAACTTTCATCAGCTACGGAACTGTCGAATTTTATTTGCCACAAAATAAACGAACGTCCTTCGTGCTGATAAAAGTGTATCCGCTCGAATTATTCAATTAATAACGTTCGTTCGAAATTGTGCTACTTTCAAGGTTACTCTGCAAATTCGGAGTAACGTTAAATTCAATCAAAGCTTTCGCATTTGACTCGTAACAGCAATTGTTCCACTATAAATTGCTGGTGATGCGAAGCAACATTTACACATACACGTGGACTGTTTATTCAAATTTGTATTAGACCTCTATGTGCTTGCTTGTTGTACAACACTGTTCAGTTGTGTGTTCGTATTCTGTGTCTAATTTTAAATTTATCTCTCTATGAAATAATTCTATTGAAGATAAGGCGCGAACAGTTATATGCACACTCGGAAACAGAACATTTTATTTCGAAATTTACATTGCTATATGATATTTGATCAGCATTTTGTAGCATTTGCAACTTGCAAATGCATTTTTAGAAGCATTTTAGAATACATAAAGAACCTAGACATTTTTTACACTGCCAAGTTGTTTCGCTCCTTACATTATTTTTTACTTTATTATTTACTTACGTGACATCTCTTTGCAGAACGTTCCTTTTTGTTAGTGGATGATATATTTTCTGGAAAATGTGCCGAATGTTTTGCCCGTAATAGTGATGGGTGCTCGCTTTGCGACGATCCGTCGAGTGTCGAGTAATTAGGTCGTGACAAATTGTATAGCATATCTTTTGCGATATTCGATCGAGAATCTACGATCGATTGGTTTGTTGAATTAGGCATCTTAGAATACAGAACATAAGCATTGGAAACAGTTATGTCGAGCAGATAAAAGAACAAAATCGATACACGATTTTCGGCGTCCACCAGAGACAGCTCTTGACGTCTCGGAGACGTCAAAGTCTACAATGGCGGACGCCATAATGGGTTAACCCTTAGCACTCCAATGGCTCCTCTGAGGCGACACTAAATATTGTCAGACTATTATTTAATACTTTGAAGCACGGAATTTTAGGAGATAAATTTTCGAGGTGGATCAAAAAATATCCCAGCATGCATATTCACGCATTAAAAAGGTGATACACTTTTAATACCATCGTGCCTCGAAGAATTAAAACGATTGTTACGTTACAATATTTATATTTAACACTTTACCGAACGACGATTGTTTCAGAATTTTTAAGATCCATAATCCCTGACTGAAAACTTTTTAATTGATCTTTCAACGCTGACAGCAATTTTTATTGGGAATCAACGAGGCATCCTCGGTAACGTTATCTAATAATTTCGTCAGAAACTACAATGTAAAAGTAGTTTTTTAAAATTCATTCTGTTAAACGCAATTATTGAAAGTCCTATTAATAGGCTTCCGGTCGGTAAAGTGTTAAGAAGTTAGTAGAAGTTGAAGTGTCGCACGTACGATTAATAATAACAAATTTGATGTGCGCGAAAGAAAATGAACAATGGAATTCTTCTGGGACAAAAAATGCCGTAAAGTTAGAAATTCAAATTGCTAGGAGTACAAAGGGTTAAGTATAAATTAGTAGTACGAATATTGTTGTTTATTTCATGGTAACGCAATTTATTTGCAGTCACGGATGTGGTACACGTTCCCTTAGAAACGTATAATAATTAATTTATTTTTACTTTGTGCTGTTCTTGTTGTAACACGAGCTCCACTAAAGATATTCTATCCAATTGTCTTTTACGAAGATATCTTTGTAATTTGAATAACTGTAAAATGAACAATCTGGAAACGAGTCAACAATTATTGGTTAAATAACCATGATGGTACGTTTAGCGTTTATTTCATTCTATCTAAGCAATTTTAGTTGGCTTTACATAAAATAGTTCTAACAGAAACACTTAAATTGCGTTTTCTTCGTCGCAAAAATGACGTCTCTTAATTTTTTGCAATAGTAAATTTCAGTCGTGCTGATTTAAGATTCTCGATTAAGAAAGGCTTCGTTTTCGTCGTTCGCGTTGTATTTATGTGTACTTCTGTTTGTTCGATGACTTTCCTTGTTGCACTATCAAAGGGTGTTGCCGGTTAGAGGAATCGCAAACACCCTTCAGCCGACTCTGGCCAGAAGTGGCACGTTCGATGGCTTACCAAGAAAAAATCCTTCCTGCGAAGTTTTAGTTTTCTACCTCGTCCGTAAGGGTAGTTACGAGGGAAAAACTACTTTTCCGTCTTTAGGAAAGCATTAACGCTGAATTATGTCCCCATCGAAACCATGTAACTTTTGCGTAAAACATTTTGCAACGTCATTGATCATTCTTAGAACGTAAACGTATTTAACAGTACCTTCCAACTGTAAAAGTGGGTCTTTCGGCATTGCTGTTAACACTTTAACTGCCCAACCAGCAGCCTAAAAAATTCTACAAAATCAAAGTTAGTTATTTAATGCAGCAACAACTGAAAACTTAAAATGTCTGACGCATAGCTATCCTTCAACCTTCTTGTAGTCTCCAGATATGAACTAAATTGAGTGCAACGAATATATTAGCTTACAAATTTATTTTTAAACATGTACAAATAATTCTGTCACCATATATGGGTGACATGGCAGTCAAAGTGTTAAAGAGTAACAGTTCTCAAAAGATCCGAAAAATCTCATACACCTTGAAAAATTCTAAATCGAGACCGTCGTAACGATTTTGACAAATAATAGGTTGTTCGGAAAGTAATTTCGTAATTTTTCCCAACAGAGGACTTAATTCACACTTAAGCCGCATTATTAATCATTATATAATTTGACCACTGATATACCAAGGCTTGCTTATGAAAAATTTCGATTAAATCTGCGCAGTAATTTTTGGTTTGGTATCCTATCGAATATGGAAAGTGAAAAGCAACATTTTAGGCATATTTTACATTTTTACTATCGAAAAGGTAAAAATGCTGTTCAAGCAAGAAAAAAATTATCCGATGTATATGGAAAAGGTGTATTGACAGAAGGCCAAAGTGCCAAAACTGGTTTGCAAAATTTCGACCCGGCAATTTTGATGTCGAAGATGCACCATTTTTGGAAGGTCAGTCGAAGCTGCCGAAGACACAATAAAATCAATGCAAACCGGCGAATAACAAGTCATGAAATCGCTGAGAGATTAATTTTATTTAAATTTAAACTTATCGAGATATAAACTTATCACAGTACATGATCATTCGATACGGTTAGGTTTGATTAATCTCATTTAAAACGATATTACTTTCCGAACAACCTAATAATTTGTTGAAATCTTTTGTATTGTAAACAATATACAGCAAAATACATAAATTGCACAAACTAGTCGAAATCGTCCAGATACAAACGCTCCCAGTTTACGATTTAACGCTAAATCTACCAAATGTAAAAATTAGCTAATTTTATATCATATTGTTTTACAAAAATGTCAAAATTTAATTTACTTAAATTTCATGCGATCTTTATTGCAATATGTATATGATACGACTGAGAAACCTATAGGACTTCTAAGCAGGCAATTTTACAACTTCGATAATTGCAAAATAAATCAGAGAAGGGTGATTTAAGCCGCCGTGGCAGATTTAGTGTTGATAAAATGGATCGCTTCGTACAGGCACCCGGTATAAAGATATAAACGGTATTGTTATTATTTTGTCGAACATTGTACCCGAGATCGTGCGACGTTACTTGAACCAGTTAAATATGGCGGCGACCTCTTTTCAGAGCGCGAACCTATATGTGTCGCGAAAATCAAGCGAAACAGTTCCAGCCAATGCACACGGGGATGTATGAATCCACCTCAAATTGTTTACACTTTTTATTTGTTCATTTTATTTTCTATTAAATTTACGAATATATCTTACTTTTCGCTAAAATTACAACAGCTAATGGTAACTAAATTTTAACCGTTTGAGTCCCAAGCGGCGGGTAGCGCTTCTTCTGTCCTGTCCTCAGAGCGCCGGCGACATACGAGCCATTTAATTAATTATGAGCTCATTTGCTTGTTTCTGAACACCGAGTAGCTAAAGAAAATATTAACCCTTCCACTGCGGCGAGACCTGGGAGTAATCCATCAACAGGGACGGCGCGTTATTCGCACGTCGGTCGCTGCGCTATAATATCAGCATTATAGTATAAAAACACAGATGTCGAATATATTTACGCCTTTCGTATACAGTGGCTCAGGAAAGTATTCGGACACTCTTCAAACCTAAATAACTGTTTTATGATTGAACCAAACGTCTTGACTTTTCTTCAGCAATTAGATGCATCGATTTACTAACTGATAGGCAAAATGAATTTTGTAAATATTGCAATTGGTATGAATTACATGACAAATAAAAAAGGAATTTTTTAAATATTTTCTATTTGAGCTACGTACTAAAAATTTTAAAGACACATCTTGTAGATTTGTGATAGTTATACGCATGCAGAAAAATGCATTGAAATCATACACATACATACGAGCTATATGCCATCGAAAATGGTAAAATTCGCAATTTTTCACGATTCAGTTTCTGCTTAAACTCCAGAAATTCTTCCATCTTTCTACGCCTGTCATTTTTTCCTGCGTCAATCAATTTCACTGAAATTTTCAGCATGTGTATGGTTCTAAAAAGAACGCATATTTTAAATTTTCATTACGACTTGAAATAAAGATGTGTTAAAAAATGTCTTTTGTAAATCAATGCTTCTAGTTGCTCCAGAAAATTCAAGTCGTTCGGTTCAATTTTGCAAAAATTTATTTAGATTTAAAAGAGTGCCGGTATACTTTCGTGAGCCACTGTATACGTCGATGGATGTCTGAGGACGTATATTTACGCTGTTCGTATATATCGATGGTCTTCTAAGGACGCATATTTACGCCTTTCGTATATAGTGGCTCGTGAAAGTATTCGGACACTCTTAAAATCTCAATAACTTTTTTAAGATTGAAACAAACGTCTTGACTTTTCTTGAGCAATTAGATGCATCGATTTGCTAAATGATAGGCAAAAAGGGGTTTCGGAAAAGTTGCAAACGGTATGAATTACATAACGAATAAAAATGGAATTTTTTAAATATTTTTTATTTGAGCCATTTACTAAAAACGCATCTTGAAGATTTGTGATCGTTATACGCATGCAGAAAAATTCATTGAAATCGATCAACGTACACACCATCTACATACTATCGAAAATGGTGAAAATCGCAATTCTTCACGATTCTTGTTCAGTTTCTGCTTAACCTCCACAAATTCTTTTATCTTTCTACGCATGTCATTTTTTCCCGCGTCAATCAATTTCACTGAAATTTTCAGCATGCGTATGACTAACACAATTCTAAAAAAAACGCACATTTTAAATTTTCATTAGAAGTTGAAATAAAACTGTTTCAAAAAATGTCTTCTCTACTTTCCCACGTAATTATTTCAAAATTATTTTTGCATATCATTTAGTAAATCAATGCTTCTGGCTGCTCCAGAAAAGTCAAGTCGTTAGGTTGAATTTTGCAAAAATGAATATAGCTTTAAAAGAGTGCCGGTATACTTTCGTGAGCCACTGTACACATCGATGTACTTACGTATATTTACGCGTGCCGCAGTGAAAGAGTTAACGGCGCCTACATCGCGACGATACGAAAGAAAAATTAGTCACGTGGCGAGCCATCGATCGCGACAGCGTGCTCCGTAGTCGTCATCGGTTCGACCTTCGTCAGGGCTGGACACGATCGAACGGTAGTACGCTTATCGAACGTGTCGATGCGACAGAGCTTGCCCCTACATTGCCCCCACCCCTAATCAGTGACAAGTCGCGTGTGGCATGCCCCTCTTTAGGGATTCGGAGCTCGTCGAGGCGGTACGTGCTGATTCAACACGAAGTTTCCCCGACGCCGACGCCAATGCCAACGCCAACGCCGTCGGTTGGCCACCGCACAGACCACTCGGTAGTTTGGTGCCGGCAGTCGAGCGAAATCGGCCCAAACGTCGATCCCGGAATCCCTCGGTCCTCTAAACGGCTCGGTGGACCAACAGCCACGATGTACATCTCGCTAACAACATGGAAAACGATCCGCGCCTCTCTACTGACGATGCTATTTATCGTCCATCCTTCCTCCGGGATGTACACGCCGCAACCTCTCGTCGTCAGCAATACGCTAGACCAGGGCACGAAAGACTACTTCATCGGGCCCTGCCTGGTGAACACCAATCAGACCTGCCCGGACAACGAAGTGACGTTCTTCCTGTACACCCAAAGGAACGCGAAAGAGGGCCAGCAAATCCTGGTGGACTCTACGGATTCTAATCTCGGCGAGACCAACTTCGTGCCCTCGAATCCCACCAAGATCCTGATTCACGGCTACGACTCGGACATGCAGCTGTCTTACTTGGTCGACGTGCGAATGGAGTACCTGAAAACCTACGACTACAACTTGATCTCGGTGGACTGGCACCGTTTGGCGAACGCACCCTGCTACCCGATCGTCGTCAGAAACGTGCCGCACGTGGGCCAGTGTCTGGCCCAGCTGATCGAGAGGCTGAGAGACGCCGGAGCCAAGGAGATCCACGCGATCGGCTTCAGTCTCGGTGCCCACGTGCCAGCGTTCGCTGCGAATTTTCTACGACCGTATCGCCTGTTCAGGATAACCGGCCTGGACCCGGCCATGCCTCTGTTCGTCACCGTCGACAAGGACAACAAATTAGACGCGAGCGACGCCGAGTTCGTCGACATCTTCCACACGAACGCGTTCATTCAGGGTAAGGTCGAGATGAGTGGACACGTCGACTTCTACATGAACGGCGGCTTCAATCAGCCGGGCTGCTGGGAGATCGGCAAGCCGTTCGAGTGCGATCATCACAGATCGGTTATGTACTTTGCCGAGTCGATCAACTCGGAAGTGGGTTTCTGGGGATGGCATTGCGGCGGATTCGTGTCCTACTTGCTGGGCATGTGCCCGCCGAGGTACCCGGCTATTCTTGCCGGTGACAGGGTCCAGAGGACGCAGAGAGGATTCATCTTGGTACGAACCAACTCGTACAGTCCCTACGCCTTGGGGAATTTCTCCGTGAACCGGTTGGACATGTATACGTAGGAGCCGGCCAAGTATCTCCAAGATAATGTCGACGGATAAGACTGCCTGGCGATAACACGGCCGATGTACGACCAGGCCGACACGGATCTACGTCGCCGATAACAGGAACAGCCGCGGAACGAAACACGGTGCGAGGATCCCGAACCCAATCCACCTTTCTCCCGAATACTTGGCCGAAACTTTCCGAGAGTTTGCCCGAAGAAAAACACATTCCCGTGTCAAGGTCACCGAAGACCCCGCACCCGTGCTCACCTTCGAATCGATACCGCCGCGTTCGACGAGGAGATAGCGGAATGTAATCTCGGGCTACCTCGACTGGCAACGGGATGTCCGATATGAACTGATATGTTCGCGACTGGTAGCATTATCGAGTGAACGGATTCGAGATTGATCGCAGGTGTAGCGTCACCTTGTTGATCATCGCGCGTTGTCTACCGGCCGATGAGTTAGGCGGGTTCGAAAATTTGAGGACTATTTTATTATTTATTATTTCGTAGACTCCGGATGGTCGTCCTGATCGTAGAGACGAATGTTACCGTTTAACCCTTTCGCTTGGAGAGCTGCATATATGCGGCATCCACTCGACGACCTATGGGTAACAGCGCCGCATATATGCGGTATTCGACTGATGTGTATGCAAGTGCCATCTATAGTCGATGACAACATTTTTCTGTTGATTTTATTGACATATTGGATTAATCACCTCTTAAAACTGCTCTTGTTTTATGCAGCACAGTAGTTAGTTAACAGTTTACCGACCGGCGAGTATTTCAGAATTTTTCAAGGTCCGTTGTCCATGATTGAAAACTTTTCAATGGATCTCTCAACGCTGACAGCAATTTTTATTGTAAATCAAAAAGTCATCCCCAGTAATGTGGTCTAATAATTTCGTTACAAATTACAATGTAAAAGGAGATTTCTAAACTTCATTTTATTACA
>CM052093.1:11203827-11216944 GCA_028453745.1 Agapostemon virescens | reverse complement strand
GGGTTAATTTCTTTCTGGCTTGAACAGCATTTTTACCTTTTCTATAGTAAAAAAGTAAAGTATGACGAAAATGCTGCTTATTGCTCTCCATATTTAAAAGGGCACCAACCAAAAACTACTGCGTAGAATCAATTGGACTTTTTCACACACAAGCCTTGCTATATCAGCTCTCAAAACATATAATGATTATGCGGCTTAAGTGTGAAGTTGGGTGCAAAAAATACAATTAAATCCTCTGTCGGGAAAAAACGAAATTACTTTTCGAACAACCCAATAATATCATGGTCGTCGCTTATCCGTGAAAGTACGACAATGCTGGATAAGAATGTTATCGAGGCGACGCACCCGGCTATCGGTTAAACAACGTTCGGAATCGACTAACATTCAGGATCGCGATAAACGTTGAACAAATTGTTTTCTCAACGTTCGTCGTCCCGATGTTTCTCGGCCGTGAACACGACGCGTACACAACCGTAGAAACGGAAAGAAAAAAAGGATATTTTTCAGGAATAGTTCAGTTAACACCGGGAACGTTGATCTGACATTATGAATTAGTATTTCGCGTTTCTTCGAAAGGCAAATCTCGACCAGAGCTAACAAAAAGAAAAATGGAAACAATGAAAACGATTCGTCATCTTGCTTCGTAGTCGAGTAGTTAGTTCGTCGTATCGTTGGACGGACCAATTTGTTGTTAGAGTTGTGTGTGCACGACGAAAACGAATGATGCTAGTCAAAATCGAGGCGAAGGCTAAATAATCCCGAGTCGAGATTAATATCTGAGGCTCGTTTAATTAAACGGGAGACAAGCGGACAATAATCATCCACGTTATCGAGCGACAAATTGTCATCAATTTACATCGGTTATTCAGACGAAGCTCAGAAGCAACGCAACACCCTCTCACTACCATTTTGTATCAAATCATCGTCATTACGAGACAGCATCGATCATATTGCATTCATGCGAACATATTTCTATCGCATAATCGGTTGTTCCAGGCTCCAGACCGACCGAACACGAGATTCTCGAACGTCTCGCGATTTCTCTGGTTTCCGTGAACAATGAAAAGATGCTGATGTGAATAAGACGCTATTAGGGAGAAGAGAATCGAAGATTCTCTAGAGCCTAGAAGGATTTCAGAGAGACTTAGCATTCGTATCCCTAGGTACTCGTCGAACTTCGAACATTCGTCGTCGAACTAGGATCTAGCTCGTGTTCGCGAGATCGACAGCGTGGTTTACGACCTAATTAATAAGTAATGGGAAACAATACAATAATTTTTCATACTGTTTTTACTTTTTACTACTATGATTGCGCGCGATCGTACGATGTTACTCTTATCCGCATAATTGTGCGCACGTTATACTGTGCGAGCCAACGGGGGAAAAAGAACCGGCTCTATCGTGCGCGTGCGATGTCGCATCCTAATCGCGCGCGTTACAATACTTAAAATGTTCTAGATATTTACTATATAGTTTGTGGAGAGCTAACAAATTTTCTCTGTGCATATGTTTCTCGTGTGTATGCATGTACGCGTGTCGGTATTTCTATGAACAATTTACACGGAATTCGCGACCAATACGAAGAAGAAGAGAAAAAAGAAAGAAGCATATTATTTCGCGGGGGAAAAAGAAAAGGGAAATAGAAAAATAAACGAATATCCTTTGAGGAAAATCGAAGCACGAGTCGAAAAGAATAACGCAAGCTCTCAGTCTCGTGCGAGTGGAAACGCGATTTCCGCGTATGAAAAGATGATACTTATATAGCGTCGTTCGATCGAACCGAATAATCGCGTAATCCGCTTTAAGTGTGAATCGTTTGATCGTATAGTTTATAGAATACCAAGAGCCACTATCTCCTCGCGACGAAGAGAATAAACGGCGTTTCCTTTTTTATTTTTTTTCATTTTTTTCCGTTGTCGTTTCTTTCGAGAGGAAAACGCGTTTCGAAACTCGACGATAATGTTTAGAAACCGAACACGTTTGTAAAATTAAGGGACTACCGAAAAGATTCTATCGTCGTCTTCTAGATATATTCGATCATTGATTCAAATCGATTTACATATCCTTCCGAACTCCGCTTACATATCAAAATGAATCTCGTCACGTTGAATGTATAACTTGTTCGTACAAATTAGAAATAACAGCGCGTCGCCGCGTCAAGATCGACACTCGGAGCGAATGTCAAACGATTTCCATCGATCAGCATGGAAATGGAAGAGTTCATTGAAATCTTCTGTACGTTGCCATCGTGTCCGAGTAACATCACTGCCGACTCTAAATCGAACAAAATGAAACAAAAATCATGATTCTCCCTCTGCCCCTCCCCCACATACACAAACACAACCCCTCCTCATCGTAAAAACAACGTACCAATGAATAATTCACTACTTTCGTAACGAGATGGTAAATATACTTTTGATCGTACACAACGTATTTTGCGTCCTTTCGAATGATCGTAGTAACGAGTGTAGAGTTTCGAGGGGAAAACGTAAGATATTATTCATTGATACAAATCGTGAAAACATACAGACACACACAGACAGACACACACGCACACACGTGTGAGTGTACGCATCAACGTAATGCCGCGTATCGATGTACGCGCGCAAAACAATAATAATTAAATAGTAGGCCACGGAACTTGCGATCAGTTTACATATATTGTTTCGTCGATCGACGATCAACGGATTGAACGTGAGCCGAGAGATTTAGTCTCTCGAACGACGGATTCTTTTCTTGTGTACGAGAAAAGAATCGACGCGAGTCGGTTGGTCGCTTTCTCGAACTGTGAATTTAATGTAAACGACGTTGTAATAAGGAAAAATATATGTGGAAATTCGAGCGGCCGCATCATATGTTTATCTTTGGAAAAAAGAGAAAAGAAGAAGAAGAAGAAGAAAAAAAAAGAAAAGAAGAAATGCGAAGCAATAGATGGCTCCTTGATACGCGTGATTGACGTGGTTGGAATTTTGTCGCGGTAAGTCGATAGTAATAGTAATTATTGTATAACGATAGTAGTACTATACGTGTGTCGGACCGATCACGCGATCGAGCAGCCGAAACGACTACGAGCGAACTTGAAACTATCAGCTGCTTGGTAATTTCAGTGCTAAACAAAAACCAATGGAAACCAACAAAGAACACTAATTATACCCATAAGTATCCTATATACCTAAAACAAAAGAAAAAAAAAAATAAAAGGTAACCAAAGCATTGTAACCTTCTAGATGCAAAGAAGAAATAGAGAAGTACCTAATCTTGAATGGTTTAGTTCGACCACTGATTTGTCCGTGTGTGTTCGTTATTGAAATATGTTTCTTTAGTAAAAAAATGCTTAAAAATCTATGCTTCCGTGCGTTGTTTATTTAACTTGACCCTTGACCCTTGCGTACCGACGTTTCTTGTTGATCGTAAAGAAGTTATATACAGCCGGTGTGGAAAGTATTCGTACAGCGACCAATTTCAAATAAAACTGTGTGCGTAAACTTCAGTTATAAATTTTAAGCGAAAGAAATTATTAATAAATATTCTTGGGTATTTGTAGAAAATATTTCGTGAAAACTAAATTTTATTTTCTTCAAGATTAACAAAAATATACATCCAGCATGGATAAACGTAAGAAACAGACAGATATTTACAAACATTGTAAATATTTCTAAATCATCAACGAAAAGAATAATGTTATTTATTAATTTCCCCTTCATTTTGATAGATTTTGATGAAGCTCTGTGTTCGTCCTTTTCTTTCTACGTGGACTACATAAGTATGTCCTTGTCGGATATCTCCTCGTTCGTCGTGGTCGCCTAATAAGTATCAGGGAATTCGAAGTCCCACGGAAAAGTAGGTGGCACGAATACGCTTCTTTCTATCCTTGTCGCACGCTGTCACTGTCTTCGTCTTACTCCCAGCGAAGATAGGGAATATTAGTTAACAAAGTCGCCGTTATAGATGCCGCCTCCATCGATCGTAAGGTTTTAGTTCGTGTATTTCACCGTTAGGTGGTTATAGGTCATACCGGTAGATAACACATGCACTAAGAATTATTGATAACAGGTGATGATTGGAGATTGAGAGATCAGCTGTCACTTTTGTCAGCTTTGCAATATTAGTACGTCATTTTTTAAACTCGAAGCATAATATTAAGAAAATGATGTCGGAAAGGGATTATGCACCTCTCAGTGCTGCTTGTGTACGTTCTCTAAACGATAAGCTTTACGAGAAACGGAAAGCGGCTGCTTTGGAAATAGAAAAGTAAGGTTATGAATTTTATTTATTGATATTTCTATCTCATACTATTTTTATTAATTATGGAGCCTTCTGTATTAATATTTCTGTCTCGTTTTAGAATGGTTAAAGAATTTGCTGCTCACAATAACACCGTTCAGATTAAACGTCTTTTAAAAGTATTAGGTCAAGATTTAGCGACTTCGCAAAACCCACATACACGTAAAGGTGGTTTAATAGGCTTGGCAGCAATAGCAGTAGGTTTAGGAAAAGACACTGGTCAATACATAGAAGATTTAATTCATCCCATTTTAGCTTGTTTTTGTGATTCAGATTTATACGTAAGATATTATGCTTGTGAAAGTTTATATAATGTGGTAAAAGTAGCTAGAGGCGCTGTGTTACCACAATTTACAGATATTTTTGCAGCGCTTAGTAACTTAGCTTGCGATTCGGAACAAAATGTAAAAAATGGTACTGAATTACTCGACAGACTTATGAAGGTAATTATAATATTTAAACTGTAACAAATCATATTAAAAACAAGTTTTCTAAAGAGTATATTTTCAGGATATTGTCACAGAAAGCGGTCTGTTTGATTTAGTTGGATTCATGCCACTATTAAGAGAACGTATTTGTACCAAAAACCCATTTGGAAGACAGTTTGTAATAGCATGGGTATCTGTTTTGGATGCTGTACCCAACATGGATTTTATTATATTTCTGCCGGAAATTCTTGATGGTCTGTTTAAAATACTAGAAGATCCAACACCAGAGATTAAAAAGGTTACGGACACAGTCCTTGGTGAATTCTTACGTAGCATAAAAACTAATCCGAGTAGAGTGGATTTCCCTGGAATGATAAATATATTAATTACGCATGCACAAAGCACAGATGAATTGCTACAATTAACAGCAATCACGTGGATCAAGGAATTTGTACACTTATCTGGACCTCTTATGCTTCCTTACATGTCAGGCATACTTATAGCTGTTTTGCCTTGTTTAGCATACGATGGTGATACAAGAAAAAGTATTAAAGAAACTGCTACTCAAGTAAACGCAAATTTGATGAAATTGATAACTATGAAAAATGTACAAGTTTTAAATAACGCATCCGAAAACGATGCGCAAGTCGAACAAGGTAAATTACATTTTGTAATATATTTTAAATGTTGCAACTTATCTATTTTATAACTTACCGTCTTTTCTAGATACCACTCAAGATCGCTTTTTAGCAGAAACATTAGACTTACCTAGTGTTGTTGAAGTGCTCACAAAACATTTAATCTATATATCAGTTCAAACAAAAGTAGCAGTTTTAAAGTGGATTCATCATTTGTTTATACACATACCACACAAAATGTTTTATCATGTCGATAATTTGTTTCCAATTCTAATGAAGTCTTTAAGCGACAATTCCGATGAGGTAGTCCAACAAACGCTAGTGGTAATGGCTGAAATAATCAGTTCAAAATCTCCTGAAGCAGCTACCGTGGATTTGAAGGCAGATGTACAAAACAGATACTTCACCAAATTTATAGTAAATTTATTAAGAGTATTCTCAACTGACAGGAATTTATTGGTGGAAAGAGGAACATTTATCATACGAGAATTATGCGTATTATTGAGTGCTGAAGATATTTATAAAAAATTAGCAAAAATACTACTGGAAGAACAAAACTTGAGTTTTGCTTGCACAATGATACAAACTTTAAATGTTATATTGCTGACAAGTTCAGAATTATTCGACTTACGAAACAAACTTAAAGACTTAGATTCTGTAGTAAGTTCTTGTTTGTCTTTTATTAATTTAATCACTTTAATCATCTTCTAAATCTTATACATATTTCCAGGAAAGCTGTAAATTGTTTAAATGTTTATATGTATCCTGGTGCCACAATCCTGTTGCAACCGTCGCTTTGTGTCTTTTATCACAGCATTATGGCCATGCATGCAATATTATAAGATCATTGTATCCTTTATGATTGTATATAGTTACATGCTTAACACATTTGTTTAAAAAATTTACTATATCTTCAATAGTATTTAAACTTAACTAAAACCATATATAGTGAAAATATAGAAGTTACTGTTGAGTTTCTCATAGAAATTGATAAACTAGTACAGTTGATCGAATCTCCAATATTTACATGTAAGTATTAAATAATATTTTTCAACTAAAATTCATGTCTAAAAAACAATCAATTTATTTCAGATTTAAGATTGCAACTTCTTGAAAGAGAAAAAAACAATGCACTGATGTATGCACTGTATGGTCTGCTTATGATTCTTCCTCAAAGCGAAGCATATGCAACATTGCAAAAACGTTTAGCAGCAATTCCACCAAAGACAGATGCTATAGTTACAGCGGCACCCAGTGCAAAACCTTTAGAAACAATGTTTGATTTTCCTGAATTGTTGAAACACTTCCATCTTGTTCAAGAACGACACAAAGAACAAAAACGTAAACAACGATTAACAAATTTGATAGAGAAAAATACAAATCATGAAATGTAAATATTATATTTACATTATATTATATTTATATTATACTATAGTATTTACGAAAATATTTGATCATTGAATCAGAAGTACTATCATACTATGAAAATATAAAAATTCCTGCTCGTAGCGTTATACTTCACCAACAACAAAATTTATGAAAAAGTGTATGAAGAAAGTATTACTGTAACATTTATATAAATTTAATCTTTTAATTATTATAAATAATAATTTCTATATAGGTATACTAATATATGTACATATCTATTTTTTTTTATTGTACAAACGTAATGATGTATATAAATGCAATGGCATACTATCTTTTGTATTTTCAATACAATGGTAGGTTAGTATTAGGGTAGTAGGTACAATTGATACGAAGTAAAATGATCCATCTTATAATTCCCAGTTATAAAAATAAAAATTAATACTAGCTTTATTAATCAATTTTCGAGAACTCACAATTCGAGAAGAGAAAGACATAGCGAATCGAAAATAATTACATTTATCTGTACTAGGCAGGCATAATAAACTGAGAAACATTTCATGATCCCACACTCTATCGTTCAAAAGTTTTTGGGCATTGGACGAATATACACATTTTTTACTGTACATAGATGTAACCTTTATACGAAAGGTTTTACGGAAACTCACGTTGTAGTAAACATAGATTTTTTAAATGGTACATTAAACTCTTCTACTCGAGAAATTTTCATTGAAAATAAAAGAAGTAACTAATATTTAAAAAATGTGTTGATATCAGCTTTAACACTGCATAACAAAAAGATTGACTGATACATTTAAAAAATCCATGTTGACTTCGACGTGACCACGTCAGTCACAGAATCTTTAATACATAACATTCTTCTTTAAAAATGTATTCTTTCTAAGAGAATTGTTCATTTCGGAACTTTTGGGAAAACCTGTATATACATATAATACAATAGATTTTATCATATATTCCTTGCCTAATATAGGAAAAGGAATAATCATGATTCTCATACTGTACATTCTCTTTTCATATTTCTTTTTCATAATTTTCAGGTATCGATAAAAAATGAATCTGATCAATAAGTAATTCATTTGATGTTAGAAGCATTCCAATTTGTTCTTGCGAAACGCAAATCTTTTTACATACTTCTGCACTTTCTTGGGCAGGTTGATTAACTTTTTCAATGGTTTTCAACTTTCCTGGATCTATTAAGTGTAAAACATTCTCATACGGCTCTTTACTTTCTTGTGATAAGAGATATGAGAATGCTTCTAATACGCGCTTGTAATTATCTATGTCCTTCTCTAATATTTGAGTTTTTAGGAAAATGGTTTGTGCAATTTTGTACCAATCAGCAACACATTCAGATCTGTCCGCCATTGACAGTAAACAAAATGAATCAAGATGATTCTTTATCATGTGTCCTGTTTCTGTTACCTAAAAAGAAATTCCAAAATGAGATTATACGATGTATTTTATAAATTCCATTTCCCTATATCTGTTTCAAACTGTAAATTTTATTTAAAATACCTTGAGGCGTTCTAAATAATGAAATTGCTCGTCGTTGTATGTGAGGCTTCGAGTAGCTCTGTCCCTTAATAAACGTTGCCAACCATCTCGTAAACGTTCTACTAAATTTGCTGCTCTATGACTTGATTTCTGGGTCCATGGACACCATACTCCAAGAGTATTAGTGTCCCATCCAGCCTGTAAACTTCCATCTTTTACATACCTGTATTTGAATTAATAAATACCTTGTTACGAACAATGCAAAATAAAAATGTTCTGCATTAATTGCAAAAAGCAAGAGTTAAACGAAAATGTATTTCTTCTTTTAATAGTTTTAATAAATGGAAACTAATGCAACAATATTCTTAAATTTTTCTAATATCTTCACTATTCCATATTTTATTTTTCCATTTTTGCCATGAATGCATAAAGCCAACAGTATAATAATGAATAGCAAATATAAATTTTTTACCTCTGATGAAGTCGTGCTACCGCAGGAGCTAATTCTGTTAACAGCTCTTTACTCTTTAAATCTAACTCCTTCTTCCAATTTTTTGCCTCTGAACTGTTTTGGATTTCAAACTTCTTGTAAATCTGTCGAACAAGATTCTCGCATGTGTCCACTGCTATTGCAGTGTCTTCTGTAGCTTTAGTAATGTCCTTCAAATATTGACATTTTTCCAACAATTTTGTAATTTCTTTTGAAACGAAATCACTAAACGCTTTTACCGCATCCTGCCATAACTTACTACGCACTACCCATTTGTCAATTCTTCTTTTACATACATATCCAATCGAACAAGCTACTTTTGCTTGGCTAGCATCATTTTCTACAGATAACAAATTTGCAAAAACTGGGAATTTAGGCAACTCTGGGTCTATGGGTAGCGTAACATTATTATTTTCCTTGGAGAACAACATCAATGGTTTATCCTCGGATGTCTGTGGATACTCTTCCGCAGGTGTGGATTCGTCAACGATTCTCGTTAAAAGCGTGTCTCCGTACAGAAGAATCTGAACATGAGAAGCAATGTCGGTTTGTTCTTGAATGTACATTTGTAGCGCTGTTAATTTTTCTTCGGGGTGTAAAAAAACTTTGATCAAGCTGCCTTTGTGAATATTATATATGTGCAAACGTTTTGTGGAGAGAGTTTCAGTAACTTCAGTAAAAAATCGATCGAAAGTCCATATCTTTTGTGGATTAACCTCTAGTAACCCAGCCAATAAAGGAGTAACAATTCTCTTTAATTCAGCACTTAATTGACAATTTTGAGGCAATTCCTTGCTCCATTCAATCGGTCCATTTTCAGATGTTTGCACTCCTGCTATGACACCAGTGGCTTTCTTTGTGGTAATATAAAACATTGTCTCCTTATTCCTACGTCCACCGAATGGTCTAAACGGTAAATGTCCTGTAGCTACATGATATAATGTTACACCTATCGACCAAAGGTCTACAGTTGCTCCAAATGTTTTTCCTACAGTTTTGCGAAGGATGGCCCGTTCATATATATCTGGATGCAAGTATTCCTCGGTACCATACAGAGATACAAATTGCTGGTCTTCTTGCAATTCTCTGGCAGCACCAAAATCAGTGAGTTTATAAATAGTGCTCCCATCGGAAGAAATAAATTTCATTATATTACCTGTAAAAAAGTTCACAATAAAATTATTACATAAAGTAAACAACGCTTAAAGATTATACTCTTAAAAGATTGTTTGACACTTGAAAGACTTATGAGATTGTCTATTTATTATTTGCAAATATTATAAGCCTTTTAAATATCTGGCCATTTTGCTATTACCTTATATTATGACTTGCATACCTGGTTTTAAGTCTCTGTGTACCAAATTATTGTCACGCAAGTGCTTCATTCCAGCAGTTACATGTTCTAGGACTAGTAAGAATTCGCTTTCCGCAAGCCCAAATGTATTCTCAGGATCATCTAGGATATTAAAGAGACTGCCTCCCGTGCAAAGTTCCATGACTATCACAGCACCACAACCTTCTTGTTCCTCTTCAATTGCTAATAACTGAACAATATTCTTGTGATTGACTCTCCTAAGAACCTCGAATTCTCGCAGTTGCACATCAACAGGACGCATATGACTTAACTGATTAAACGTTTTAACCGCGACAGGTTCTCCATTGCTTTTATTTACACCTTGAAACACTGTGCCAGTCGCCCCTTTTCCTAGTACACTAGTCGTGCACCAAACGAAATGCGCGGATCCGCGTAAGAATGACATTTTCGTATTGTTTGGGTATTTAACGAATACTTTAACCTCCTGATCGTATAAATTTTGAAGATCTACGAAGCCTTAATTCTATCATTCGTTCACAAACTAATACGTAACGTCAAAATAAAGATGCTTTCTATGTTAATTGACGCATTGAAACCATTTGTCAATGTACAGGTAGATTTTTCACGGAACGTCAGTGTAATTCAAATGTGGGGAACTGACAAAGTAGCGTGATGACATACTGGCCACTGGCAACGTTACCATGTTGTTAGAAAAAGTCTGTACAGTTCCCTCTCCACAATCAGATTCCCCTATCATTCCTCCATACGAGGGAATATGTGGTGTCACATTATTCCCAATTTGAGGAGAATTGAACCACATTTAACAGTAGAAGGGGAAGCATCTCAAGTAGAAAACACATTGTCCCGTAACGCAGCACAATATGACTTTTCGAAAATTAAAAGATATACTTAGGTTATTTAAAATATTTTCAACGTTTATTTCAATGTCTAATCACACATAATGATGACTGTTGAATAAATAAAATCGTTTTACGTAACAATCTTTTCACCTCGATCTAAATGTTTAAACCAGACTTGGATAGGTTTACTTCCTCAACTGAGGTAAAACTTTCCCCACCGTAACGTCCACTGACCCCTTCCAATAAACATCGTTACCATGGAGAAAGAACGCGCTTCGTTCATCGTGAATAACTAGGAATGTATGTGCAGTAGAGCAACGAGGATACAAGCTATCAGCGAACTGCAACGAAAGTGCGCGTTGCATCGAAGAAAGATTGGTGGGGAAGCAAGCGATTGAAGAGCCCCAATCGTGTTCAGACCTGAACTAAGCTACTAAGAACTAACCGGCGACAGGGTTGCTAGAAAATGTTCCTATCACACGGGAGATGCGACTCTTTTTTGATTTCGCATGTCACTTGTCTTTGATCTGTATCTCT
Source organism: Agapostemon virescens (assembly GCA_028453745.1). Taxonomy (NCBI): domain Eukaryota; kingdom Metazoa; phylum Arthropoda; class Insecta; order Hymenoptera; family Halictidae; genus Agapostemon; species Agapostemon virescens. The sequence goes on along the minus strand of CM052093.1, from coordinate 11,205,512 downwards.
TTCGCTTCGAGCGCCGTTTATAAGCGGCGCGTACAATATGACCTGTGAGTACGAGCGCCGCTTACAAGCGGCGTGCACAAAATGTCCTGCGGGTACGAGCGCCGCCTATAGGCGGCGGCTACGCGACGACTTCTGGTTCGTCACACCATATATTCGGCATCTAAACGAAGTCGATAATAACAAAGACGTAAATTATACTTATTATATTGTAGCAAAGATTGTTTTATTTAGCAAAATTGTTATTTAAGACCTAGGAAAACGTATATAAAGCAACAACGCATATTGCACGTATTCACGGCGCGCGCTTCCGTTCAGTGACAGTACTTCGGCGGACTGGACAGCTACTATTCTATACTACTATTCCCTGACGTCATTAATCAGACATCGAACTATATTGCTATTATAGGTTGAAAGTGATACTATAGCAAGTCGTTGAATTCGTAGTAACGTCGGTAATACGTAATAACGTCGTAGTAACTACAATATTATTAAGTGAAAAATTAATTAATTTAAACAATTAAAGTGATTTTCTCTTCTTACTGAAAAAGAATTTTAAAAAATTTGTTTATACTATGAAATTCTGAATACTGAACGGATTTATTGGAAACATTTTTTTGGATATCGTCGGAAGTGGTCCAAAATCGTAATGAAAATGAGATACTTGCCATCCGATGGCAGTAAAAACGATCTTCCGACTAAAATCATATTCATTAATTTTCGATATAGGTGTTTTGGATGGTTTTTGGTAAAAATCATTTTAAAAAGACATTGTTTTCGGGTTTTTAATTACTCTCGGATTCGGCTGTAGAGGCTTATCTAAACTATCGCATAGACAATCGACGCAAAACGTTGCAACGTTTCGTTGTCGTAAGCGAAACGTTGCAGAACGCTTAGTACTAAATTAGCTATAAAACTTGAACTTAAATGAATCCGGAACTAAATGTGGTTGCGTTGTAATCTGGAATCTTTATCGAATAAAATGTGACCAAAATGAGTATCCCTATCTAACCCAACACTACAAAAAAACCGTTAAATGTTAAAATCGAATGGAATTATCTAAATTATCGATTATTTATAAATATCGATAACTATGCTAAAAAGTACGATAACCGAATGAAAATTGTTGGAAAATATAGCGTTACACTTCCCAGAAAAGTATCTATAGTGCAAAAGACTATTCAACTCTTTTAAAACGCCCAAAAATTACTATTAAAACTTTCTTAATTACTACGAGAATTTCTTATAAACTATTTTTATTTAAAACAAACATTGTCTGCATTAATTATAAGATATGGGAGGTACATAAACATTTATCGCTTTTGTTAACAATAGCGACATCTCTCCTCTCTATTATCCCCTACTACTAACCTCAACGTTATCCTTCAGCAGCACGTTTCCCCTACATCTGCTAACTCTGTTAACGGATTATACACAATGCAGTGCAGACGCGGCGCGAATCAAATGCTAGTGTCACGTCACGTGACCGGTCTGAGGCGGAATTCCTACAGAGGAAATCGAAGGGGAAGGGAATTGGCGTCGTAGAAGGGGTAAGGCAGAGTGGGGGATATGTCTTAATCTAGTGAGGCTAGGTAGGAGTAGTGCAGTGGCGACGGAGAAGATGTTCCCCAGGCGTATTGGAACTCGTTAACCATTTTCTTCAGTAGCGTAGCGTTCCCTTCAAGCTC
>CM052093.1:11180759-11191550 GCA_028453745.1 Agapostemon virescens | reverse complement strand
TGCTGTTGTATGCAACTGTTATGGTTGTGTGTTGAAAATCTTTATCGGATGTCGAAACAAGAAAATGGCTTTAACGACGCTGTTTGATGTTAACTATATTGCCACGTATGGACAAATTCCGGTTGCATATTTACAGATCTGGTATGACTTCGATAATCGAAGAATAAAAGAATCCGAGAAAGGTCCTTTGAGCAGCTGTGTTAGGTTTGGTGTTAAGTTATATTACTCGAAAGAACATTGCTTAAATTATTTTTGTAACTTTTGAAGAATTGTCATGCGATTCCCGGTAGGTGAAATGTTTCCGCTTGTAATTTTTATTCGAAAATGTAACGAATCAACTAAAGCTGAATATTATTCTACAGATATAGTTACGGTAAACCTGTTAAAGGTACTTTGCGACTGAAATCAACCTCGCAAACGCCAAGTTGGAGCAGGAAGTTCAATCTACCGGAAGTGAATTACGAGACCAAGGTGAACGATTCGCTGTTTGCACTTGCATCGAGGAAAAGTTTACCATCGGAAGAAAATCGAATACAAATATTTTTATCAACGAATAAACGTTTTTAGTTGGTCTCGCCGGACGGATGTACCGATTTTGTACTAGCTGGATCAGATCTCGGTTTAGACTGCTGGAAGCAGGCTCCAGACAGTATCGTTCTTATCGCGAATTTAACGGAGGCCGGGACCGGCGTAGTAAAAACTACTATTAGCGAGACGATGGTCGTGAATCAAGCCTTGAACCTGGAATTCCTGCCTCACACACCGAAATACTTTAAGCTGGGCTTGCCTTACCACGGGAAGGTATTTTTCCCCGTCTACAACTATGCCAACTAAAATAACGGAACGTTAAACAAATTCTAAAACAGTCGAAATATATTCGCTTCACCGCACTTCTTTCCTCTTATTAGCTACGAGTTATGCGACAAGACAATACTCCAGCCCCAAACGAGAAGATTCAACTTTGCTTACAAGTTCTTGGCAAAAGGGAGACGCAACGAGAGGTAGTGGAATGTCGTAATTTCAGATCATCCGCCGATGGTTTCATCGATTTCATTGTTCCTCCGCCACACAAGAATATTGTTGATTTGAACTTCATTGCCACCGGCGTTGACTATCCCACTAAATACTACTTGCCAGACAAACGGTGGTGGGTGAGTACAAATTAATTCTGCTAATTAACTCTAATTAATGTGAAATGAGCCGTTTATTTTGAAAGCGGCTCGAGTCCATTTATGCTCGAATCGAGATATTGAAGGGTTTGCGTTGGATTAAATTGAAAAATATGGGTAACAGATAACATAATAGAATAATGTTTTTAAATTTCTAAAGGTGTCAAATTTATCATCCCAATTAGCATAATTAACATTATTGAAGAAAGAATATGTTTTTGATGGCTATGAATGGACTTACGCCATTTTCAAAATCAATGAAACGACGTTTTCAATTCTGAAGAAAGCACAAGTCCATAGGAAAAGTAAATTTCCCTTGAAATTAAAATAAATCTATACACTTTTATGTTATAAAATCAAAACAATATTCAACTTTCATTCTTTGTTAAATAATTTTTACATTAAAATTAATACAGTTTTATTAATTATTGTTCAGTCTTCTCCAGTTTGTGTACGCGGGAGGGATTTAAAATAACTGTGGTGTGCAGGTGGTATATAATGTAATAAATCCATTAAGTCCTTGTATTTTAGGTTTGTGAGTGGTTTCAGTTTTTTGTATAGTGATGCAAACTGGATATTATTAAAGTTTTTCGGTCTTCCCCATTACGGTAGTAAATCCAATGTTTTGAACGGTGCATCCTCGTTCATTGTCATTTCATAGAATAACTTATATGAATCGCTTCTCAAAAATCTCATCCAACATACTTTAAACCAATTTACTCTTTCAACGTCAGTATGTTTTAGCCTTTTAAAAATCGCATTTTCTATGGACAGGCACTATTCCGTTGTTTAAAACAAATTCATTGCACATTGATAATTCAACTGTTACTTTGATAATTAAACATAAAGCTGGGATCTCGTAAAATTTTATTGCATAATTATTTTCCATATCCATTTGAAACTTTCACAATGAGACTTACGCCACTTTCAAAATAAACCTTTTCGTCGCTTTATTAACCAGCAAATTTTCGAATTACAAAATCTCAACGATTTTAAATATATTAGTAACAAGTTGTCCCAGAATGAAAAGATCTTGTAAAAATGTAACTATTATTGTAGTTGACTCGATTTTTTTTTTAAATGGACTTACGCCACTTTCAAAATAAACGGCTCAAATCCCGAAAAACACGGCAGGAACGCCTTTTAAAAATGACAATTTTTTCTTTTTCTTAGATATGTCGGAAGGATTAGTTTACTAGGTAATACGTAAATAATTTATTTGAAATTATTGGTCGCAGTCGCGAAGAAGAAAGTAGAGGTCACAAGTTTCTAGTTTCTTGTCTGTGTTTGCTATGAAAAGTCGGAAATTCCTCGAGATTAAAATACGAAACATAATTCTGTTATATAATAATATATAACATATTAAAAATAATAATAATAATATATATATATATAACAGAATATACATAATAATATAGATAATAATTCAATTGAATCGCATACCCTTTTAACGATGCCTTTAGCGCATAGAAAAAGTTAAAAGTTTACTTAAGTTAAAAGAACTTTACTTGTTTCCTCACAATTGGGATCAATATAATTTCTCATTTAACACTTTGACTGCTATGTCACCCATATATGGGTGACAGAATTATTAGTCCATGTTTAAAAATAAATTTGAACGTTAATGTATTCGTTTCGTTCAATTTAGTCGATGTCTGAAGAATACAAGAAGATTGATAGATAAATGTATGGCTTACATTTAAAGTCTTCGACCGCTGCTTCGTTAAATAAATTAATTTGATTTTATGGGATTTTTGAGGTTGTCAGTTGGGCAGTTAATGTGTTAAATTATTTACACGTTAGTTAGTACACTGACTTCGAGTAAACCAATATTTCAAAGAGATTCAAACCTTTCGGATCAAATTCAAAAGTGTTATTCGTTTCTGGATGGTACCTTTTACGCTGCTTGTTTATTATATACCTTTTGTAAATTGATACGAGTACATATATCTGTTAGGTATTTATGTATCAACCGTCTGCACGCATTAACGTGGGCCCTTGGTACTCGCCATCCGATAGTTACTTGGCGGTAGCTCGAGGAAACCAGCCCATCGTATGCGGCGAGAAGTATTCGTTCAACGTGATGTACACGATTCCGTCGAACAGCAACATCAACGAATCGATTTCGTTTCATTATTCGATCAATTCGAAGGGAGACCTCTTGATACACGGCCACGTGAAACATAAGCCGAACAAGGATACCATATTAAATTATTCCGAATTCCGTAATCTACTGGGCGCCGATAACTTCTTAACGAACAAAACTAAGCAAACCACCGTCGTGCATAGGTATGCTCATTTGCCAAAATGATCTTCAATTACTTCAAAAGTTTATCTTCAAAAGTTAGGCCTAATTGATTAAGAAATCCATAGTATATACATCATGAGTCGCATACAATTTTTCACGTAAAATATCTCCTTTGTTTTTAACTACACTGGAAAATATATGAAAAGGTAAATGTTTAATTCAAAAAGGCTGTTTTTCGTTACGGAAGAGACTTTTTTCTCGTGCTCGTATTTTCCAGAATTTCAAAGTCATTACTCATCATCGAAATGGAAAAGCGTACATTGATTCATAGAATATTACAGCTAATGACAAAACAAATTCAACCATGTGCAATACGTTGGCCACCAAATCACTTTTAAAAGAGCAGTTCTTTAAATGTTTCAGAGTGTACATCATTATAATCTTAAGTTACAATTTTTTGAGAAATAACTTCTTCGAAGTCAACATACTACGTATTCAACGTATTACGTATGTTTAAATTCGTTTTTCAAAATATACAATCTTATTAAAAAAAATGATAAAAACAACGGTAACCTTGAAACGTTTGGGAAATGTAACCTTGAGAAGAAATCATTTCTATTACGATAATCGCCACTGAAATAATTTCTAAAAAATATATAAATAAATTTCTAAACTATATAACTTCGTAAAATATTTTCGTTCTCACACATTTTCTTCTATCGCTAAAAACAACGGAGATATTTCAATTAAAAATCTTAAGCGACTCACCCTACGCAAACGGCTAAGCATCGATCAAGCGTTTCGACACTTAACAAAATTGGAAATATAGTAAATCTTGAAATGAACTATTTCTGCGAATAGGTTCCCATTAAGCGTGAAAGTTACGCCAAGCATGGCTCCGGTCTCGAAATTATTGCTCTACTATGTGCGAACCGACGGAGAAGTTGTTTCTACCACGTACGCCATCGAGGTTGGTCCCTGTTTCGAGAACAAGGTGAAAAGCGCTTGGCATACAGGTGTTCAGACACCAGGAGCCACGACTCAGTACCACGTGGAAGCTACACCCTGGTCGTTATGTGCGATTTCCGCTGTGGACAAGTCGACCCGCTTCATGGCTGAATCGAAAAGAAGCATAATCGACGCCAGCCAAACGTTCGACGAGCTGAAAAAGTTTCATTCGATGCCGATTCAGTTGCTGTCCAGATCGACGCACTGTAAATGTACGTTTCTAATTGCAAATCATTCCTGTAAATGTCCGAGCCTGAACGCGATTGTTGTTCTACAGCAAATGTTACAGCAACGATGACAAAGCAACAGTGGATGGAGGAGATCGATCATCTACCTAGCCCTGCGATTAAATTGCCTTGGCTCGACGCGATGCGGATGCGACCCACCACCGTAAACTACAACTACGTGGATGCCATGAAAGCTTTCTCCGTAAGATACAACCGTCTTTCATCCGGTGTCTAAAGACATTCGTCATTACTAGCATAAGTTTCAACGGACTCGCGGGAAACCCAATAGCATCCTTAACCCTTTGGCCTACGACTTATTTTACAACAACGGTGACTAGAGTTTCTTTGCCTTCCGCAAAACGACAGAAAGAAAAGGCAAATTGGTAGTTATTGCGTGCCTAGCTATTCTCCAATGACCGTATACGATCAATAATTTAATACAATGTTATTTCCGTTTGAAAAAATTAACGAAATACATGTTTAGAAAGTTTAGTTTAATATCTTGATGACGAGTCTGACTCGTTGTTGTAGGGCAAGGGGTTAATAGCACCCTTAACGCATCGAGGACCGCGAAGAAATCTGTAAGATCAGAGATTCGAGACTTTCACGGCCCGGCATCATGCAATTGTGCCCATAATTATGAAAGTGGTCTAAGTCAAAATTTAAAAAAAATGAGTTTATCAGTTATTTCACACCACATTATTTTAAACTAAATTTATTCAATGTAATTTTTACGATATCGTCAAAAATGAACTATTAGATAGTGGTTGTAATTTCAACATTATATGGAATTCATTTAGTGTTAATTATGAAAGTGGTCTAAGTAAAAAATTTAAAGAAATTATATAAACATAACTTGAAAATGGCGCATGGCCCTCTGTATATGGAGGATATAACTACTCAAAAACACGTAATAGCTTACAGTGATGCTTGTTCAGGCCAAAACCGTAACATTAAAGTAGCAGTGACATGGATGAAAATTGCTCAGTCATCAAATAATAATATTGAAACAGTAGACCACAAATTTTTGGTATCGGGTCATTCCTTTCTACCGAATGACCGTGATTTTGGGTTGATAGAAATGAAAATAAAAACAGCAAATTACTTATACAACCCTGAGCATTATTATGAATTGATAGAAAAGTGTAGAAGAAGAAATACATTTTCGATAAAACGAATGTCGCAGCCGGATTTTATTTCAACGAAATCATTAGAAGAGTCAATAACAAGAAGAGTAAAAAATACTGCAAATTCAATGGATGAGATTCTTGAAAAATGAATCTTATAAAATGTTCTATAAAACTTCTTTAGACGATTCTAAATTCCACGTTTTGGATCTTTCACCTAAAAGAGGAAGACCAAAAATATACGGAAATATTAAATTACTTCTATTATACACCACCACTAGACCAGTAACGGAAGAAAAACATAAAGATATTATGTGTTTATTACTATACATCCCTCCAGTTTTTCAGGAACATTTTAAGAATCTTAAAAACTCGAAATGATAAAAATGGGTTACTTTTTAAAAATAATTAATAAATGTTCATGAATTATTTCATTAAAGTTATTGTTTCATATAAAACTCACAGTTCTTTATTGTTTTAAGTCATTTATAGGACATTCAGTTAATTTTGAAAATAGTCTGTCAGTTCAAACTTTAAAAACAACATTTTCGTATGAAATTCACACAACATTTTATATTCATAATAAATTTCCATTAATCAAGACTGATAAAATTATAAATTAAAATGTCGCATAATGTAAAAATATTTTTTAATTTATCCAAATGCAATTCATTAAATATCTCGAAACAAGAAATATATGACTTAGACCACTTTCATAATTATGATCAACAATTATTATTGTTGAAGCTTTCGGGTACAAGCCGTGTCCTAAAGGAAGTTATTTCCCAACGTTTCGCAAGCATTGCAGCTAGCTTCATCATGGGGTCGGAAGACACTAGTCATCAGAGGATCGGAAGACATATCAGTGAAACGTTGAGAAATATCTTCCTAAAAATATTTTTTAATTTATTCAAATGCAATTCATTAAATATCTCGAAACAAGAAATATATGACTTAGACCACTTTCATAATTATGGGCACAATTGACAAAATCAATTCGTTTCGTTCCGTTTTTCATTCTGAACGGTAGCATAAAGATCTACGTTCATAACAATCACTGGGAAACATGTTCACTTACATGTGACATTCGTGCCACTGTTAGTCGTGTATACTGTTTGATGTTCAGGTTTCTCCTAGATGGGAAACAATGTTAAACCATCGAACTTTGTAAATTATTTTAAATGTAATTGTTCATATACCTGCGGAATGTCATCGGTCTCTACCGGAGACATTAGCGAAAAATGGGACAAACCATTCGTACTACTAGTAGTTTCCGTTTTATAATCGATCGCATCCGGTTTCGTGTAAACCGGAACTGGCCCTTCCACTCCCTCCGGAGTCTCCAGCTCGTGATTGACAACAACGAAAGATGGACTTCCCGGTAGCATCGAGTCCTCGAACTCTTTCACGGGAATCGTCGACGGATATTCTATGTTGCTCAAAGTTCCCGCGTTAGGGTCCACATTATCGAAATTAAAATTGCGATTTTCGTCTGGCTCGTCCGGGGTTAAACCACTACCAGATTCTACCTGCGGAACTAACCGAGCTTTGTCACATTTAGATGTAAATCGGTCTCGAACGTTCGTTTCGTTTCTTACTCACTGTTTGAATGGTTTCGAAAAGCGTTGTCGTCGCTCGTTCGCACACGCGTTACAACGTCCGAAGAGTCCTCACCGATCTTTGGCTCGGACTTCTCCACGAATGGCACGTTATCGATCATTAGTCGCGCTCCACCGATAGATTCCTCTTCGATGTTATCCTTGAGCTTCTCCTCTCTGTTCGACACATCGTCGTGAAGAATGTTCACCAAACTTGGCCCTTTCGAGGTCTTCCGATCCTCCTCGTTGATTCCATTGGTCACCTTGTCCCTACCGTTTCCATCCTCCGTCGGCATGTTCTTCGCTGACTTTTCCATCGGTTTGTCTTTGAAATTGTCCTCCGACAGAAGCAGCATGTCCACTGCCAAATTCTTTACCAGTAACTTGACATTCGGCGTTACGCTCGGCGTTGATTGTTCCTCAATCGGGTCCGCGCTGCTACAAGTCGGCGCGAAATTGTAGCTCTGAAAATAGAATTTCTCTGAGTTTTATAGGAACGATATCGGACACGACCGTACACTTCCCGTTCGAACTCACGGTGGATATTGTCAGTTCCGGCTGATAGTAATCGTAAAGTTTCACGTTCGCCGGTTCCAAACGATCGACCACCGTCTCCCTCATCACCGTGAACGAGATGCAAGTTTTCTGTTCGGTTAGCTTGTCGAAATAAATCGAGACAACGTCGTGCTCGACCTCGAAACGCTTCACTTCTACGATCAACATTTTAACGCGGATTTCAATGGTCAGAATTTCCAGGTAATTATTTAGCGACCGAGTCTGTTAACATAACACGACTTACTGGACGATCGTTTTCCCAGTAACGAATACAAGCTCGTTCGATCCGGCGCGTAACCGCTGATCATGCCGATTTCGGCCAAAGCCATGTTGCTTTCTCCGCCCGCTATCTTGTAGCGGGCGCAAATTGTTATTTTCTGTACCGAACATTCGTTTTCGGCTGCATCCGAATGAGTGGTTACCGAAAGATCGAACGCATCCGATCCGGTGGCGTGCGCCACGTTGTATTTGATGTTGCACTAAAACAAGAAAATAGAAAACGGAAAGGTTTAACCCTTCGCGCCCGAAGCAATTTGAATTCTTAACTGCGAAGCATCTTTTTCGTCACAGAAGAATTCCATTGTACGCGGTTCGTTTTCTTTCGTGCATATCAAAGACTATGGCCGGGTGTGGAGGTGATTTCTGACCGAACTTGGAATATGTGATAGCCTACCCAAAAAGACCCTCGTCTGCCAAGTTTCAGCCCCATATCTCATCTGTAAGGGTAGTTATTGAGAAACTAATTAATTAAAGATTCTGAAAAAATTCTGACACATTTCGAATACTATGTCACATGTTAGGTATTATTTTCAGATTTTTCCGCCGCAAACTCTGGTTGTTAACAATGAAAAACATGAAAAGATGCAGATTTCATATAGCATCGTATCGTATATAATATTATTTTAATTTTTTACAGTATGAAACTTTAAAAATCTGGAACATTTTTCTCTGAACGCAGGAACGTTTTTAGATTCAGAAAAAATGAGTATAACTTTAAGAAAACGCCGAAAGAAGTAGTTTTTATTTTTTTTTAACTATGCTCTCCCACTCTCAGGAATTTGAAAAAAATTGAGCATAATACTTATAATTATATCTCATTGCTAAATTAAATCTGCGGTGTTCAACTTATGATTGCTATATGAAATCTGCATTTTTCCACCTCCAAACCCGGCCATAGCCTTTGTTACTATCAATCGTACACACAACACTTCAATTTTTATTAACTTCTTCGATACTAAACGTTATAACGTAACGATTGTTTTAACAGTATAATTTTTTAATTTTAACACTTTAATTCGTCCCGGACTTGAACATTAAAGCGAGACTGCAGATTTTAAGCATTTATTTAAAAAATTAACGAATCAGGCACAAAACCGTGAATATGCTTAAAGAATTTAAATATTATTGTACTATTTCCAGCTCATTAACACTAGAACTATCAAACCAGTCAAAATGACTGGTCCCTATTTATTTCTTTCGCAATTACTGAAGTTATAAAAATGTTTTCATTAGTAATTTTCCGATGGTATTCATTAATGAACCACACGTTGCAATAATAATTGAATGAAGCTTGAATAGATGCAGTCTTGTTATTATCACAAAGCAATGTACAGTGGCTCACGAAAGTATTCGGACAATCTTTAAGTCTATACGACACAGGTCTGCAAAACACATACTTTAATTTATCATTTCAAGTTAAAATAAAAATGTTTTAGAAAATGTCTTTTCTATTTTCCCATGTAATTTCTATCAATTAGAATTATTTCGAAATTATTTTTGCACATCGTTTAGTAAATCGATGCTGCTAGTTGATCCAGAAAAATCAAGTCGTGTGGATCAATTTTTAAAAAGTTATTTAGATTTCAAGAGTGTCCGAATACTTTCGTGGGCCACTGTATATCGTTGGATTTATTGTCCGGTAGTTCTAGTGTTAAATAATAGTCTGACAATTTTTAGTGTCGCCTCAGAGGAGTCATTGGAGTGTTAACACATTGCTGACTGGCAATTTTACACAGAAACTATGCCATGTCACCGGCTATTATTTTGCAATTGAAACTAAATTCTTGAACTTGCAATTAACTAAACTCCAATAAATTTTATTTATACTGAATGAAATTAAATTAAACTTTGGACATAGTTTTTATATAACTTTTAAAATATTGCACAAAGCTTTTGCAATATTCTATATCGCCATGGGTTTCATAAATTGAAATAGACAATGCAAGTGCAGTGACGAGTTAACTCGTCATCGGTCAACAACGTTTGGGCATGAAAAACAAGTTAACTCGTCACCAGTCACCAATGTGTTAAGGGTCAATAAATGTATTGTGGTACCCTGAGCCTGTACTTCTTGAAGGCAGAGACGATCAAGGGCTCAAGGTCGAAACGATCAAGGTCTTACCTGCACCAACACGCAGCCTTCACCTTCCGCGAAGATTTCGACGATGGTCGGCAAAACGGGTAGTTTAATTTGCGTGAGGACCATATGATTGTCGTTGTGCGCTCTATAAACGTGGTCCACTTCCGACGCTGTCACCAGGACAGAAAGATCGGTGTTGTTGTTCCTCCCAGCGACGGCGTATTTTGTTAACGCTTCCAGAGCGAGGACGGTATCTTGCGTGGATGAGAATCCACCTTCGGCATTTCGTTGCTTCGACAGCCAACGAACTGCTTTCAATGCGTGCACCATGTTCTCTTCTCCGCCTAATTTGACTAGCGTGAGCACAGCGTACGCTGTTATCTCGATGCTTAGGCTTATAGAAGGTTTTGTTTTGTCCTCCCACCAAAGCAGGTCCTACAAAATAGCAATTATTTCAGCACATCTTTTCTAGCTATTCATTCTTTTTGGTTGGTTTCTAA
>CM052093.1:11073837-11166660 GCA_028453745.1 Agapostemon virescens | reverse complement strand
GAGCCGCGCACAAAAAATTTTAAAGACGCATCTGGTAGATCTATGATAGTTATACGGATGCAGAAAAATTCATTAAAATCGGTCGACGTACACACGAGCTACGTGCCATCGAAAATGATGAAAATCGCAATTTTTCACGATTCTTGATCAGTTTCTGCTTAAACTACAGAAATTCTTACATCTTTCTACGTGTCCCATTTTTTCCCGCGTCAATCGATTTCGGTGAGATTTTCAGCATGTGTACAACTAACACAGTTCTGAAAAACGCATATTTTAAATTTTCATTACGAATTGAAATAAAAATGTTTCAAAAAAATGTCTTTTCTACTTTCCCACGTAATTTCTACCAGTTAGAATTATTTCAAAATTATTTTTGCATATCATTTAGTAAATCAATGCTGCTAATTGCTCAAAAATAATCAAGACGTTTGGTCCAATCTTAAAAAAGTTATTTAGGTTTGAAGAGTGTACGAATACTTTTGTCCCCCACTGTAAGTGTGAAAATGAGTGAAATTTCTGAAAAAGTTAGCTGTGTTTTGCAATTTTACTGCGAAAACGGCAAAAAACGCTACACAAACCCTTTTTGAATAAAAGAAACATTTAATTAAAAAAATGACAAAAATCTCTCAATACTTTTCCGACTATACAATATTATTACAAAGATGTGACATTCATAAAATTTTTATGGTGATCCGTTTCTTGGTCGAAGGACGTTTAGATTAGTTCGTAAGACTGGTATTAAGATAAGACAAGATCAGTATCAGAGAGAATTGTTATTTCTAACTATAATATTATGTTGCAGCTGGAACATTTGCATTGATTTTGAACAAGGAGAATGATTTCCTTCAATTCGGGGATCATAAACTGGACAGTGCGTTTAACATATACGGATTACCAATAGTGACCGGCGTGCCTCCCGAAATTGCGGAGGCACGAAGATCATCGTGTTCACACACAGAGAAGAATCGGCCAGCCAGTGATTGAAACGAGACGCATATTTTTTATTGAAGAATTCGACATAATTAGATTGCGAATCTTTATACAAATTCCTATTTTTCGTAAAACACGTCAGAATAAGGAAGAGATTTGGTTCTACCAATTAGATTTCTCTAAGGAGAAAAACAAAACAACAATCTTTTTTATATATATATAAATATATAAAAATCCGCAGTCTACACATAACACTGAACTTCAAAGCTAGATCGTAAATCTCACTCATTTGTAAATCTCGATCATGAAGATACGCTATTCGCAAGCATCGCGCAGATTATATACACATAATATCTTTGTGTCCCCTTTTTATCTACAGACATGTAAATTATATACAATAATATTAATGATAAGATAAGGTATCACGTATAGAAGTATTAAAAAAAAAAAAAAAAAGAAAGAAAAAGAAAGAAAAGATTAGTTATCATCCTCGTCGCAAATGAATTGTTACATCGAGGTTGACTCATTTTATTTTTTATCAAGTCAATAAATTATACACAAACACAGTTTCGAATTTTACTCACATTTCTCACGCGAACATGTATGAAAGAGAGAGGGGGGGGGGGTAGAAAATAAAATAAAATAAGGGAAAGAATGAATACACAAGAAAGTGAATATAACACCTTTTGTTGCACTTTTTATTTATTATCTTTGTATCTGATCGCTACTGAAATAATTATTACAAATTAACAATCACCCTTCGAACTGTACTACATTAAATATTATTTTATTACAATGAATTTACGGTTATTTATTTAATTATTACGGCTTTCAATTTTTCTTTTCTTTATCTATTGTTTATGCTACGTGTTTGTCATTTAATGCTGATCTGATTAATTGTATATTCTGTAGCTACGCAGCAATATTGATAACGTTCGAGAATAACACTTTTTTTTTTGTTTCATTAATCTTTGCTATCTATCGTGAACATTTATATGTATGTGTATTTGTATGTATGTCTGCTGCCTGCCTGTGTGTGTATGTATGTTTGTGTGTGTCTGTTGTGTACGCGCGCGCGTATTTATTAAATGTATATTTATATGTATATATACTATAGTATATATATATACATATACATACGTATATAGATACATATACATACATATATATATATGTGTATATATATATATATATATATATATATATATATCTTCTTTTTTCAGCATTAAATATCAAATCGCATTCGTTTCTGGAAGTATATTACTATTCATTTACGTTGTACACGGTGAAATGCTTGCTCGAAATAAATAAAGACTATTTATTGTTCGCTAAAGACTATTCGGCACGACGCGACGTTCCGCTATAAACAACGCAAAACCTAATCACGCGTCAATCAGGAATGAGAAAGGAACACGTTGAATATTTATAAAGAGTTGGCAGTAACGTTTTCATCAGTCCAGTCGGCGTCGCACGAGATTTCGATAATAAATCATTCTAACAGGTATCTTGAAGGTGCAATACATCCTCCGCACGAATAAATAATATATTTCTATGCATTGAGATACTGGAATTCCGTCGCGATCAATTAACTTAAACCAAAAAACACTTAATAATACTTTTGTTACAATAGGATCGTTATTTTCGCATAACTTTGTTAATATTCGCCGTTCCCCCAAACACACACATACAAATTTTTATGTTTATCATTAATCCGATATTTTTTTGGAACAGCGTCGCCCAGGTAGAACACACAAAGTACTGGGACAAATATCGTTCGCCTAATATAGCGGCAACGGTAATCAATCGTTGGCAGTTAAATGCTTTCAATAAATGCATCTCGTTTCAAAGTATCGTTAACATTGTAGATCTGGTAGTACCTACTAATTATTATAAAATAGTATCATACACGTTATACGAATATTCAAAGAAGGCAGCGATACAAAAGTTTTGATATGTATTCCAAATATATTTCCCCAGTTAAATACATTAAATATATTAAATATAAAAATCTATAGCATTAATAAGAATAGATGTTCGTTTCCTTTTAGAGTCGGAAATGAACATCGCTGCATATAAAAGTTGCTTAGTAGTTATTGTAGAAAGAAGGGAATACTGATCAAATTATAATACTGTAATGTTGTACAATATTACATCAGCGTACAAGCATTCAAATAAATGTCTATGGAATAATGCGACTGATACAAAAATTAATTCTAAAAGTTACGTTCCACCTGGGCAGTAATAATCATTTCGTTTATGTTTAATTAATTCTGCCGTTCCAATAATGACAGTGTCATGGTCTGCTGAAACGCTATTATAAAACTTTCACTGGGAATACACGAAAAAGAAAAAAGAAACAACGCACGAAACAAAGAGAAATGCGATTGTGCGCTTTCCGTACGAAAATGAAAGACTGGTAATGAAGGAAACAAATTAGTATAGCTATATATGAAAGATAACGATATACATATGTCAAGACACCAGCTCTATATTAAATGATACGCAAATTTTGTATTTTTAATTTTGCTTTTCTTTTGCGATTATTAAAATATAACGCGTTAAATCATTACTATGGTATCAAATCAGTCGGCTTCACCTTAATAAGGGCAAGCATCGGGCATTAGTATAATTATACGTCAACTCGAACCAAGTAGAGTTGAAATAATATATATTAATACGTGCTATTTTAATACATTTTATAAATATACATATATTACTTGAATCTTATTAATTATCAAATACTACAATGTAATTAGATCAGACTCTAGTCGAGTAATCAAGTTAAATCGTTTCATTCTCGCTCCGATTTCATTTATATATTATAATACGCACTAAAGTATTATATGTCAAGGATGGATTTAATATAGAGCCTGCCCCTTCTACACAATTTTCGATAAAATTAATAATGATGGTATAAAGAATTCACGTAAAACAATTCACTTTGCTCTTTTACTTTCGATGTTGCTGCGCTCAAACGCAAAGAAGTCGATCTACATTGATCAGAATTATCGAATGTACATTCGTGAATGTACATAGACGAAGAACGATCAACAAGTGACGAATGTCGTTTCGCTTGACGATGCAGATACGTTTATCGTACCCGATAACCAACGATTGTTATAGCTATCGTAAATGCAAATGAAATGCATCATAGATAATAGAGGAACTTACGTGAACATCAGTATTACAGTATTCAATAAATTTTAGGTGCCGAACGATCGTTGATGGGTCCGCTGGTTTTCCTCAAAGAGGTCCCCCTTCGTATCTGATCCATTAGAGAGTCCCTGACTTGCAAAGGATCCATTATGGGTACCCGATTACCCATAATACGTCTCACGCTTGCCGATTTACTCGATATATTCCCCTGTATGTTCTGTTGCTGCTGCGCTAGCTTAGCATTCAAAGTCTCGAGGAAGCCAGTCGCCGTTTTTGTATTTTTCGTCATCTGCTGATCGATAGAGTGCTTCCTCGAAGACTTGGGACTGCTACTGGTATTGTTACTACCTGCAGCACTGTTACCCGTTGTACTGTTAATAAGCTTGGCACTGAGTACTGCCATGAAGCTTTGACCTACTCCTCCTGGACCTTGTCCTTGCATATTTACACCCGCATTGATCGTAGTCATTTGTGTAGCAGCTGTCGTGCCACGTTCTTGAGAGGTTGAACGAATCGTTGAACACGATCGTTCGACGGAAGTTCGAGTGACTTGTAACACGGCATTGTGTTGCAATGCACCCGCCGACTGGTTGTTATGGGACTGTGTCTGAGTCGTAGCCTTCCGTAGAAGAGAAGGGCTGGCAGGGGTGTGACGCAACTCTGTAAGCGTCCTTACAGTTTCTGACACCGAGACTGATCTGAAAAATTAAATATATACATAATTAAATCGTTGCGTTGAATCTATCGGGTCTCCCATAAAGCGTGAAGCAAAAACAAACAAAAATAAGTACCTTTTTCCTTTGTCGAATTCATGCAGAAACATTTTCTTTAAAAGTTATTAATGAAAACACAGACCAATTGGAGCACGACTATGGCGTTGCCATTGACCGAGTCAGAATCAGACCACTGAAGACACGCTCTGATTAGGTCGTGTTTTTTTCATTAACATTTCCAAAATAAAGTGGTTTCGCGCGAATTGGCAAAGGAAAAAGATGCTTAGAATCACTTTAGGAATTACCCCTTTCTTTGTCCTACGCTCTTTCTGAGATACTCTGTATATTCCTAATAAAGAATATCTCCTACCGTTGGGGAGTAGGACTGGCTGTAGGCGAAGAACCCTCTAATAAGAACGCTGGTGGTGGCGGAAGATTTTCGGCCTCGTCGCAAGGATTATCAGTACGTTCGTCATTAGAGCCCGACGCGGGAGTACTAAATGTGGCAGTTATGATAGTAGACGTGCGTCTCGTAGGGGGAAGAGGTTTGCTCGCTTGCTGCACCGATCCTCTGCGAACCGTTAAAGTAGAGGCAGCACCAGGTACGTTCCAAGCATTCTCATTTTGATTCTGAAGCGAATGAGAATGCGGTATAGTAGTCTGACTACCATAGCCACTACTAGATTCCGCACTAGATTCTGACGTTTGACTTCCACCATCTTTTTCCGTAACTTCAGTCTGAATATGTTGATCGATATAAATCATATATTATAAATTGAAACTATACTATCCGAGATATTCGACAACATACCTTCTCTGTTCCTGATGTAGTCAGCGACGCAGGAGGTGGAGGCAGAGGCAGTTGCATCTCTTGAGCACGAGTTGCTGCTAGGTTTGCTAATTCGTGCATGTTCACGTACATTGGTTGCTGAAGCTGGTGCGATGCTAATTCTGTAATACATCTCACAGTTAGACAGTGTTTTAAATAACATTTTAAATAACATATTAGGTTGTGCCATAAACAACATTCGCTACAGACATTACAACGATTAAATAGGATAAAAATTTCCTTTAAAAAGTTGAAATTATTAATTAATAATAATTGAAAATGTAAATTAGAAAAATATATTACAATAACTTGAATTTGAAAAAGGCAAAAGGAATATTATTTTTAGCTGAACCTAATAATTAATGAAAGAACATTAAGTACCTTTTGCTAAATGGGCTGGAAGCGGTAATTTAGGTTTACCTCGAGGACTTCCAGGGGACTCATTTTTTATTGGAACTGTTGGCCGCTCTAAACTAGAACATCTGTTTGGTATAGGAGGACGATTACTACCATTATTCCTACGCAATTGTACTCTAGATGCTTGCTGATTCGAGGAAGAACATGAAGAGGAAGAAGAAACTGGAGAAGCTGGTTGACTATGGCAGCAGCCACTATTGTCTGGAGCTTGGAATGTGTAAACGCTGAGAGCTGGTCTCTGATGTCCTTTTTCATAAGCTGTAGCAACAAATAACAATACTATTTAGTAAATTATACGTTTTATTAGAAAAAGGCATACAAAAATCTTAAGGTGTTTGTTTACCCGAAGAAATCGTGTGCGGCCGTTCATTCACCGTGTTCTGATTTTGCCTATCGTACTGAACTGATGTTTCCTGCAAGTCAGGCCAAGTAGCAGTGGTTACAGGTCTCGTTGTTGTACAACCAGTATTTTGATTATTTTGAGAAGACACATTTGATACCTACGACAACATAGTTATCTTCAACAATGAAACAAAACTGTTTCCTCGTTGAACGATATACACGTAGAACTTTATTTAGTGTTGAAAATGAAGAGAAGGAGACCGTGTAATGCTAACAGGCTTCTAATTTCTAGCAACCTTACCTGATGCTCGGAAATTGGTTGTGTATATAATGTATCCTGTGAAGTGAAGCCAGAGTCACGGGAACTACCGTTTGCCAAGTGGCGCAGCGTCATCATACCACTGATGCTGGAGGGCCTGACACCGACAGACTACAACGAGTACAACATCGACTACCACATACACTAAGCTGATGCCAAGTGGCGCTCATGCTATAATCTACCAGCAGCTACTTACATGGTATATGTATATAGGTTGGTGCGTAAACAGTGAAACTAATATGCCATGCATCATAAAGGTTAACATTCTTAGATCAATGAATTAGCATGGAGAAAGAGAATGTAATATTGTTTTGTTTTTTTTTTCTTTTTGGAAGCTTCCAAAATGTTCACCTGAGAGAGTGATCTATGCCAAGGATGTCCAGACGGACTGGGGTGACTTTTGCAAGAACCACTGCTACTGCTGGTCAGAGAGCTGATCGAACACATTGAACTTTTCCTTGATCCAAGAGACAAAGAAGGACTGGAAGGAGGCGTAGCCAGCGACCATTGTGTAACGTCACAACCTTTTATATCTGTTATCACCTGTTCCGATGCAGGCGGTAGATGATGCGGAGAGGCAGCGTGTCGTTGCAACTGATCGGAAACTTCTTGAAGGTGTGTCAGTTCCATTAGCATAGCAATTTCTTCGTCCTACGTGTTTATGTAAACTTTATTGCAGGCAACATTAAGAAATGGAATTGTTAATTTCTTACTAACAAAGAGAGGACTCTCGAGGTGGTCGTTTGCGATTTTAATGTACTTTTACAAGGTGATAGTTTACATGTTTCAAATGATTTATAGTATTATACTTATATAAGATATTAATATTTTACATAAATTGTTAGAAACCTGTATACTACCGCCCCGTAGAAGTACATTAATATCAATGACGACTACCTCGGATCCTTCCCTTGCTTTTATGATCATCTTTACTAACGAGTACTGGTTTCAGGAATCTTGCAAGAAGACAAAATCTGCCTCTTTCCTCGAGTAGAGCTGCGCGAACGGCCTTTCTTTCCGTGTCTTCTAAACTCAAACGTTTTTCTTGAACAACTGCAGCAGATGATTCTAACATTCGGTTGAATTCAACGTCCCCTGACAAAGTTCCATGACTTTGAGGTTGTCCTTGCCCATGCAAGTGTTGGCCCTTACGTGCCTTTTTCTTTTGTAATCGTAGTGTATCGGTAGAACGCTTCTTCAATTCTGCTCTTGCTTTCTTATATTCTGCAATAAATACACAATAAGAAAACATTGTAATTTTGCATAGTTGATATTCAAATTATTACATTAATGATTTGTACCAACCTTTGGCATGTTCCTTATCTAAATTGATTAGAGACTTTTTCCAATCTTCTAATTTTTCTTGAAGAGGCAACACCAAGCAATCCATAATAGCACTAGCAAGAGTAAATTCAATTACATACATTGTATAATTAAATTAAATAAGAAGCACTGAAATATAATTACCTAGTAAAAGATTTCATACGTGTCTCCACAGCTTTATGTCTAAGACATATTCTAGTTAAAGCAGTTCCAATTTCTTTTGTTGCACCTTAAATATATTAATTACTTTATTAAATCATGACACTAATGAAAAGTAAAATATAGAAGTAAATGATTGGATATCTTGTACATGTAACGCAATGCACACAGTTATGCCATGATTGATTTACCTCTTGCATTAGTTGCGGCATCAGCAATTTTTTGAAATGTTTCAAGATATGCAGAAACAGCTAAAATAGCAGCCCTAAAATAAACAAAAATACAATTTAAATTATTTTGCTATTATAATGCTGAAAATTAAATAAGGAATCAATAATGCTATAAATTAAACTATCGTATTACCTCAAGCAGGAATGTAATTTTGTTGCTTTCAAAATTAAATCTTCCCATAATGGTGCACCATTCTAAAAACAAGAAATACTGTAATATATTCCTACTTACTTTTAATAAACTTAACTGTGTTTCACTTTTATTTAATCATGGTCATGTTATCATTAGACAATAATGCACATTCCATATAGATAATGTAATCGTATACGCCTACTTATGTTTTATGATTAGATCTTTTCCCAATAATAGCTATAAATGATATGATATTAGAAGGAATAGAAAAAATTATAAATTCAATTGTTAATAAAGACAAATAAAGAACAATTTGTAACATAAATCCAAGCAAGCAAAACTTCAAATTAACCCTTAAATCTTTATTTCTGCAAACCAAATTGTCACAATAAAATAATTATTCCTTGTATTTTTATCTTGTTATTATTTTAAACAACATAACAGTTTAAATATTTATCGTATTTAAAACAGTTCATACGAAATATTTGTTATGTTTGTACAATTTTCATATTTATTTGAATAATTATTTTATAAAATTACAAAATTCAAATATATTCCCTGCAAAAGTGACTTGACTCTAGTTGTCATTAAGAATGATTGAACAATACTTCGAAGCACACTGAACATGTGTAAATTAGCGTCTGTCCTCATTCTGCTGCATTAAATATATCAATGGTTTCGGAGAACAGCTTTTAAAACCAGAACGTCGCAACGTTCGCAAATATAGCCTAATAAAAAGAACCTAAAGAAGCATATTATTTCCTACGATCGTGTAGACTAATTACGTAGTATTTACAAAGCATAGGACTTGAAAGAAAGAGCATCGACATTGCGCCTTCGCCTGCATCGTAAATTGTGCAACGGTACAGAAACATTACAAAAAACAATGAACAGGAAAAACGCGGTCGAATAATCCGAATCGAAATATCGAACGTTAAGAATGCAGCATTACGTACCTTCATGTCAGTGATAATCTGTTGAAAGAGGCCACCCAAAGCACTGCACTCTCTCTCAATTGTTGCATCCATCTTTGACGATCCAAAATGATTTTGTTACTTGCCCTCAATAAAGTTCTTCCGCATCAGAGTCGTTGGAAAGTTCACTTCTTGTCATCTGCACGGGGATGTGCGAGATTGCCGTAAGAATACTGACGATCCGTGTAACTCGCCATTTTCGTAACGAACAACGATAAATTTAAAGTAACACGCGAAAAAAACACAGTCGAGTATATCTACAGAAATTCGACTGGCATATACGCCACAACAATTATCTCGACCGAGTTGGTTGGAAATATAAAGAATCACTGTCGAAGTCTTACAGGTACGTATTTACTATATAGGGACGATTTGGGATCATAACATCGATTGGTTTCGCGGAAAAAGATTGTAAACACTAGGAACAGGTTTGTCGAAACAACGCACTTATCGCGACGATCAAGTATGGCTCGCGTCTGCGTCGATTCTGTTTTCGTTGTAATATCTGGACACCCGTAGATGCCCCCTACGGCGACCCCGTTACAGAACTTCAAATTGAGGATTCGGAGTATATCTAATCGTTACTCAGGGTGAGGGTTCTCTCTCTTTCCCTACCCCTTCGACAATCACTTCCGGAGTGTCGACTATTGAAAGAGGACATCCTGCATCATTGCTCGCTCATTCTGATTGGTTATTCAATGCGACTATGAACACAGAAGATTTTTATAGAGATAGAACTCTGCTGTTTTCCGAAAACCGATTTCTACTGCGCATGCGTCTGTAAGTATTGGTTTGTCCGGAAAGTTCGTGCCGATTTATTTTTATTTTTAATAAATATATACCAAAACTTAAATGCGTTGCGTTTCAATCTTCCGTTAAAATCGGCACGAACTTTCCGGACAATCCAATAGAATGATCACAAGCATAGCCACGGAATTTCGTACCGTTCGCATGCAAGACGATAGTGTATTCGCGTAAAGAAGTTCAACATTTAACACAGATTGCATTTTCGTTGAAATTTATAACTTTTTATATTCGTATTACGCAGATGTTAATTTTATTGTATGATAATAACTTCTAAGTAGTTAATTCATATAAACGACGTAACACTACGTATATCAATAATTTGTTTGACATACGATGTATACAAGAAAGTTTTTTCAGCTTAAAAATTATAATTATAAATTTAAATAGTAAGTAATAGTTAAGTTTAATGTCCATGCATTGACATAAATAAAGTAATAATTATGATGTTTTTTAATAAGTTGATTTTGAATTAAATTAAATTTTCCCCCAACGTTGCAAAAGGTTCTCAACTTCCTATTTAAACTCAACGCGCATCGTGTCTTCTTTGACAAGCGTCGTTGAACCACGGCAAACCAACAAAACCTTTGCGTTAGCAATCTATGTAGATATTCATCTTTAATGTTATCTGAAAAGAATAGGCGCGTGTATTAAAAGATCTCTTACAAAAAAAGTTAATTCATATTCTACGAAAAAAATATTAAGTAACTGGAATTATGAGTCTTGTACTAAAATATGATAAGTCATTCTATGAAGTACTACAACAATTTATCGTACAATTAATTAACGCTATGCCCAGCGTTTTAAAAATCATTACATTCACTGGAGGAGTTATTGTCGTTACTGCATATGTACTTTATCGTACTTACGGTACATTCAGTTTTAAATATTAAAGAAGTTTCACTATCTGAAATTTAATCAGATTTTTAACCGAGTATAAGCAATAACAATTGCTTAGTCTATATTTTTCTAATTGCATTATAGCACATCGTTATAGAAGAATCACGCTTGAGATAACAGACGAATTAAAAGGCTTACAGGAAATTCAAAATTACAATCGCTCGATCATTAGACAAACAAGTATAATTAGTCACAAAGAAATGATTCTTAAATTGGAATATTCTGCTGATGTAAGTAACATTTCGTTATAAAAAAATCAGTATAAACTCTTACAAAAATTATATTTAAATGAACTAATTAAATTGTTTTGATTGTTAATATTGTTTTTATAGAAATGTTACGACAAGGTACATGCATTGAAATGTATTGATATTGTTGTTTATTGTCCGCAATTGTTGAATGTAAAAAGTTCAATTAATGGTATCACACCCTTTCATCGAATTTGTTTTAATGGTCATACATGCTTAATAACATTTATGTTAGGAAAAGGTATGCATGGAATATAAAGCAAATAATATTTAATGAAACAGTTTTAAGTAAATTTTATGAAACAAATATAGGTGCAGATCCTTCTATAACTACAATAGCAGGAGAAAATGCCTTGTGCATGGCTGTGTACTATTTTCTTAATAATCCATTAGAAGATGATTTTTCATGTCTTGAAATTTTACATAAAACAGGTTTGTTGTTTTAAATACATAATTCTATATACAGCAGTAAAAGAGATTTCTATTGCATTTACAAAGAAAATGTGTCTTTTAGGGTGCAGATTTGGTGATAAAAATGTATGGTACACTAGTTTGCTGAGAATGGCAGTTACTGAAAACAATACAAAATTGATACAATGGCTAATTTTACATGAGAAAGCACAGTTGCATAAAATTTCTAGAAGTTCTTCTACACCGCCACAATAATGACTAGTTAAAAATAGTGAATAAAAAAAAACATACAATATAAAATATTTATATATTTATATTAATTAATTATTTTTAAAGGTATCCAAAATATTATGTTACCTTTGACTTCAAATAGTAAACACAACTTATTTAAATAGATTACATGTAAATATTGCTAACCTATTTGCATCTATCTGCATTGCATCATAATAATTTCATATCAGATAACACTCTGTTATTGTTCCTAAGTAATGTTTATTTTTATTGTAACTTTTTCGTGAAGTTTTAAACTATCCATACTTAAATAATATATTTTCTTATTTAGACCCGTAGAATATATTGACAAAAATTGGCTGTTAAAACCTACTGTAAAAAATAAACTGTTAAAAATTCTGTACGTATTGTTCATTAAAAGAACAAAAATATGGTAAAATTAATGAAAAAATAAGTTTCGTTTTAATATGTAATTTGTTTTTAACAAAACAGTATGAAACTATCAGTACATAATTTACATTAATAACTTATCTAGAGTTAATAATAAATAATAATTAATCTTTAAACGAATAAAAATAATTTTTAGAAAATGTAAATATTTTGGTTCAAATTGAATTATTATGTTTGTACATGTGCATAACGTAAAATATTTCTTTCAAAAAGGTTCTTGAAATGTTTGTATACAATTTATTATCTATTATGATGTAATTGTTCTCCGATTTGAGCTCTCACACAATCGTTGTCAACACAGAGTAAAACATATCTAGTTTACTTAAGTATACACAGGAAACCCTAACCTTGCAACCACGTTACACGACCTTCATCTGCTTGGTTATCTGAGTGTCTTGAATAAAGGTACATTTGACGATATATAGGATTGCAAAAGTCAGAGGTTCGACTATACTATGGCAAACACCGGTTTATTAGTTTTAACAAATCCATCAAGAGTGAAAAAATTATTGCCAATTATTAAAAAACACGTCCTAAAAACTTTATACATACAATATTTTCCAGAAAAGAACATTTTTAAATTAGGAAAATACGCAATTACGAATTCTTCACAACAATTAACACATTATGCTCGAACTATTTCGAATATTTACATTGACACGGCTACAATATCCTCGTTACTAGACATTCGAGTTTTAATGACAAGTATGAAGAACTCGAATATATCAATAATAAATACAAAAAAACCTGTAGAAATAGTAATTTTTGATCATAACTATAGTAAAAATGATGCTGATACATTCATACAAGACTGTCTAGCTAACACTTCCCTGAGTTGCAACTTTATCAGTTGGAACGATGATCAGAAACTAGAGAACACAGATACAAAAGTATCTCTGGAGGAAGGAAAAACTTATAAGAATGTGGTACTTGGTGGTACATTCGATCGAATACATAATGGTCATAAAATATTTTTAAGTGAAGCTGTAATGCATTGTGTAGAAAAACTTACAGTTGGAGTGACCAGTACTAATATGATAAATGGTAAGAATGCTGAAGAATGTTATTGAAATAAAAATCTATAGTTTACATTCATAACAATGTTACAATTTCTATAGGAAAGTTATTGTGGGAATTGATAGAACCATGTTCAAAAAGGATAACTGATCTTAAAGACTTTTTGGAAGATATAGATTCAACATTAACGTATGATGTGGTTGAAATAACAGATATGTATGGTCCAACGAAGGATAATCCAACATTTGAATTAATAGTAGTTAGTGAAGAAACAAAGCGTGGAGGAGATAAAATCAATGAATTGCGTATACAAAAAAATTTGAGTAAATTAGACGTTCATGTTGTGCAGTTGTTAAAAGACAACGGCCATAGAGTACATGAAGAATGTAAAATCAGTTCCAGCAATAACAGAATACGATTATTAGGAACAAGACTTCAACCTCCTGTACATATTAATACTTAGTTTGTAAATATTTAAAGCAATTATGTATAACTATATGTTTATTTTATTTTTTTTAGAAAATTAAAGATAAACCTTTGAAACCTTACATTATTGGCCTAACTGGTGGTATAGCAAGTGGAAAATCATCAGTAGCTGAGAAATTGGAAGAACTAGGTGCAGGCCTTGTAAATTGTGACAAAATAGCACATGACTTATACTTACCTGGAAATCAATGTTTTGATGCTACAATTAAAACTTTTGGTCCAACAATTCTAGGATCAGATGGATATATTAATAGAAAAGTACTTGCAAATATAGTATTTAATGATAAAGTACGTTTACATAAATTAAGATTCTTTGCTACTTTGTTACTATGTCCAAATTTATGTTTGAGAACATAAATTTATTTTCAGACACAATTAGACAAATTGAATAAAATAGTTTGGCCCATAATTTTAGACGAATCAAAGAAAAAGATAAGTGATTTTTATAAGAAAGGGTTTGATGTAATTGTCATGGAAGCAGCGGTATTAATTCAAGCCAAGTGGCAAAATCATTGCCATGAAATTTGGACATGCATTATCCCTCCAGAAGAGGTTAGTGCTTCTTGATGCATATTTTGTATTCAATTTTTTAAGATTACAATTTATTAATTTACAGGCTGTAAGACGAGTGATGGAAAGAAATGGATTAACCGAAACTGATGCAAAATTACGTATTGAAGTTCAACCTAGTAATGTGGAACAAGTTAAAGAAGCTAATGTTATTATATGTAGTTTATGGAATCACGATATAACCCGAGACCAAGTACAAAAAGCATGGAATGAACTGACGAATTTCCTAAAAATCCAAGAAACAAATGAATACAACTAGAATCATGGTGTCTGAATAAATTATAAATTAGGCGTAAATTGCATTTGAATTCTATAAGATATTTTTATGAACGTGGGGCAAATATTACTGTTACTATATGTATATTCATATAATTTACAAATGTTGTCATGGAAAATATATATTTAATTATGTATATTTAATAAACATACAACTTTATAGACTGTGTATAATGTATTTATGAATTTGTTATTATAAAGAAATTTATAATTACCAAAGATATTTTGGGTATGTAAAGTAATAATAGTATAATTAAAATAAAAATATTATTTTGCAAATAGAATATTTTCACTTAACATATTTTTCATTTCTTCGTCTTCGTAATTGTGCATTTTAGTAACTATCGTATTTATAAATGATGAAAAATCAGCTTTAAGTTTATTTCCACCACTATCTACATTACATTTCACGTGAGATACTTTTACAAATGTCGAAGCTATAAAAATAAAATAGGAATATGTCATTATTTTATAAATTACAAATAACTAAAAGATAGTAATATTAGAAATAAGTTAGTATTTATACTTACAAATAGTTTTTGATATTTCCAGATTTTTCTTCTCAGGGTCATAACAAAGTATAACACATTTGTCTGGACCTAATTTTGTTTGATTGACAAAATAATCGTAAAATTCTTGAATCTGTTTTAAGCATTCATTTGATCTTTCACTGTATACTAATATAACACCATGTAAATGTTTTTTTATAGCTGGCCAACAATTTTCAAACCTAAAATATATTTTATTACATGTTTTATATATGATATTGTAAATAAAACAATATATTTAAGTAAAATATTGAGAAATACTTATGATCTCCACTACAATCCCACATCTCAATGTCTTTTGTAATATTTTTGTTATTCACATTTATATTTTGTACTTCGAATTCTAATATTCGTACACCTTGTGTAGGATGATAATCATAAGGTATTTCGGTGGCATCAGCAAGAAAATTGGAAATTGTTGTCTTACCACTCTAAAACATGTAGCTTTATAAATTGTTGAAATTAATTAGAACCTAATATTACGCTTTTATTAATTAAAAAAGTTAAAAAGTAATATTTTTAATTATAACATTACCCTAACAGGTCCTATAACTACTATTTTTAATGGTTGCATAATTATAGCGTATTATAATTCCAAATAAATGTCTTACTACAAACTTGAATGTTTTGAAAATTGTTGTCATAGTAACCAATTCGAACCTTCTATACATGGTCGAACAAAACGAGGAAATAATTATATATATAATAATGGTGAATAGATTTGATAAAAACTATTTATGATCAAAGAAAAACGCACTATAGTACATGTTTATATACTGCTTTATTGGGCTACAATACGATTTCAATATTAATACAACATTGAAATGGAAACGTTTAGATTGCAAATGGGATCAGTAATATACTATCTACAAAAGTAAACTAGCTAAACATGGTGAATCTTTTTGAAGATGTATATTTTACTGATTTTAACACAATGATAATATTTGTATCAATTGTTGCATCTACTTACAATTATGTTTACCTCAGTGGTATAAATATATATTGTTACATACAATAATTCACATTAAATTAACAATCATGATAAGTAGGGAATTGCAATTATACAATTCATTGGAAGTATAATGCTCGATACAATGTCACTTTTTAATAGATACAAATTAAAAGGTCTACAGGGCGGTTCTATGATATTTGAACTGAATTTGTTAGTATAATAGACCATTTCAAGCAAAATTTGTTCCCTAAGTATAAAATTTATTAAATTAGAATTACTTTAAACGTTTTTACGTATATCTTTTTTAAAATATATAGTATTTCAACATAATTTCTTTTTCATACAAATATTATTTAATGAATTTTTATTTGAAACATTTTTCGTGCACTATCAAAACTAGTTCAAATACTATGACTGAATTGTGTTCCACCCTATATAACGCATACTGTATTTAATAAGAAACAGTCACTTATCAGAGAAAAGATATTTAAATTAACTACAGTAATATCTATTTAAACATTGATTCAATTCATAAGAAAGAATACTCGGAGTACTCTAAATACTTCTTAATATTATAGACAATTGAATATCATACATATTTTCATATATGTATGTGTACACGAATTCTATATATTTATAAATATAAATTGAAAAAATCTTATATTATTATTGCAGGTTATTCAAGTTTTAAAATCTCATCTGCAATATGCAGCTGTTCACACAATATATAAGTTGAAGACATAAAATTAAAAATAAGTCAATGTTTTATTTAAAAGTTGTTTTAAGCCATTGGATGATCTTGAATTGGTGTCTTATTTTCATCTGGATAGTTCAAATCGTACAAGGCCGAGAGTGCTGATTTCGCAGCTATTTTCTTGGCATCTTTTTTGTTCTTTGCTGTAATATGTACAGGTAATTTTAGTAAGAGAATTGTTAAAAATTATACAATATATACTTCAGGATATTTATACTCATTTTTGTGAAAACTAAAGATTTCTTAGATTGATTAATTTAATATTATTAATATTAATTATTGAATATTAATAATATTTATGTAAATATTAATAATTAATATTTTATAAATTTGCATGTGATATAAATGCATAAAAACAATTGGACTAATTATAAATGTCTGTATATAGAAAAATTTGCAATATATTACCTGTTCCTGTGTATTCAACACCATCAATTTCTACAGCAAGGGTAAACATTGTATTAGGTGGATTACCAACACGATTAAGTTCCACATAAGTGAAACCAGGTCTCATTTGATTTAATAACATTACAGGGTGTATATTTATGGCATTCTGTGGGAGTTCTTTCTGAACTGGAGCTTTTAGAACGTGAGCAATCTCCTTTTTAACTCCTTTTACAGGTGATGGTAATCCAGGTCTTGAAACTGGAACTGATGTACCCTGATTATGCCATTCAAGGAACAGTTTATACAATGCAAAACTAGCCAAAGAACTCCATGGAATTTCATCGGTCTCATCTACATTAGTATCCATGGGTGTTGAACCATCTTCATTATTATCATCTTTTGATGCGGCGGACGAGTCTGTGGATTGATTTACTGCACCATCTGATTCAGCATCAATGCGTGCTTTCAAAGATGCAGCTGTCATTTTTTCAAGCAGTAAAGCTTTCAGTGCATTTTCAGCAGCATTTTGTCGAGCGAGCGGCTTTGACAATCCTTGTCCAACATAAGTTTTTCTATCCAGCTGTTACATTAATAATTAAATCAATTAAATTTCAAAACATTCTGGTACTTTTCTAGATGTATGGAAATTAGAAGTGTGCGAGAATCCGAAAATGTCGGATACCCGATAGTCGAAATAAATCGGATTCTCGAAAATTTCGAGAACCCAAAAATATAAATAATTTTAAAAGTTATCGAAAATTTTAATACATTCAAGAACAGGAATATTCTCAAGTATTCCAGCATACTTAAGAATTCGTCTCGATCTCAAATAAAATTCTTGACCTATCTCGATTAGATATTTTTGGATTTTTGCACGCCTTTAACGAAAATACATTATTTGAAATACCTCTGCGTGAACGAGATAAAGAGAGTTTGGCATCCCTTGGGTTTCAGGGAATGTAAATTGTACTCCAGTTTTCATTTCATTCAGTACCATAATTGCATTCTTTGGTTGCAATGTTTTCCTTAAACGTTGATTCAAACGAAGTCGCTTGAGTCTTTTGTTTACCCTAACTGAACGCATAAAATTGGTTTAACATGTCAAAAACAAAGTCGTACATTGATTCTGTTTCCCAGAAATATCAGAAAATAAAGTGTTCACAAGTTTTATTAAAAATGCTAAAGCTCAACAATACAATATTGGAGCTCTTAACAAATTAAAATTTTCAAATTTGCGCAGTGAATTGTCATCATTATAAAAAATTTGTAATAAGAATTGTTTATTAATTAATATTTTATAATCACTCTGATTGATAAAATGCTTCTCCAACATTCAAAACTACTTACATCCAGGTAGTTTGCGTCTCCATCTTGGTTGTTGATCTTGCATTTCAACATCAGTATTCTCAGGCACTTGTTTCTCAGGTTTAACATCAGCAGCATTGTTTGTTGCTGGTGGTACAGGATTGGAATTGTGAGGAGCAGGTGATGAAGCAGGAATTGGTGGTTGAGAAGCTGGAGCAGGGGTAGTTTGCGGAGCTGGTGTAGCTTGTGGCTGTGTATGAGATGTCTGTTTTAGAATTGGTTTTAATCGCTGAGGTTGGGCTGAAGTTTGTAGTTGCACTTGAGGTTGTGGCTGTGATTGTTGTGGAGTCTGAGGTTGTGGAACAGGTTGAGGTTGAGATGGAGGTTGTGATTGCAATTGAGATGGATTTGGTTGCTGTGGCGGTTTAATCTGTTGCTGCGGCGATTTAATTTGCTGCTGCTGTGGTTTAATTTGTTGCTGTTGCTGCTGTGGTTGCGGTTGCTGCTGCTGCTGTGTATTCCTCAATGAGAGTTGCTGCTGTTGCAGTTGTTGTTTAAATGTTTGTGCATTTTGTGCATTTCCTGGTTTATAATTGCTTTGCTGATTAGGATTGGGTTGCGAACCTTGGAAGCCTCCTTGGTTAAACTGTAAAAAAGAGGGTGGGTCGCCGCTACACAAGGAACCTCTACGGTTGTGCTATCCCACCAAGGTCTAGCATCGTGTGTGTACTCGGAAGCAGTCTAATGCTACCCCCATAACTCATACCAATTTTGTGGCCAATATTTTTTTTATTTATAACTGAGCCGTGTTTATGAAATGTTTTAACACTTTAGCTACCTAAAGCCTATTAATCCTTTGATTCTTATAAATGCATATATGTGTTTGGCAATTGTTTCTATCTTACACATCTGATAAAAACAGTACTATCAACTTTTGAGATAAATATGTACACCTTTACATTACATTGCAAAATAATAAACTGAATTTTGTGTAGATCAGCACAAAAAATTATTTCTTCCACTATGAAAAACTATTTCACCCTCAATGATTGCAACTACAAGTCACATGCCATACGCATAGAGCATTTAACTTCAGAGTACTTAGCAATCATAGGATTAATAGGTTCTTCAATGTTTGTGTTATGACTGAAGGGAGTTTAATAAGTTTCTTTTAAACAATACTTTAAAAACAAATTGTTAGATTACTTTACTCAAAATAATTTGTTACCTTATGAGTAAAATTATTACTGCTCTTAAATGATTCATTAAACAGTCTTCTACAGTCTGCTTTTGTTTTTTAAGAACTTTTACATAATTCTCAGTAGGTAAAGTGTTAAATAATAATTAAAAAAATGTATTCATGTAAATGTAAAATAATGTTAATTATGTAATGCGTTTTATTAAAATAATTTATATATCTCCATAAAGAATAAAAAGATTAGCTAAATTGAAACAAATAATGAATATTTTAAGTAACAACAGACTTGATCCATCTGGATATATACCTTAGAAACTTACATACATATATATCTTGCAAACCAACTTGTAAGTTACATTGTTTAAACATCAGTTCAGTCCATTATCAAAAATATGGCCTGTAGCAGGCTATGCTATGTGGGTAACTGACGAACTAGCCCCTGGCTGAATAGACCTCCTCGGTATTGTTGTATAGCTACTAGTTCCTGCATTGCAGGGGAGGGGAAAGTAGGGACCACTAATTAGTACATGCAAATGGCTGAAATATTGGGAACAACAAATGGAACAACTACATAGATCGATCATGAGGAATATAAAAAACAATGACCTCTTTTCCCCCTATATTAATAAAATTTATATATGAAAGTATAAAAGACTTTCATGATTTTGTTATTTGGATATAAACAAATTGTTGAAAATAGTTGTTATTAAAATTAAGTAGATGATAAAAAAAATTATTTTTGTTTGAAAAACCGATACTCGACTTAGTCAAGAATACATAACTTTTTTTTTATAACAATACTTCCTATAAGTCCTACATTTTCTTTATATTACATATGTTTCCCTTTTTTTTGAACAGAAAAAGGTAATATCAAAAATATGAATAGACAATACCTTTAAAATCGATTCAGAATCATTTTGTTGTTGCTTAAATAACTTAATTCTAACTAATTTCAGATATACTACATATATTTGTACTTAATGTGTATACCAAAAGAAATATGTAATTAATGTTATTATCTTAATGAAAATACATATGCTTATATGTATGAAACACTTTGTAATAGATTTCTGGTATACATACCAAATGATATTTCAGCGTGGAAAGAAACTTTGATATAGTTTGGTATACGTACCAGAATATTATCAAAAAATGCTTCCACTATTTGCACTTGTATACTGAAATTCTTTGTGTGTATACATATCTATTAAATACATCTACATTTTATGCTATAGAAGAATATACTTATTACATTAGAAATTGTCTTAAAATTAATGTTATATATTTTTTATTAAATTAAAAGAATATAGAATATTTAATATTCAAATAAAAAAATTAATTAAAAAGAAAAACTGAAACTTGCATTCTGAAGTATCACAATGGAACAAATGAAATTTCTATTTAGTCTTCAGTGTATCTTCTTAAAATAAAACTCCTCTTTACTATTTAAAAATGTAAAGACAATTTACTTTCATATAAATATTTACTACTTCTTTAAATTTCTTAAAGCATAAATTAAAATTATATAAAACAGATCTTTAATATGAAATTTGAAAACTACTGTAGATATTCGAATTAAACTTCTTTTATCTAAAATTATGTGTTAACCTAAGGTTGGTATAAAGCCACAGTTATTTGTATAAGTATTTCCTAAATTTATGTAAGATACTATTATACTTATATTATAATAAAAATAAAGAAACTTACTGCATTTTGACCTTGGTAATTCAATGTTGGATTATTTTGGTTCCTGGCTGTAAACAATTTTAGGAAATTATTATATTCCATACATTATGGTAATTGAAATCAATAGTGATGTTAACACAATAATCTTTATGTACTACATATTTGTATTATAAATATGTACCCCATATATTTATACATACACAAGAGATAACAGTGTTGTACGTATACATATATACGTCAAATATTTCCACCAATATATATTTTTTATGTGTAAATATATATAAACATTATCACAAGCATGATGTTTCTAATTCTTATATTATATAATTTTAGGTTTTCAGAATTTTGTGCAAGCTTAAGGCGTGAAGCAAATGTATAATAATGATTCAAATAATGTCCGATCAGAGACGCCATTCACGAAAAGCCGGTATATAGAATATTGATTTTTTTTCTATTGAAAGTATTCAAGTATTTATAGCACACCATCCTTATATCAAACTTGTTGTATGATGTGTAATTCTCTATTCAGAGATTTTCAAAGACTTACCGTTGGAGTAGCCTTGGCTTTGTCTGCTTCTCGTATACATATTGAGTTTTAACGATTAATTCAAACCACTTTGAATACGATTGAGAGCAAAATACTGAATGTAGAATATGTATTTTTCCTATACTCAATTCTCAGACATAGAATTCAACTATTTTGGGAGAAATACAGGCACAATTTAGATTTCTATACAGTGCGAGTCCCACTGATCACGTAAAGGAGAATGAGTTACAGTCGCGTTACAGAGAAGAAGGAAATGACGTTGTTTACTGTTGTCGGAAGTGGAAATTCCGCCATTTTGCTCATTCTGCGCATGCTTTGATCATTGAGTTATGTGGAATGGAGGGGGAAAGATGAGGACTAATATAGAAAAAAAATTAAAATATATGTACAGGGTGTGACGTTTGGATTTAACCACGCAATTGTCGCCTAAACTATGTACTATTCTAGAAACAGTTTCAAATAATATTTGTTTAGTTTCAAGGGGAACATTTTGTGATGGCTATTAGCTTTTGCAGGTGGATTCGCTTTGAAAATTCTCGGATAATCTTTATTTTAATCAACGGAGCTGTATGCTTTCATTTAATAAAACTTCTAGTCTGTTACAAATTCCGTAACCCAGAAATATGTTTGTGTTTGAAGATATTTCCAGATTGTTTATTGTTCTTCAAAATTTATTTTTATTAAATAAATGTAGAAATTATTTCCATTCTCCTTAAAGAACAGTTTCTCCCCCTTAAACATTCCTCAACTAATAATTTGCATGACATATTTCTACAAACGAAATCTTGATGAAGTTTATTGAATTTGTACATATTTATGTAAATTATTATATAAATATTTTAGTGTCTTTTCTTTTAAAAAGCGCTCAACTAATGAAAACTTTCATGAAATACTCTTGTAAACAAAATCTTGATGATTTTCAATGAATTCGTACAAAGTAATTAATAATAATTAATTTTGACTAACGATAATATTTAACACTATACTAATAGTTTTATTTATAATTAAACAGTAATTGGTTTTCGTTTGTAAAAATCATGAATCAATAAGTACAATGTTGATATCTATAGTAAATAATAAATTGAATGAATTTTGTATATGTTTTTAATCAAAGAATTTATATTAATTATTTCATCATTGCAGTAAAAGTAATAACATATTTTACAGGATTTAATCATTGTCTATCTTAATAAACTTGTGGTATACTGCAATACAAATTTAAAGCAATCCTTCCATTTCTTGCATAAACTGCATGTATGCATCATCTTTAGTCTTGGGTTGCGTCGTTCGCAATGGTTGCGTTTCCGGTATTCTTTCTGCAAGTCTCGACAAAGTACTTGGCTTTTTCTTATCGTCTCTTTTCACGCGAAGAGAAGTAGGTAAAAATCGTGTAACATCAGCAGCTAAATTTCGAATTTGTGGCTTTGCTTCGATAGTTGTAGTACTTTTCCCATCTTTGTCTTTCCTATTAATCAGTTGTGGCGCAGCAGAAAGAACATTGGGTGTTTTGGGTTGCGATCCAGTTACCGATTGTGTTTGCATTTGAGGATTTCCTATATTCGTCATATTTGATAGATTTGGCATTTGCATTTGTGGAGGAGGCATTCTAGGCATACTCGGTGGACCAGGTCTCAGCATCCTTGGCATTCCTGGTGGGGGACCTGTATATGAAATTTAATTATTAAAATATATTTTCTTTTGTTCATGTAACAATGAGATCCAAATGTACTACATCACGTATTAGGTTGTTATATATGAAATATGCGATTTTAGTACGCAAATGTTACATAGTGTTTCAATCAAGAAATGATATTACATTCTACACGATTATTATAGATCACTTTGGAATATAAAACCGATCTCTAAGATCCTATATTCGATTTTTATTCAGATGTCTAATTTTACTTTCAAATAAATTTCTCAGCTACAATCAAAATGATTGTCATGCATACTTTTTATATGTTTAGAAGAACAACATATTCGGGATAATATGCAAATTTTGAAAAAAAAAAATGGAGATTAATTAACGTACAATTTGCTGATGGTAAAAAAGCTACAAAATCAAGATTACTATATTAAAAATAGAGAAAGCGAAAGACCAAAAAGAATTCAATTTTTGTCATAATACAATCAAGAAACTCGAAATTCATTAAAAATACTTTAGTTACAATGGTGTTTACTTTGATGAATAAATTAATTCAGAAAAATAATTGTTTTTTACTGTGAAAATCGAACATTTCATGCGTAAGAACCTGATGTAATGTCCTTACCAGGAGGTAACCGTAATCCAATACGAGGTGGCGGTGGTGGAGGCATTCTTAAGTGCAGAGGTGGTGGCGGTGGTCTGTACATTAAAGGATGAGGTGGCATTCCCATAGGAGGCATGGTATGTGGTTGAGTATGTTGAGAATGGGAATGCGATGATGTATGTTGATTATGGTTAGAAGAGTGATCTGATGCTCCCGGAGGTTCAAGATCTTCTTCTTCTGTTTTATTATTACTAGATTTGTTATTAGATTTTGAATTAGACTCATTCTCCGCTTCGAGCAACGATAATCGAGCATTCAAGTCCTGAGCTCTTTCGGTTTCTCGTTTTTTATGGACGACTTCCATTTCACGCATAAATTGATCGATGTCTTGACCCGCCATAGCCAACATCTTCTGTTGTAAAGTCGTTGGCTTCACCTTAGACATATCTCTTTCCTTTTCTTTTTCTTTATCTGTTTCTTTCTCTTTATTGTCCGATTCTTGTTTGTCTTCTTTATCGTCCGCAAATCGGATTGTCCTTGATTTTTGCAACGGTTCTTTACCCTGTGGTAAAAAAATACGATCAATATACGATAATAATAAAGAAACTTTTTAAATACCTACCTTATCAGGTATATCCTCTTCATCACTAGATAAATCAGGAGGTGGAAATGGTGGAACACCTGGTGGTTCTTTATTAGGTGCTAACATTGGTATAGATGGAGATGTTGCATATGCACTTGTTTTTTTTAGAATACTTGGTGGTATTGGTATGTTCATGAGAGGATGATGTTGAGGTAAATAATGTGGATGAGGGGGATACATATGAGCTGGTGGCTGTGGCATGTCGGGCAGAGGTATTTGCGATGTCAAAGAACCTGAAAAAATATTACTATTGAGTGATCTGAGGCTTTCACAGCCTGGTATCATACAGTTCATCACAGATAGTTGTAATACATTCTTTAGTAAATGAACCAATAAAATAATTATTGTATTCTTTTTTTCGTTGCACCATCATTTTGACAACTTATAACTTTCCACTTTTGAGATTAATAGACAAACCGTGTTAATAAAGAATAAGAACATTTTTTATTTTTTCAGTTCAGACCAATATAAAATGGGCTAGAGTGCTCATTGATAAATACTTTTGTTGGCAAGATTCCATTCACATACTCTTATAACTTTATTATAGTATTTCTCTGTACTAAAAAAAAGTATTCTTATACTGTTTAATTAATCAATGGAAGATTCATGAAGTTTCAAAAGTAAATAGTAAATACTTGTAACATAATTCGAAATATTTATTATAAATTAAAACATAAATGTTTAAATATACCAGGGTACATTCGGGAAATGTCGTTGCCAGCCGAAGGTAAAGGGATTTCATCGACTTGTACTTGTTGTGCATGCCGCACAGCTTCAAAATAAGAAACTAAATCTATTCTTCTACGTTCATACTGTATTAATTGCTCTTTCAGTTCTGCCCACTTCTCTTGATCGTCCTTTGCCTAACAAGAAATTGTACATGTATTATATTTTTCAGACATCTTTTAAATTTGAATACAATCTTACCAATAACTTTTGAAGGAAATTAATACATATTTCAATAGTACTTACATACATTTTCAATACACGATCTAGAGTTTCCTTCAGCTTTTTCCTTTTATCTTTCAAAACTTTCTCATTGAGTGGAGGAGGCTGCATAACATTGTACTCTATAAATAACACGTACAAAATAAGAGTTATTAACAGAATTTTATACAAAGGTGTCCATGAAATTTTGGAAAATAGATGTCTATAATAACTATGAAAAAATCTCTAAAACTTATACTAACCCATTTGATCTATTTTTTCCATTTCTTCAATGATTTGAGTAGGATCTTTGCCTTTTAAAACAGCAGCTCGTACCAACTGTCTTTGCTTTTTATTTTTTTTTAATTCCTTTTTACGTGCTTCTTTTCCTATAATACATAATAATTAATTAGTGATTGTGTAAAGAGAAATAAACTGTTAGGTTATGTTGTTTACTAACGTGCTTGATCCGTGGGATTCATATATTTCCCACTTTTCGTGGTGTTGATTGAACGACGACCCATTTTTTAATAATTAACAACACTTGCTTCACTATAGTTTTATCTTATTATTTTCATAAATTTTGTATTTCACTATCCATTATTTACATTCACTGTAACTACAGATTCGTCCTTAATTTTCTGCATATAGTTGGTAAACTCATACTTCAGAATGCGTTCATAAGTGAAAAATTATTGTATACATTTAATACAATTTTCAATAGAGTGGACATTTCCAGAAATGGAATATGAAGAACTATTCGTTATATTACACAATGACATAACAGTGAATATTTGACAAAATAAATTAAACGTTAAACCACAGACTTTGATCTATAGGGATCACTTAGGTAGAATCGGCTATAGAATATATTACCGTAGTGTTGGTAATTCAGAGTGGTAGACAGGAAATTACGTATCAGTTTTAACATTTTCCCATGGATGGTGCTACTATTTTATTTTTGCAGTGGCTACCTATCTACACTCACCACCAGATGAGCAGATAGACTACGATTGGACCTCTTCCCGCTGTTAAACAATCCGCTACCAATTTGTATACTAAACTTATTTACAGGAATCAATGCGTAGACTTATTTTGGATAATATAGGTACTCTAGGTGTTCATTAAAAATCTAGATTCTTAATATCTTTTATCCTATAATAAATAAATTTTATGCTTATTGAAATAACAGTGTTTTATTAGAATATCTTGTACATAAAGAAGTTTGGTGAAATAAATTGCAAAATACATTAATTCTTCTACCGTTCTTTCGATTATAAACATTTTTCTTATCCATGTTTAATTCAACATTGGACATGAATGTAAGGCATTCATTTGCTTTTAAAAGTATATAAATAAGTAACCCAATGTAATACACTCAATCGAGTGTATCGAAGAATAAAACACTTGATTTTTTCATAAAGAAATTGCAAAAGCTGTACTAGAGGATAAGTGAATAAACATAAAAGACATGGTAATTAAAATGGGGTGATCATACATAAGTACTATATACATATTTGTACAAACGTACAAAAAGTGTATTAAAAAATATTAAAAGAACTGAATAATACAAATGACCTGGTAATTAATAGTGAAGGGAACCGTAGAAGTTCTATATAAAAAGGGAAACAATTTGCTATATAAAATCTTTGGTATAGAGTTCGTTATTGCATTCGCTCGTACGTGTACGAGTTTAAAAAGTTAGTCTTCGAGAAAAATTGTAAAAAAAAAACAGTTCTATATGGTCGTTCAATAAAATAGTCTACGTATAAATGCACAAGTAACAGCTGGCTTTGACTGACAAGTGACTGATACGAATATAGTATTTCTTTTCAAATAAAATTCAATTATCAATTTGTAATTTAAATAAAACTGCGCTTTGCAAATTTTAAGTACATTGCAGTAATGTACAATAATTTTTTGATTTAAAAAAGCGACCTAGTTGATTGTAAGGTTACTTCTAAACACGTATTCACGTATGTAATGTATAATATAAATGCATGTAAGGCACATGTAGCAATATGAAAGTAAAAATGAAACGATCGCATTTTTCGGTATAGCATCTCGTGACATTACTATTTATGGTTCTAATCGTACATGTTTGTGACAATCTCGGGGCAAAACTTTTTTGATGTCACTGATATTTTCGACTTCCATTCTTAATCTGCTGACTTTATCTTCGTAATTCTTTACCCACTGTGTTTGTAAATTCTTAGCATCGGTTAATGCACGAATTCTATTATCTAAATTTGCTGCTGCAATTTCTTTTTCAGCTGCTATTAATCGTTTTTCTAGACGGTTTAAATCAGCATCATCTAAATTCAAAGCAGGAGTACAAATATTATATGCATACAATCTTACAAAAAATAAAATACTCAACTAAGTGAGTACTTTTTCTCAGCTAGAGAGAAGTCACTCGGAAATAAAGTACGAATGTTTGTACATAATACAATTCTGCTGTTGTTTGAAATGAAAATGTCAGCTTGCGTGACTTCTTTCTAGCAGTACCGTAATAAATATCAACCAACCTATTTCTGGCAATACTTTGAGGTCCTTTATAATTTCAGCTACATTGGCTAAAGCCATGTCCACTTGCTGCGATCCTGATGTTACATTGACTTTTGCTTGAACAACCTGGTGATTTGCCTAATAAATATAAAACATAACAGCATTTATATGTACTATTAATTGTATTTAAATATAAAATTACAAAGATCATGCCATCGGTTAATTATAACATGTAGGTAGGTACGTATAATGTTTTACCTCCGTTATAATGTTTGAGTCCTCAGCAATTTGTATCTCATGTTGTCTCATCTTGGAGTCTGTAACATCGACTCTAAGATGCAATTTTTCAGTCTCGTTCCCTACACGAAGCGCTTCTATTTTAGCCTTATTTGCTTCGATTCTAATAGCATTTGCTTTTGTGCTAACATCTTTTGCTTGTGTCTGTTACACAAAATTGTTTCATTTAATGCAAAATGAATTATACGTATTACCTTCTAGACATATAGTTAGTGTACCTGTGCTTTTTGAGCCGTTTCACGAGTGTATTTAGCGCTTTCTTCAGATCCACGTAATCTTTCTTCCGCTCGCTCAAGATCTTCATTAACACGTACAATTAATGAACGGATACTGTCAATATCTCTCAATGCATTGTGTGCTTTAATACGTTCATTTTGTACCTCCT
Source organism: Agapostemon virescens (assembly GCA_028453745.1). Classification (NCBI taxonomy): domain Eukaryota; kingdom Metazoa; phylum Arthropoda; class Insecta; order Hymenoptera; family Halictidae; genus Agapostemon; species Agapostemon virescens. The sequence continues at coordinate 11,137,356 of CM052093.1, read as the reverse complement.
CATCAAATTCTACAAAATAACGCTATAGTTAAAGAAAATGTTCTGTTATTCCATTATCGAATAATATAAAGTAATGCTAATTGAATGATAAACACCGCTTAATTTTTTTAACATGTCTTGAGCGTCTTTCAAAGTTTCATCGCCTTTTTTCACTGCTTTATTTGCCTTCTCATTAGCTTCATCCAAATCTGCCAGAAATTCAGCGGTAGCTGCTTGCTGATCCTGTGCTTTTTCTATCAATTCCTCGCTTGTCATTACCTTAGCCATCATTTCGTTTATTAGATCTTTATTGCGATCTAATAATAATTGCGCTTGTTCTTTCAGTCGTAATCCCTGTAATGATAATTCCAGAATAAGTATAGATACATAACGATATGCCCAAGTTTATCATTAACTGAAACTTGCCTCCATATTCACATCTTCAACCTGGTTTCGTAACTGTTTAATGTCGACGGTGGGAAGTGTCAAATCTAGAATTAACAACGATATCGCTTCTTCTGATACAATGGATGACTTATTAGCTGCTATGCCGGTCAAGTTTTTTACTTCGTTCATGCGGTGTTCTAACAATTCTAATTTATTTCCCAATCCTCGGATGTCCTCGCTGAAAATGCAAAACACTTTTTAAAAACTGCTTTACCTTTCAATTAGTTTTAGAATGTAAAAACATACGTCAGGTTAGAATATTTTGATATTGCTTTTTTTGCAAGATTGTAAGCTTCTATAGTCGTATTTCGAGCTTGTTCTGCCAAGGTATGAATCTTCATAGCTTCGTTGACATTTCTGAAAATGGCAATTGTGTTAGTATTTAGTTATGAATAAATAAAATTTTGTATCAGATTATTAAAATTATAAGATAGTAACATCGTGTAAAGTAACTAGTTGCTTACAAATCAGCTGATCCACGTGCTTCTTGCGCAATAGCTGTCATCTGTCTGTTTTGTTGACCAACTTGTTCTGCACGGAATTTCGCATCGTTTAAAGCTGTTGTTCCATTTATGGCTAAATAATCTTCTGCTTCCTAATGTTTAAAAAATTGTAATTTATAATTTCTATGAATAAAGCTTTGTTTTATTCAAAATCGTAAGAGAAACATATTTACTTTTAATTGAAAATGGATTTTATCGAGCACTTCTTCCGCTTCGCCGATGCTCGCCAATCCGTTGAAAGAAGTACTCTGCACTTCAGAAGCAGTAGAGTTTACCGTTTGAGAAATTTTTCCAATTTCATTCAATTGATTTCGTAGTTCGTCCAATTGTTCCACCAAAGTTTTGTTTTCACCTACAGTATTTAAATATTTAATTTCATAAAATTCATAAAATTGTATTATTAAAATCATACGTACTGCCAGACCCTTGTTTGGCAATCTTCAAAAGATTTTTAACTTTTTCTTGAATCGTTTGCAACTCCTTTGCAAAATCGCTATCTTTTATGACAGTCGGACTACTGTTGATCTTTCGGAGTGTATTTTCCAATTCGGCTAAACGTTCCCTGTGACTATCGACAGCATCCTGAACAAGATTATAACAATCTGGACAGCTAACGCAGCCATTTTGTCTGTTATGTTTGTTTTCCTTGCAACGGTCGCAACGTCTTCCTTCTACATGTGTGAGACACTACAATGAAAGAATTTTACAAAATACACCTACGAATTTTAGATTTTACAAAGTACACCTACAAACTGACAAGAAACGTCGATACCAATTGTACTTACTGGACATTGTCCATTAACGTCGCATTGTAAGTCCTGAGAACCGATATGGTCGCAATCGCAAGGTTTGCAACCTTCTCTGCTAAAACCGTATTGGTAAGGGAGACAGGCATCACAACGTTGACCGACAACACCAGGTCTACATTCGCATTGGCCGGTAGTGGCATTACATGTATGATTATAAGAACCCTCCGGATCGCAATTGCAAGGTGTACAACCCTAATGAAAAAAAAATTTCAAGTTACATTCATACTGTATAATACATTACTCCGATATAAGACGAAGAAGCTCGGCCTAGGTTTCGAAATTAACTGTTCTTTTTGACCAATTCACAAAATCTTTCCTTGAAAGATAATAAAATCACATACCCTCGCTTTCTAGCACTAATTGTAAACGATATCGAGCGACCAAGTTTAAAAAAAAGGTTTTACGTTGGAATAAAACCATAGTACGAAATTGTATATACCTCGTCACTCAATATATTATAATATCCTTCCTCGCATTTGTCACAGTTTTGGCCAATTACGTGCGGGTTGCATTTACATTGACCTGTTAATTGTTTACAAGGTGCAATTCTACCATCGTCGAGTTTAACTGTACCAGGTGGATAACACTGGCACAATCTACACCCGTCTTCTCTACGATCAGATAGAGCGTCTCCATAATATCCTAGTAACGAATATTATTTAGATTAATTTTAAATTACAAGGAATTTTATACAATTCTGTGAAAAATTTTAAATAGCAACTGATACCTGGCAGACACTCTTCGCAATGGAAACCAGCTGTGTTGTTGACACATTTTAGACACTCCCCAATTTCTTGATTGCAGTTTCGAACAGCGTTCAAATCGATATTATTATTACAGTCGCAAGGTCGACAAGCTATACCTCTTTCAGGATTTCCAAAGTATCCATCCGAGCATGTTTCGCATCTGGGTCCTGTAGACAACAAAGTGTATCGATTAAACGTTCAGTTTATAGAATTTTCTGAATTCTGGTTCTCACCTGTTCTACCCGATGGACACTCGGAGCAAATAGGATCAGGGTTGTTGCCGAGCAATATACATGGCCCATTGTCAGGGCAGGGACAAGGTTTACAATCGTCAGATGTACCTTTCAGCGGATGGCCATAATATCCGCGTCTACACAGTTCGCAGTTACTGCCTGCCGTATTATGCTGACAAATGCACTGACCGGTTTCAGCCTCGCAAATATCCGCGTGACCATTACAGTTACAAGGAATACAAAGAGCGAAAGGACCACCATTTGGCGGATCGTGGTGGAATCCTGGGGCGCAGGACTCACAAAACTGCCCTACATAACCATGAGGACATTGGCAATGCTCTACCCAATCTACAGGTTCGCCCGCCGCTCCTCGATGAGCAGTTTCTAATTTTACATCGTCCAAAAATCCTCTACCTTGATGAGTATATGTTCCGCGAATTTTTATAGCTGTCAGATTAGACAAAATAGACATGAACGCTCGAGAAGACAAACGCGGTTCCCAACCATACTTCGGATGTTCATGAAGTTTAAAACGGTATCCTTGAGACATCACACTAGGCAAACGATTGTTCTGTCCAAAGATCGGATGTGTGATTTGTTCACCGTTTCCTCCTTCGAGTATTATATCCCGAGCCGTTGCAGCTGGACCAACTTCTCCAATTCTTAAACTGAATGCCAAGTCTTGGTTATAAGATGCTCGTTGATCGCCAAGAAATCTATCGGGTGCCAAGAAATAAACGTTGTCTCGATCCAATGCTGTAGCTGATATTGTTTGAGTCACAGGATCATAGTGAAGCGGAATAGTATTTCCAGCAACGGTTGCTGTCCATCGTTCGGCTCCTCTTACAAACATGCTTTCAAGTACAAGTTTGGAGTAACCAATAGCCGGTATGCATATCGAAGAATGACCGTAACAGAAGCACGGCGTGCAACCAAATTCATTATCGATCGCAAGATTAAAGAATCCTGGCCGACATCTGTTAAGAAAAGTAGACTATCGTTAAATACTGTTACAACAAATTCAACTTAACACTAGGACCACCAAACCAGTCATTTTAACTGATCCCTAGTTTCTCTTTCGCCATTATTGAAGTTATAAAAATGTTTTCATCAGAAATTTTTGGAGTACTTCTTTAATAATGTGTATGTTACAATAAGAATTATATGAAGTTTTAATAAATGCAGTCTCGTTATTATTACAATGCAATGTATATCGTTGGATTTATTGTTCGGTAGTTCTGGTGTTAACATTTTATACAATAGAATCTCAATTATTTTATTTATTCGTTGTATCGCATATTTTATTTCATACTATCATTTTATGATACTATCAATAATTGTACTGTTATATTTATAAATTAATTTATAAACCGAGATTCTACTATGTTATTCTGAATTTGATATTGTTATTTGCACTAACCTTCCACAACGTTTTCCTTCAACGTTCTCTTTGCATACGCAAGTGCCGCTATCGGAGTCGCAGTTCGGTACATTTCCCAAGGAACCTGTTACATCGCATTCGCACGAGGTACAACCGTATGAACCGAAGTTAAAGTAATTAGAAGCGCAACGATCGCATTTGTTCCCTGTGACACCTGGCTTACATTGACACTTTCCTTCACTGTTGCACTGCAAACTTCTAGAACCTGAAATTATAGTCAGTTGAAATTTTCGATTAAATAATTTCTAGAGGCTGACGCATAAATATTCGAAACAACAAAATATTGAATTCTCCTATTAGAAATTTTACTATGATCCAAAAATGATGAAAATCTTATTGAATATTTTCCAAGATTTTGCGACGTTGAATTTTACAAATCTTCAATTGAAGATGCATCGGTTTACCAATTTCATTGCAATCACAGGGAATGCAGTAGTCTCCGTTCGAATGTTGGTAAAAATTTTCCCGGCATCGTTCGCAGTTCGTGCCATCACGATTTGCTCGGCAATCCTGACAATGACCACCGTGACCGGTGGTCTTGTACAATTCTTTATCGAAGTAGCATCTATCCGAGTACCCATTACAGTTGCAAGCTGAAACATAATTAAATTAATAATCCAGTCAAGTTTCAAAAGAAAATCAATGTATGATATTATGTGCTAGATGAACGAAGACATCTAAAAAGAAAGAAGTCATTGGAATAAATATTAATAATTATACTGCAGACGTCCATGGTTACAAATGTGAATTTTCTGAATGTCACAATGCTTTCATGAACTTTTCAAATACATAAAGGGCCACGGTCTATTAATAATGTTATCCAAATATTTACTAGATCCAGAGTGCCGCGGTAGACTACCATCCCATTTTGAAGAAGTAGAGATTGTTATGTCCGATAATACCAAGAACACGATTGTTGCCACTTTCAATAGCAAACGATCCATGGCAGATTCTCAAAACAACAGATGAATCTGTTTCACTTTGATCGCTCGTAAGTTATGCATGAATTAATTAATTAACTCCAACAGTAATCAACGAGATCACAGATTTTAAATAGTTAAATGCATTCGAGATTATTTGTTAATCTAACGAATTTTTTCGTTGATTCGTTTTATAGAGGTGATTAGAGTTTGAAGAATCGTAGCAAGTGTAAAAAATCAAGTATCAAGTATCAAGTGTCAAGTATCAAGAATCAAGTATCAAGAGCCAACGTAACAAATAAATAAACAAATAAATAAATAATAACTCGTATAACTTGGTAACGCGGTAACGTGTGCAACTGAGCTCGTGGGCTACAGAAAAGCTGCATTGTATGCTCCTGCATTGCCAACAATCCCCACTTCAGAACAAGCAATGAACGTAAAAGGTAAAGCTGGTTAGGTAATGCCTGATGCCATGATCGTGAACGCAAACTCTCTTCGGCTGCCCGAGAACGCGATACTCGTAATAACGAAGAAACTTTTTACAAGAACAAACTACTAATTATCTACAAAATTAGTAACAATAATGTTAGTAATTATTACTACGAGTAATTTCTTTTTTTTTCTTTCCCGTTCGGTAAAATTTTATTAATCTAGCTTTTTCTTCGATACGAGCATCGGTTATAGATTCCTCAAACAAAACATGAATAATTCTTAAAGTTGCAATAAATATTCAATTATCATGATTATAATAGCTTAATTTTTTTTATTACGGTTAACGCGTGTCTCGATCCTCGGTTATTTGATTTTAAAACAATTTAACAATTTTGGCTGCCATGTCGCCTGTATATGAACGATGGAATTATTTGTACGATTTTTAAACAAATTTTCAGATTAATGTATTAATCAGTCTCATAGATTTTGTTTTTTTTTTCAATTTTTATTTGACTCGATAATTTGCACCGATTTTATGGGATTTTTATGGCTGATAGTTTGGCAGTCGATGTGTTAATTGGTTATTTAATTTAATTTTACCTTTTTTTTAAATTTCATTCAATTTTGGTTATTTAATTTAATTTTACCAAAATTGTTTGGTATCGAGAAGCTGATCATACGATATTACCAGTTTTTTGATAAGTGGAAGCTTCAAGGAGATACGAAGGCCATCTCTGTTTTTTTTTAAACTAGAACTACCAAACCAGTCGTTTTGACTGGTCCCCAGTTTTTTCTTTCGCAATTATTGAAGTTATATAAATGTTTTCATCAGAAATTTTTTGATATACTTCTTTAATAACGTACATGTTACAATAAGAATTATATTAAGTTTTAATAGATGCAGTCTCGTTATTATTATAAAGCAATGCATATCGTTGGATTTATTATTCGGTAGTTCTAATGTTAGTGAAACGATATATTATAGTTTTATTTAAATTCTGATAGAATATTTTGAGACAAATACAATGACCTATTGAAAAGGTCATTCGTGGTCTGAGTTAAGCCAATTGCGATGAAAAATAATTTACTTTGAGGAAATGATCGAGCGCCGTTGATTTATTTGTTTAACAGTAATACACGACTAATCAATCTATCAAAAAAGTAATGATATTGGATAGTAATTTTGGCCTGATGCATTTTTTCCTATCATCGATAGTAACCAAGTTATTAAGGTGACCGATTTTAAGTGCCTTCCCCTATGTATCTCGACTAAGTATAAAGTAATTGTTTGAAATCCATTGAGATTCACATTAGATAACGCTAGATAAGATTGGATCGCGGCTGAACTAGAAATAATACGTCTGTTGAATCGGAAAGATTAGATTTGCGTTAGGTCAGGTAAATGAATATTGTATTGTATCTAGTTCAATTGAATACACCAAACAGCAAAAACGGCTGTACAAAAAATAGAGTTTTTATATTAGGAACATATTTCTATTGATCTCGTCAATCATAAACTAATTCGTTGTTTAGGCGTTTCAGCTATCAATTGTAAACGTATCAGCATGTTAAAATAGCTGCTTTGTGTAGGGTTTTCCAATATGGGCGGGTCGATGTTGAGAGTCTGTGGCGACCATGTTGTTTTGGTGGCGTTTGTCAAATCTGTTGTTTACATTTCAGTCAGTAATGCCAAATCACCATGGCAAGTTACACGATGGAGCAGCACATTCAAATGATAAAACTTTATTATCGAAATGAGTGTTCGTTAGTGCAAACGCTGCGCGCGAAAAATCATCTTTAGCAACGAGGCGTATTTTTGGATGAATAGTTATGTTAACTAGCAAAATTGCCGTATATGGGACAACGCCAACCCACACGAAGTTCGCCAGGTGGCAATGCATCCACGAAAAGTTACTGTTTGGTGCGGACTTTGGGCCAGCGGCGTCATTGGTCCGTACTTTTTCCAAAACGACGTTGGTGAGACTGTCACTGTCAACGGCGGCGCAATAGATCGATGATAACCAATTTCTTTTGGCCAGAATTGAACGATATGGAAGTGGACTACTCGTAGTTTCTACAGGATGGCTCTACGAGCCACACAGTGAACGACACGATGCACATTCTGCATGAACGATTTCAGGGTATAGTTAGCTCTCGCGGAGGTGACGTGGGACCACTAGAATTTTTCTTGTGGGGTTTTCTGAAGTCGCAGGTCTATGCTAATAGGCCGCAATCGACCGATGTTCTCAAAGTCAACATAGCCCAGGTCATCGCTCGAATTTAGCCGGATCTATGCGGCAGAGTCATTGAAAATTGGACCTCTCGGATCCGTGCCACCGTGTGAAGTCGCGGCGGACATTTGAACAATGTCATAATCCATACATAATAGCATACATGGGCCTTTCAACTAAAAAAAAATTTCGTTAATATCTCACACAGAGCTTTTGTTTTATTCCATTTTAACATCGACTCGCCCTTATTGAAGAACCCTTTATATACAAACTATGAGTATCAACTCAAGTATCAAGATTTCTTAATGCATAAATAATTTTGACAAGTGGTGACAACTTGTTCAGAGGAGAACCAAAGTGAAACTGTATGAAATGCGGAATGATTGTTTTTGTTAAATTTTAACCCTTTGCACTCGAACGGTGACTCTCTGGCACCATTGAAAATAGGTGCAGCATTGTTTTAAACAATCTTTGCATCGCTATGCTTGTGTCAAAGAAATTCGTAAAAATTTAATCGTTGCAAAGACGAGTAATAGTAAACAAATTTCGTATGCATAAGATGAAATATATCGTGAAGAATGAAAATATTCTAGGCCAGAAAAAATGCCTTAGGATAAAAGTTAAAATAGCTTCGAGTGCAAAGGGTTAATAAAAAAAAAAGAGGGAAACGTTTCATACAATCAGAAAAATAATTGGCTACTCACGTTTACATTCGTGAGCGTCTGTGCCGCTGGCGCGTCCCCAAGGTGCATCATTGTAAAATGGTAAACATTCGTTACAATCTGGTCCCGCAGTATTGTGCTCGCATCTGTATACAATACGTTCCATGCATACACATACGTTTTATAAAAATGTGAATATTATGATTACCGCGCGGAAGCTGATCCAAAAAAATCGTTACCACGTCTTTTGATTTAGAAATTTTGTGAACGAAACTTGTAAAATCTATAGATAACAAAATATAGCTAAAAAGTAATTTTCTCGATAAAATGATTTTACTTTTTTCGCATTCTATATGTGTGACACAATCAAGTCAACGAATTAACTTTCGACGATCTTAACGTCATAATATTTTCTATCTTACCTACATACTCTGCGAGTTTTTCCATCTAGACTGGTACTGTTTACACATTCGCCAGCGTGGCCGTTGCAAGCGCAACGCGCTCCAACAGCAACATCAGCGATAGCATAGTAGTAGGATTTCAATACGTTATCGTCACCAAACACTTCGTCACCAAACGTGTTCTGTCTGTCCAGAGTAATCCTTAGGTCTATCGCTTGAACCCACTCCTAAAACCGCACGCAACACTCGACGTTTATATCTAATGTTTACATATAAATTAACTTGAAATTCACAAGGTTTCATGAATATTGATTAAGATTACTACGAAATATAATTCATTGAAAAAAAGCAGAAATTGTAAAATATTGCAATTTATATGCATCACAAGTTTTAAATTCAAATAATATTACATTATACAATGCTTGTAGCTTTTCTATGCATTGTCTAATTTCAATGAAATTTTGAACACGTATATAACTTACTTAAATTTGCAAGAGACATGTTTTAAATTTTTATTGTAGGTACGGATAAACAGTCTGGCTCTTTACCATTGTGACCAATAAAATTTTTTTAAAAATATTATTTCTACATTAGCTAGTAAACTAATTCTTCTAATATCGCATATAAATTTAAGTGGTTTGGTCAACATTCGAATAAATTGTTCGTTTTTAAACGGTATAAGAATAATTTTTACACCGAAAATATTTTCAAAATTAAATATATATACGTAAAATATTTGACACAAATGAAAAATTAGGTTGAACATTTACATTGATAAACGAACTGTAATTTTTCAAAACAAGATGAACTTAATATACGTTTCACAAAAATAGTATTGGTAAGCAAATTTGATCTTCAATGCTTCATGTAGTTTATCAATAGTTTATTGGGCTAGCGAATCATTGCTCAAAAAGAGAATAGAATTATCAAGTTAGTTAAAGTGTAGAAGTATGAAACTAATTAATTAATAATATCCTAACATTTATAGGGGATTCAAAATGATTTGCTTTAGTCGCTGAGTAATACTGAAATTGAAACAAAGGTTTATGGGAGCAGTTAGCAGCGCTATACCTGCAAAGCTGCATTCGTTTCAAAATTGTAGGCGGAAGGTCGACCTTCTAAGGTAGAGAATGCGACCGTGCCTTTTGTTAAGGGCGATATGTCCGAATATTCCGAGGTACAAAGCACTCTCGTGTCTTCACCCCTAACAGTTTCTTTCAAATCCGGTAAACCATAGTTGTCTCGGCAAGTTGCAGAGTAAAACTGATACGGCTCCCATGTCGCGTCTTCGCTTTTCCTCTTGTAAATGCCCCAACTCTCTGGACGTGGAGACTCGAACAACACTCTGACATAAGTTATGTCGAAAGTTTTACCTATAATCACATTTGTTTATTAATGTCTACAAAACTACGAGGAATCCCAAGAAATATTATGTAAATACTGTGTAACTAGATATAATTATAATTATAATTATAAACCTACATAGTATATAATATATATTATAATATATAATATTTTATAATATATTGTAATATATAATATTTTATAATATATTGTAATATATAATATATTATAATATACAATATTTTATATATAGCAAAAGTAAGTTCTATGTCACTGTAATGCTTCTGCAGCTATGGTCATTTGAATTGAAATAATATAATATAATATATAATTTGAAATTACTAGTTTCACATTAATACCAAAATCATCTCTACGCCACTGTTAGTCTCCCATGATCTTGCGCGTGTACTCAAAAAAAAGATGGGGGTGGAGGGAATAAGATATAAACTGAAATAATAGATCTAGAAATCTGAAAGTAGGTTTGCATGAATCGCACAATATTCCCGTGACCGCTATGAATGAAATAACATTGAAAAAATTACTAAACGTTCATCGGTGCTGAGATTTGATCAAAGAGCACGTTCTACGCCACTGCGATTCTCCACTGTAAAGCCAGCGGGGTGCAAGTGGCTGATTCTTTCGTAAATGAACATGTGGCGCGCAGCAAAGATTCTACGCGGTTTCCATTTTTAAGAAGATCGCTGTTATTCGAATCCCCAGAAATGCCGCAGTCTTCCGAACCGTGCTCAATTTGTCAAACGAATTAATTGATATAAAAATGAAAAATTACGTAGCGATAAGAAGTTAAATTTAGTTTCTGCGAAGACGATTACAGCTAAAGGAACACATGGTAGCCTCGAAACACTATTTCCTAACGGCACATGCTATTAACGGAAGCTAAAGTCGCAACGTAACGTTTACCGTGCTATTTATTATTTTCGCGCGCAAAAAGAAAGGAAAGAAAAATGTTGAGAAAAGCCGCGTAAGAACAGTCACCGTCGAGAAATAAAATATTCACGCTCGAATCCCATGACTCGCGCCTATGTTTCTTCATCGTTCATGTTCCGAGAATTATCTCATCGCGCACGCATCCTGATAGATAAGGAAGTAAAATGGAAAAAGATGGCGCCGAGTGAAAGAGAGCGACAAACATTGAGGACGTGTTAAAAGTTCATCATGGATACCGATGAATGAACTCTTTCTTTATCTATAGTTAGAAGATTCGCTAAATTTATTTGATCATCGTAAACCATTAACACATTCGACCCTAATCGAAATTAAGCAGAATAAAATCAGATTATAACTGGCATAATTAACAGAACTTTTTGGTCGACAGTAATAAGCATGCGAGAAGTAACAATCTCTTGTAGAGTCATACCCAAATGAAGCGTAAGATTCACTTGATTCGGATACTCGATGCCTTCGAACATTGTCTCCGATTGCCACCAGGTTGCATTGTTGTTATTATCGCGATCAGTGAGAAACAGAGCGGGATGATCGCCGTACCGACATATCTCGCATGATTTATTGTGCACGCCAGTCTGTTTACAAAATTCGGTTGGCCTCTCCTGGCCACACGTGTTCGTTGCTTCCATGGGCACGCTGAACGCTGCATTTTCGAAAGGTGGTATACACCTCTGCAATTCGAAAAAAAAAAAACAAAAATCATTTTTTTAGATGACATTATTTATCGCTCGATACTAGCTCTCTGCACGCGCAACTTGGAATATTTTATTTTATTCGATCAAATTAAATATATGCCGAATTATAAGCTGTTCACCAGCAAAAATTTATTTATCGATATATATATGCTTAACAATTAAACCTACCACTGCGGGTCAAATGATCCATTTCATATTTTTTTTTATTTTACAAATACCGATGTTATAAAATTCCTTTCATAGCATAAATTCAATAGATTTTTATTATAATTAAAAATTAGATATATTTTGTTATTTTTATGGGACAATATACACTAACTAATTTTAATGCTCAGTAGGTTTAATGTTAAAATTCTTTTTTCCAGTTTATGAATGGATTGGGTTGTCCGGAAAGTTTGTAAAATAAATAAAATAAAAATTAATCGGCACGAACTTTCCAGACAACCAAATATTAAGCCGTAACATACTTGAATAGAAATTTCAAATACTTAACACTTTGATCGCTATGTCACCCATATATGGTTGACAGAATTATTTGTCCATGTTTAAAAATAAATTTATACATTACTATATTCGTTGCACTAAATTTAGTTGAGATTCGAAGAATAGAATCCTTCATATATTTTCAGTTTTCAATTATTGCTTCATTCAATTATTGTTGGTTGGCCAGTTACATTGTTAAGAAAGACCGTGGTGGGGAGGAGAATAATACTATTATGAACCATCTATAAAGCGGTCATGCATTGTGTTTAACCAATAGCAGGTAGTTTACTTCGATACAATTCTCGGAAGAATTTTTACGGGGAAATACCTACAAGGGTGTTCGAACGGTCCCTAAAGCTGTGTAGTACTTCACATTTCGTGAACGTAATTTAGAAAATAACCTACAAAATTTCGGATATATTTTTATATACACTATTTGCAATTTTTAATTTGAAACTTTTCTATTTGAGCACAGTAACATTTCCGACATGATTTTGCACGTTTTGTTTCTCAACTATTCGCTATAATGTTATACAGGGTGTGTATAATAAGTACTAGTTATTTATATAGGAGAAACGAGTTTCATTTCCAAATTTTTTTCATTCATTAAAGATGAGTATATTCGTCTACTTTTATCTTCCCATTCTTATCACGGAACGTTGATGTAACTTCGCATACTTTGATAACCTAATATAATATACTGTGCAAGAAAAAAAAATTGAAATTTCGTTGACTAAGAATAAATACGGATTAAATCTGACTTCTAGCTGTATTTCTGCATTAGTATTACCACAGACAACTATTTTAAATCGAAAACTAATATTTTCATAAACTCGTTAAATAGTCGATCGAAATACTAAATTCAGAAGTATGTATCTTTAACTTAATAAAATAAAATTAATTAACCGTAAATTAATAGTAGGAGAATGCGTAAATTAACTACGAAACGAATAAAATAACTATTAGTATACAGACCTGTGGCCTTCCATTGTCGTCGTAACATTTATCTTCGTCCCTGTGTGCGAATCGAATGTATTCTTCGGCAGGATCGGGTTCCGCGAGTACTACCACCATAGAGATAGCAAGTACTATTAACATTTTCTTGTGCCTTCCTCGCGTCATATTTGAAATTAGTTAGGTAACCACTCCTTTCCTTCTTTTAATCTTGATTCACTTTTGCACAGTGAAAATTTTTAGTCCAGTCGAAACTCTCACTTTTCCCGATTTTTAAAATGTCAAGATGATCACTTTCCGTCGAAAAGGGTCCATCGACAACAATGGGACTCGCGACGACCGTTTTTATTTTTTACCACCAAGACCACATTCCGCGAGTCGTTCTCCCCTACTTATCTGTCTAATATAGAAAAATTCTTTAAATTATTCGTTTCTTATAATAACAAATAGTAACAATTCATCCTGTTGTTGATTACAATTTAAGTGAGGGGGGAGGAAAAATAGTAAAAAAAAAAATATGTAACTACAAGATAGATAATAACCGTTAGGAGTTTCAAATTTTAACTTGAAATAAAGAAAAAGAGACGAGTTCGAGAACTAAGTTCAAGCACTAATATCATTTTTTAAATTTCAAGTTTCTTTCGTTGACAATTATCGCGCGAAACCAATGTAAGAGAGCATGTACACCCTTGTCGGTGGGATACATTTGAAATCACTATTTACTCGAAGGTAGTTCGTTGAGAATTGAATTATTAATGAAATGAAATTCGCGATAGATATTGTTGCGTTCTACGCTAGAAACGGAATCGAGTGAAAAATTTCAAGCTGTAAAAATTCTCGCGCCTCGCAGCAAGGGAAAGGTGATATTTGCCGATAGTTCACAGTCACATGCAGATCGAACACAAACCGTTCACTAATTTACGGGAGGAACGAATCTCGCACTAGGTGTCGCGGATTGTTTGAAGCGAAAGGGAAAATTCTTGTTCTAACCTCTTCGACCGACAGAAAACCGTGGAACTCGAAAGAAAGACTCTCACCGCGCGACAGTTCACTGAGAAACTGAACGAGAAGAGGAGAAGAGCCGTGAGTGAGGCTGTAGGCTGCGTAGGCTGTGGGCTGTGGATTGTGGATTGTGGATTGTGGGGAAGTCGAGTGCCCAATGCCAGGAGCTTGTGGTGGTAACACGTCGCCACTCGTGGTAGAAAGTGCAGGCAAAGAGCAGCTTGGGAGAACCATAGCGATGGCAACGTTAGGGTTACATTTCATACGTTATTATCGCAGCTGGCTAAAATACTACTTTAAATAAGGTAAAAGCACCGATGGTAGAACAGTCATGACAATTTTTCTGTGCGAATAATAACACGAGCGTGTGCCTTTATCGAACAGAGAGACTCCAAGCGTGAAAATGCTGTTTGTGCTTTTTACATTATATAACAAAGATCTAACATTTTTTTAAACAGTAATGGAATCCGAATTTTAGAAATATTTTTGAAAATTCGATTATCCAGACAGAAGATGACACCACCCTTGAGAATGAGAAAATGATTGGGTTGTCCGGAAAGTTCGTGCCGATTTATTTGCATTTTTAATAAATATGTATCAAAATTTAAATCCGTTGCGTTTCGATTTTCCGTCAAAATCGGCACAAACTTTCCGGATAACCCAATTGTAATTGTCCATAAGTTAGTAGTTAATGTTACACAGATTAATTATAAAATTTGAACAATTTAAGTAGTACTTTAAATATGAATTGTTTAAAGATTTGGAATTTTTTACGGTGAATTTATACACCGTTTCAATTGCTACACAGTGTTGCGATAAATATGTAAATTCAAGTAGAAGTGTTTGAAAACCTTATTTTTCACGTTTTCTTGAGAGATTGTTAACTACTACATTTATTTCAAAGAATTTGTACAGCTTAGAAAATTACATATTTTACATTTACATACATATGTAGTATGTAACATTTGATATGAAGTATATCTAATATATGATATAATATAAATAATATATATAAATTATATAAATAATTTCAATAAACTGTGTCCAATCTTATAGCTTCCTATAAGAATGCTATTTCTTAAAAAAAATCTCATTACTTGTGGGATGACTTAATACTTTAAAGTAAGATTAAAGTATTCTATTACAGACTCCAGTAAAAAAAAGCTGTGAAATTGATATTATATTTTTTGAAATTCTTAATAATTACAATTTTTATAAAATTTTATTAACATATCGTGTCATAAACTAGTTTTTCTAAATTTTTGAAAAAAGTAAAATCATTTGGTCCACTTATAAAAATGTTACCCCATATCAAAGGATGCATGGAGATTTTTTTGACTGATTGTATATTGACAATTATTGTATTTACAGCATATGCAACAAATTACATGTACACAATTTATAATAAAATTATTTTCAAATATACCGGTTTTCACCTTTGTATATTTTCATTTAATCTCATACATTATTACACTACAAACATTACTACTAGCCGCGTTTTTTTGGTACATTTTTTTATAATCAATTAATAGTTTTCGTACAATAATAAATCTGCATCTAAGATAAGTTTCCATTCAATGAAGGAGTCGAGAAATTCATGCTTTTCTTAACAAAATTTGACAATCATAGATCATTTTGTTAGCGTTTGTGAGCAACAATCGGTATCTCGGTGGAACGGAAGTAAAGAAGAGATTACCCAGGAAACGGTGACTTCTTCTTTCATCTCTCCCTCGAACAATTCTACATGAATACCGTTTAATTGTATTAAAGATGCATCCTTACTTTTATAAGTCTTTTGTACACTGCAATTGTACTATAATAATTTCTATTTGCGGTTAAATATAAAATTTTCGATATCACAAAGATACAACAAACGATTTTACGATTACAGTAAAATCATTAATTTCTTAAGTTTCTGAATTAAAAACGATAGAACACGCGCCGGAAATATTATTTAATATTCGAAATTTGTTGTTTATCGTTTAGGAAATGTTCAGATAATTATCTTTTTTACCAGGAAATGTGAGACGATATCATAATACCACCAACGCGATCACAATTGTTTGATAGTTTAATTAGTCGAATCGTAATAATCGTGGAAATTATAACAGCAACAAGATTCGCGTCTAATACAAGAATATTTATAATAGTCATTGTAAATCATTAATTATATCGCTCAATTTCATAATTAATCTCACTTGTCGGTACTTATAAAATAGTTGCTTTGATATTCGATACAAAATTAAAATATCTTTGTATACCTAGTATTTTATGTGAGATATTCTCTAGTGAATATATGTACTGAAATCATCATTTCTTCAGCTGATCGTATTTCATTTTATCGCTAAGAAGCATTGCAAAATGTTCCTGCAATTTTTGAAGATTTGTAAAAGTATGCTCTCTGGGAACCTCTTTCTCGATTGCGTCGTCGTTGCTGTGTTTAATGAGAATGGCGTTCCAATTTGCGTTTTTCGCACCGACATAATCATAGCGTATGGAGTCGCCGATATGTATCGCCTCCTGGGGAGCCACGTCGATACTATGTCGTTCCTTTGTTAATCTAAGCGCTTCATCGAAGATCGAGGTATCGGGTTTTTCCACTCCGAATTCATACGATGTCAAGACGAACGAAAAATAACAACGTATCCTGGTGTCCAGAAGTATCGCTTCCAACCTCTCATCGAAATTCGATATAACGCCCAAGATCAATCCCTTTTTCTGCAGATACTCGAGTAACTCGATCGTGCCCGGATACTTGTGCCAGCATAAGCTTGTGCCGTAGGATTTTATCAGAGTGCTAGCAACCTAAGGGTCACAATGATAAACAGGGTCAAAGATAGTTACTGCCAGCTTAGCTAACGAGGTAGCAGGACAGTTTCCAGTTCTTATTTTAAAATCCCTACTCTTTGCAATTCCCCTTAAAAAATTTCACATATTTTGACAAACCTTTCTCTAATATTCTTTTAACATAACGAGAACGACATTAACCTCTTAGCTACGGCAAGCCGACACGCCGAGTGCATTGAAAATGGAAACTAATACCAAAATTGGTAATTAAGGTTAACGGGACCTACCTAAATGACGAATTCCAATATTTTTAATTTACAATTAACGAGATTGTAAAGATCCATTTGTAAGGAATTATTTGGCAAATTCGTTTCTTCAGGTATACCTAATCTAAAAAGAATGGCTAAAAATTTTGATAGATACATTTTTATTATTTTTATAAAATAATATGAAAATTGTCACTTTTAATGTCCCGTAAATCTAGTGCTAACGCTTTTCGTTATACTTGCGTTAAAATAAAGTTACAGATAAATAAGTGTTAACATTTTCAGATAATTTCGTTTAAAAATTTGATTACTGTGATAAGAATACGTGTTTCAATAGTTTAGATGATTTAAACACGAACTAAACGAGTGTAGTCGCCGTTGTCGTGGAAAAGGGGAGGGGGACACTGTAATGCCGAATTGTAGCTAAGAGGTTAAGTAAAGTGTTACTTCAAGTAATGCAAACTGTCTGCATTGCGAGGGTTATTACTTTATCCAAAGTAGCGTCCGAAACATAATTATGCTGATCCTTGAAAACATTGTAGACAATCTGTCGCCACCAATTTTCCCATCCAATACCAGTGTGCTTTCCATATACAGGATGTTCTAAGCTCAACCTGTGGATGCTAGTTTTGAAACTTCGCGCCAATTTGCTTTGATCGACCGGTAGACCATGCTGACTCCCAATTTCGACATAATGCTCCAACTTCGTCATGAGCAAAGTACCAGTGACATCGAATGTAACCAGCCGTGGTCGGATGAATTTAATCATCATTAAAATCTATCTGAAAATTATCGCACAGAATATACGAAACGCTTTTTTTTACTAACATGCGGTTCGCGAAAAAAGTCACGTTTGTTTCGCGTCGCGAACAGTACAAACGATACTGCCCATCTACTTGCCGACACGTAACTTTTCGAACATCGCGAGCGCCACCAGACATGACAACGAAAGTTCAAATTCTATCGTACACAAAGAAGTGATTTATTTGACAGTATTTCATCATCTGTATTTAACACATTTTTATCGTTTTTTCGCATAGTTGCAGCATGTCCGATACGTTTAAATATGCAATATACTTAGTGCCGTGAAAACTAAATACGTCGATTAAAATTAACGATGTTTTCTTATACCTTTAGATTGTGAACATAACTATAAATCATACGCTTCGATTGCTATAAAATATTCCTAGAAACTGCATGGTAAAACGAAGATTCATGCATAAAATTCGTTTGCAAAATTGTGACTTACCTGCGCAATAAAGATAAGATATACGAACGATGATCGGTTTTAATAAAAGGCGTTTTAGATAAATTCATGTATCTCCCTTGATGTGACAAAAAAGGCGACTATTTTCACGCCGGTACATAATGCTTGCCAAAAAATTTTTCGAACATAATAAAACATTGTCTATTTATGGAAACTACTCAATGAAAAAAAAAATTGCTCATTTGCCGAAGCAATTCCGTACAACGAAATATCTTTTATTTCGTAATCTTGCTTGTTCTATTTATAGATATAGAGATCGATAAACTGATTGTAATATTTCCAAAAGAGTATTATAGTTTTTCACTGATTTCGCACGAAAGAAAATCTTTCAAATGAAATTCACGAATAACGAAACGTGAGAAGAGTAATACCGCAAGCGATTTCTTATATAATATTTTAATCAATGTTTTAACAATTGGAATAAGTACATAATACTTTTCGCAGTTTGATTGCGTCGCAATAGTTAAAAATGTTCATCCGCTATGCAATATACAGAAGCATTTAAAAGACTATACTTATACAGCATGGAGACTGTATGTCGCAGTACAAGTGGGGTAAGGGAGATTCTTTTTACCTTATTTGGCGCCATAGAATTTCCCACATCCTATTCACATGATGCGTATACCATGTTTTATGTCCCAGCTTGTACGCATATATTACGTCGTACATATTATATAATGTAAAAAGACTCTTATGTACAATGGTACCTAAACACGATCGTATATGTATATTATATATATTTATATATATAGGCATATAAAGATTGTAACGTACAAAATCTAATTATATATAAATATCCCTAATACTGTAGCACATTAGCGTGGTACGTTGAGTGCATGTTGCACAGGTGATTCGAAATTGGGCGGCAATTAGATTGACCAGTAGTATAAATCATTGGAGCAGTGTGCGTAATAATACACGCGGTACAATGCAAGACTTTATTTTACGTATAGCAAATTGTCGTAGCAAACAGGAAGGAAAAAATATGAAATTTCGCTAATTTTAGTTATTGCGTGTATAAAGGCGATTTCCATCGTTCTAATTGCACTACTTCGATCGATTTCAGTTTTCAAAAACTAATTCGTTATTTAATTTCTACTAATGAAGAATCACTAGTAATCGCCCTTTCCCCCACTCTCCTCTCACGAAATAGAACATTCTTGGAACATAATTCGGTAGAGCAGGGTTTCTCAAATTCCCTGATACCGCGATCGTTCGTAAAACGTTATCTTCAATAATTCGTTTAATTTTTTTAATTTTCTAATTTTTCTTTTATTACGATTAATTGAGTTTAGGATACAAGGAATTTCTACAAAAAAGTTTCCATTATGGGATATTATTTATATGCATATATTTATATTTATCTATATAGGTAAATATATGCATACATATATATATTCTTCTGAGTAAGCATTTTGCACTTTCACCGGTCCAAGTTTAAATACAAGTACTACAATGCAATCATTTGAAAATATTCAACCTTTGTCTCATTTAACCCTCTAAAAGTATAATTATATCAATCCTTTCTTTTTTTTTTAGGAGCTACATTCTGATCACTTTAATATTGTTAATTGCACTTTCGTTACTTTTCATTTTTTTTGTTTTTTTTTTTAGACATTTCGCGAATAGACTCGTCGATCCTTTTCATTTCCGAACAACGTATTCATTTCGTTCGCTTATCAATCTATATACAAAAAAAAAACCATAGAGGGTTAAGCCAATTTTCTACTCGATTGAATATCTAAAGTTACCAAATATTCAAATGCAAAATGCTTCGTGCCGATGTATTAAATAATTTCATAATCTTACACACTTTAAATAAATCTCTAGGGATTTCCATGCTTTCAGGTAAGAATAAAAACTGAGAATCCCCGCGATAGCGAATTCTCGATTACAATCGTTCATCAACTGTACCTTCACAGACAGTCATACTGACTAATCATCACAGCAGAACAGCAACTACATGATTGTAGACTTCGTCTCCATAAATCTGTCTAAACCGAGAAATCTTAATAAGAATAAGACAAAAAAAGAGAGATTATTGCGCATCCCCTAAATACGTCTATGGATACACTATACATATATATGTATATATACAAGTATACATATATATATATATACACACATATACATATATATATTTATATTCATGATATAGTTTATTTATCTATCAAAATTTGGTATCTCACAGACTTCTTTCATATGGGTGTGTATGTGTGTGTGTATATATATATAAATGTACATATATATAAATACATATATATAAATACATATATATAAATACATATATATAAATATATATATATAAATATAAATATATATATATATATATATATGTATATAAATGTACATATATTTATTTCGTTTTCATTATTTTATTTTCTCATATTAATTAATTTATCTCTCTTTTTTTCTTATAAAAAACAGTTTGACAATATATTCAATACGTGTATATAGTCTAAGAAATCGAATCGGAGTAAAACGGTCGGTCGGGTAGAAATAGTTCTATCCATATTCTATATAATGTTCGCGATATTTATTCTCGATTTGTATGACTGATAAGAGTCTTAAATGTTGTATCATTCTATTACAAAGTTGTACATAATTTGATAGTGGCATGTTCCGGTCGAAGTAATGGAACGATTATCTCAGCGGTTGTCGTGAAACCGGCAAAGATCATCGGTCAATCGTAATACTTCCACGATCATTGTACAATCATTGGAATTGGTGCGTTAGAATCTACAATTAACATAATATATATATATATATATATATATATTAATATATAATATATATATATAATATGTATATATATATACCTACATATAATGTATATATGTGTATATATATACACATATATGTACAAATATTTATACCATACAATATAATAATCATTGCTATAACGAGATATATTTGTTGCGGCAGTCATCGTTTCTTATTATTAGAGTTTTCATTAACATACGCAAGAAATGGTACAATATCCTTGCTTATCTGTAATAGTTGTAAATTAAAGTTATCTGCTAAATACATCAATCAGTCTCTCAATCGTTATATAAATATTGATGTAAAAGTTTTTATTCTTCTCTCAGCTGTTTGCTACAGCTCATCGTATGATGGACGTTGAATCGTTTCCACGGTGTTTATAACCGGAAAAAAATCAATTGCACACTAAAACGATCATCGAAAAACCTTTCACCGATATTGTATATGGAATATCGTAGAAAGTCGATAGTTTGAAGTGGCCGACTGAGTTTGATCCAATTATAAATATTATTGCGAGATCGAATCCTCTCTTTAAAGAAAAAAATGCCTATGCACGTAATATGATGTACACGTATAATAATGATCATTTTCATGTATATCATACAAATATTTACACAACGTGTTTTTCTTGTTATGCCACAAACTTCTATCATTCCTTTCATATGTCTGTCTCTTTCGATTGCGAATTAGAAAAATCTAGCAGGACATATCAAGTTTTACTACCTTCGGGAAAACTCAAAATAAAGAGAGAGAAAAAAAACAAGAAAAATTAACGAAAAAAAAAAAAGGAACAAAAATAGTTTACAGGAAATGAATTTCTGTGAATATAGGTGGACAAAAGAATCGTTCACAATTAGTAGAATTACAGGAAAATTTGCCAATAACAAAAAAAAACCGTATCAAATGTTACACCACAGAGGTTTCTCTCTCCACCGTACGTGTACAAAACATAAATGCAATTATAAATTATCATATCTTGATAAATACTTATAATTACAGGACATATACTCACTGTAAAAAAAAAAAGAAAAGAAAATTATCATGATTTGCTATCGGACAGACACAGCGAATCGTACCGAGCTCCCAATGTATATCACCTATTTACTTTCGCCTATGTCGCCTATGATCAAGAGATTATAAAATCTCAGATAACAAAAACCTGATGTAGAAAAAAAAAGCTTGCAGAATACTCTTGGAAAAAGTCGATCGTACGTTTAATTTTTCTTTGTTTCTTTCATTCTTTTGTGATTGTAAAATATTCAATATCGGAATCTGCCAGGTCACTGTAGTAAAATACTTGCACCACGTTTTTCACTATCTAGATTTCTTCTCATCGCACTTTCTCTCTCTCTCTCTCGCTCTCTCTTTTTATCATTCTCTCAATCAGTCAATTATGTTCTGGTCTCCATAAAGATTTAGAGAAGTCACACAAGTCTTGTAAGATCACATTCATCGATATCATAGACTATATACACAAATATGTATATACATTAATTTTTGCACATTCTGAGCTCCTTACGACATGTTGCATTCCAACATACTTGAACGATGCATCGCGTACTTCTAAATTTCGGCGGTAGTGATCTACGCATGTCTACCAAAATGCATATAAAAGTCAGCAGGACATGTCAACTTTCTTCTGCGCTTTGACCCATTATTTTTCCTTCTGTTATAAAAAAACTTTCTCCTCTGCTAAGAACAAGAAAAAAATTGACATGCTGTGAACGTGTATAAGATTCAAAACGTCGTGCATCGGATGGACCACGTGTAATGTCTTCTTTTATCGTACTGCTTAATACTTGCAAAAATGTTTGTAAGATTCACTGAAAGGTAGAAGGCCAAACTTGAAATAAGCAATAAGAAGAGAATATTTTCTAATAACTTAGTTACTATTTTTCTTATCCACGTATCGATTTAATCATAAATCACTGTAAATGAAAACCGTTTGGGAAGACAATTAAAACAGAAGAAAAATTTTAAGTACATAGGTGTTTCAATAGATCTCACAAACTGTGTGGCTTAAAGTTGTATTTTCTTTAAAATTTCTTATGAATCAAGAGAAAGATTAAGTATTTCTGACGTGTAATTATTTTTATGTATCGTCGTAGAAAAATGTTGTAATTCAAGTTGTACACGATACCAATGCACACGAACTTCAATCATGTTATTTTATTTAAACAGTATTGTTTTTTTTAAGGACGTTTAACATATTGGAAATTACACATGTTCTTCCTTAACTTTAATGTAACATCCCAATAGCTATGTAAGATAATTTGATGTTTGTCCACAGCTATTCGCATTATCCATAAATAATATTATTTTTATAGCTGCACATACAATATATTCATTTATAATCTTTCTATCGATAAAGTTTTAATTTGTCATCCTTTCTGTTTTAAAAACACACGCAATTATTTGTATTCTTTATGTATCACGCAATCATGTTACTTTGAATATGAGACCATTTTATATATATGTATATATATTCATATATATTCATATATGTATATATATTCGTATATATATATATATATATACGTATATATTCATGTACAAAATTTCCTTACACACACTTATGAATGTTCCTAGTGCCTAATCAATCTGTGGGCACCATTTATATATTTTATTTCTCAAGTTATATATTATAACTCAAGAATTAGATTAATATTCATACTAATTGAAAATAAATAATTCCTCGAATATTGCCAGCAGATTGACCTGGAATCGAACGCAAATGCGTTCTTCTTCCCTGGCAGTGCTACAGAAGGTTTATTTTATAAAAAGCAAAGATTAATTTGTATAAAAATATATATAAATTTACGTAGAAAAAGAATATTATATATTGCAAGTAAATAAACTTACAAAATAAATAAGTTAAACAAGTATTTCTTATATTTTCCGTTTAGAGGAAGGATCATAGACTAGATTTAAAGGTTATTTAAAAAATTATATTAGTTATGTGCTGAACGAGTATATTATAGAAATCTTAATTGTAATTTGAGCGTCTCGAGTAGCAAGATTCATTATATTCCTGACTGTTAAAAGATCAATCTTACACAATAGTGCTAACATATGGCTTGTTCATCTATGATCCGACCTTAATTCTTAACATATATTAATTATTACAAATCATAACGTGCGAGTTACAACAAAAACCATAGCTATTAATATTCACAGTAAAGAGATCATAAAGTCTCCTAGGCAAAGAAATGTACAGTTGAAATTTGTGGAAGGACAAGGTGGTTCGACATTGTCCTTTAACAAATTGTAGTAGTTTCGATGTTTGATTTCACATGAAAAACTGTTATCGCTTCCTTGTTATGTAACGATTGTCAATGAGCTTAAGCCAGATGGGCAGCAAACACAGTACTCCAAAACGTAAACGAACTTTTTTTCTGTCAGATAAAGAGTTCATTATGAAGATTGCCAATGTCCCAGAAGTAGATTACTCTTAAATCTTTTATTACTATTACTTTTATTTTTCTTGTTTTAAATGCTAAGATTTTCTCGTTTCAATTCCGCTGTCAATTATAACGCTTTCTTAAAAATTTGCATTATCGACCAAATGATTTGTCGTTGCTATAAAATAATGTCTATCTCTCTCATATCTTTGGCGTTATCGTTAAAGTTATTATGTTAACTGTACGTTTACAACTGTTATAGATGTTAGCTTTCCATAGGATCGAGTTTATATCTTGCTTCAGGTGCGTCTTACATGTAATGTAGTCTTAAAAAAACTTGTTTGTTGTGATTACTCCTGGGTTCGACCGTAAAAACTACACTGTATTCAAATTTGGATAATCTTTGTGCGCGTGTCGTTTGAATCTTGACCGTGAAATGAGAAGAAGAAAAAACGTATTTGAAAAATCTGAATAATCCAATGATCACAGTTAATTGGTTTCCAACAGGTACTTTTATGTGCTTTTGTTCAATCGTGTGCCCATCTCTGAAAACTAGGAACTAACAGTTTTCACTTATTTACCATTATTATACTTATTTTCATAGGTCAATGATCTGCTGTTAATTCATTTCATTTTTACATTAATTATACAGTAACCCTGAAATATTATAACAAATTTTACTGGTCCAGTTTGCCAATCTGATTGCCTTATTCTCATTCAATTTCACTCTCTAGTAATACTGCCTAAATATATCATCATACTGATATGATGCTATTCAACAGACTTCGTTTAGTTTATTATAAAGTTACCCTTCGTATTATTGCTATTAATGGGTCAGGATTTACAGTACCCGAACACATTCGTTCCTTAAGTTGAATTACTTATTTTTAACGTCATGGACCTTTGCATGAATCATATTTTTCAAATGCATCTGGTACAATGTAGCTATCGTGACCCTAAGTGAATTCATTCTTCCTTTTTTTTTCTCTCTTAATTTTTGGACCCAAATGTTTGAAAAAAATGATTGGCATCTTGGAACTTCTATACATATATTCACATTTACGATTGCAATTTTAGGTAAAGCCCAGAAAACGAAAAGCTATGGATAAGAAACTTTTTTTACACTCATACAGTTACTTCGACTAATGCTTAGAACAAAGATACCATAAACTGCCACTTGCCGAATAATAATCTTATACCTCATGTTACATTATAATGTCATCACAGTATTTTGATGTAAATAGCTAATTATTACACTTAGAAAGTAATTGAAAACTCTCTGTGTACTGGAAAACATTCCACAAAGAGTTAACAATTATATATGTTCATGGCAGTTTATAAGTATTTTTTTATCTATGCTACAAACAGCATTCCAGTAGAAACATTGTGCTCTTTCTCAACTATGCTCTGATAAGAATCATCTAACAGACGTGGAACGTACTTAAAGGACTCACGTCCACAAAGACAATATAATATATAATTTTTATATGTATATATATATATCTTTTTCAACAACCAACGATCGAGGACAAAAATCCCGCGCAACCTATCCCAAGAGCACTATATATCTACCGTACACTATAACAGTTCTTCTAATCACAAGAATTCACTTTCCACCACTCATAACGTTATAAATTCTCTGTGCTCGTTATGATAAAACTTAAACACTCATCCAGAGCCTTTGTAATCTGGGATAGTAAATGGGAGCATATTTAACACACAATTTTGCATTACAGCATACGTCTATGTGTAAGAAAAAAAATAAATTAAAATTCTATGAGAGACTGACATTAATTAGAAACTGATTGCCTTGAAGAGGCTGCGTGCATGGCAAAATCGACGAGCGGATTACTTGGGACGGTAACAATGGAGTGTGAAGTACTACTGCTTAAAGTAACATTGGTAGAAGAAACTAATGACAATGGCTTACAGGACAGTTGATCAATCTGCTTAATAGGTACCAATTTGATTGGCACATCTGTCTTTAACCTGACAGCTTCCGATACTGGTATAGCTTTTAGTTGAACACTTTTCAACGGTTGTATCTTGACCGCTGATTTTACAGTAGCACTCGTATTTTGTATAATTTTAGTAATCTTACTTTCACCGACTCCTTGGTTGGAGGATTCATCATAGCCAGAATCTGATGACGAGTCACTAAACGTTTTACTTGTCTGTTTAGAGACTGTGGTCTCTGTACCAGACTCTACACTATGGGCAGGACTAGCAGACGCAGAACTATGGACAGGACTGGCTGATGCAGAACTATGCGCAGGACTGCAACTTAATGCATTTGTTTGTTGTTGTCGTTGTTGTCTAGCTATACAACCAATGCAAGGTTTTATTAGCGAAGGATCCACTATTACTTCCCCATATGGACCTTTAAATATTGTTCCACAACAAATAACCTCCCTGAAATTATAAATAATATATATTACATTTTAAACAATTAATTCAAACATATGAATTGATTGAGTTAATACGAATTAATTAATTTACCTTTTGAAATACGACAAATCAATAAATCCGTTAACAGTTAAATCATCCTTTGATTCAGAAATATCCTGCATATCTAACTGTTTTTCAGTCACTGGAATATCATCACTACCTACAGGACTACCAGCGCGACTCGATCCTTTACTGCCATTTCCGTTCAAATAGTCTTCTATAAAACAACATTTTGAAATTTATATTTAAGAAGGAATATTATATTAATTCTATATGCGTGCACCCTGTAAATGCATAACATGCACAGTCTAATTATTACCAACCTGTTAAATCATCGCTCATTGCTGGACTTTGTTCACGATCTCTGTCAGTTTTTAAATAAATATGTTTCTTCTTCATTATCTTTTCAAATTTTTCAGGTATATCTTTTATTTTCTTTTTATTTTTTGATTTAAATTTTGTCAATGATTTTATGCCAGGTCCTGCACGCGCATCGACCACCTATACAAGATAAAAATTTTGTTTTCAAATAAAAACATAGTTAGAGAAGAAGTCATATTGATAATAGTAGATTTATCAGAACTTACATGTCTCCAATTGCGATTGCTTCCTGCTGGTAATTTCTTCCACCTTTTGACTAAGAGTACGCAAGCATTACAGATTTCTCCCGTACGTCTTTCTTCGAGTTGGAAACATTCTATAAAATCATCCTCATACTTTTTACTGTCTGTAAACCGTGAGCTATATACATAGAAAAATATTCTTGGTTATACATTCTTTGATAAATCCAAAACAACAATTTATTATTTTATTACTAGAAGTTATTTTATAATGTACCTGCTAGACTTGGCTTTACAAATACAACACCCGGTACTAGATCGATACACCTTTGGCTTGTGAAAACTAAACATTTTGCAAGTTATTTTGACGCTGTTCCTGTAAAAAGCAAAAATCATTAAATATTATTTTCAATGCCGGTACAAAATATCTGATTAAAATTTTGTATAAAATCTTACATAAACAAAGTATATCACACGATAAGAAATTCATAATAAAACCAATAAAAGTTTATTCCAACTGAATTCACTCCAATATCGTCGAAAATTTATAATCGAGTTACATTTATAATTGTAAGTAATTACCTACAAAGAAGAATTTTATATAGGTACAAGGATATAAAAAAAAAGAAACATTTAACCGTATGTGAAGAACGCGTCCTGAAAGTAATGTACCTTTATTGAATACAGCATGTTTCGATGATCGTGCGACCGTAGTCGAAATTAGCTTCGTTCTGTCCGTACGGTATGTATAAAATCGTGTATAAAATTCATTCGCGACAATTTCTCACAACGAAAAAATCGTAGATCATCACCATCTTTATTATACTTGTTTACATTGATTCGTTGCCAGTTCAGTAACTAATACCGCGATTTCGGCTTGACAGTGTATACGTGCAAGACGCTACGCGCCGTGACACACGCATCGCTACTAGGGGGCGTCCATAATCTCACGAATCCCCACTTATATTACACGATAAAACTGCAAAGAAAAACAATCTGCTGAAGGAAATCGACACTTCAACCAAACGCTTCTTTCTACAAAGAACCATCACAATAACTTTGTCACTTGTAATATTAAGTTGCACGTTGACTATTTATTTAATTCACGTTAATGTTAAAACGTATGCAACACGTTGAACAATTAGATCACACTTTTATCCAATACAAGTACCCCTCTTCCCAAAATATTATTTAATATTCTTTCACTTCCCGCCATGCGCGGTCTTTACAATTAAAGAGTAAAACGATCGTATTATTTTACGATTCAACGTATTAGTCATTTTAATGTTATTCGTAATACATACAGAGGACATTTATTTTTATGTCTGTAAACATTGATTTCGCGTGTGTGAACGACCTACATCAACTGTGAGTTCTATGTTATACAATGTACAAAAGCGTTTCGAGTAGCAACTTATCAATGAATAAATATACGAAAGAAGGAATCACGATAACGTCAATCAATAAGATTGTTTTTGATTTAAAAAAAAAAGAAGCCAAAAGAATAAGCTCAAAGAAATAGGAATTTATGCTGTCTGCCGACACAACAGAAATCTAAAAATAGGTAAGCGTGAAACTACAATAAAGAGCAGTACACGACTAATACGACGGAAACACCGGATTTCTTGAAATATTATCTCTATTTTCTAATTAATTTTTAGTATGTATGTGCACGTCGACTTTGTTGTCGAATAAACAATAAGAATGTACCTCAAGC
Source organism: Agapostemon virescens (assembly GCA_028453745.1). Classification (NCBI taxonomy): domain Eukaryota; kingdom Metazoa; phylum Arthropoda; class Insecta; order Hymenoptera; family Halictidae; genus Agapostemon; species Agapostemon virescens. The sequence continues at coordinate 11,107,896 of CM052093.1, read as the reverse complement.
AGTACTGGGATACTTCAGAATTGTCATTGAAACATAGAGAGATCCATATTACTTCGAACCTCGTTTTCAAATACGATAGTCAAATCCGTCAGCGTAACTTCTGTTTCACGAATAGTCGAGCGAACGTTTAATTTTTCTTATAATTATTCCCTCTTTTCTCATATGCTCCTTTTGTTTCGAGTAAATTTGAAAAGCAGGTCAGTGACGTCATAGAACAAATCGCAGACCACAGCCAATGAAAATTTATAATCTAGAGGGGCGTGTTTGGCTTCGACAAGTTCGTTGGTCACTAAGAGGAATATATGCGCGCGAGACGGTTATTCGATCGAGATACACATGCTGGAGTAGGTGCAACGCGCGGAGGCAAACCAGTTTTCCTTCGATATTCCGAATTTACTCTGTATAGTACCTCATCCGTCCTTGTTTTTCTCAAGGATGATTTTATCCAGGAGTGTAACAGCATTTTCAATGATTCAAACGTGCCAAATAGCACAGAAACGTCTTATCTGTGTTGGATGTTCTGGAAACATTTCGATAAGATCCATATGTTCCCTATACATCCTCATGTTCTGTAAATGTCGTAAGAAAATCCCATATACAAAATGGGATGTCCTGTATCGACATCTTTAGAACGTTATCTGGACGTTTACCTAACCTCTTCGAAGCCGAACACAAAACTCTTTTATAATTCATTTAACTTGGTAAAATATTAATTAATGTATATGTACGATCGAGATATAGTGACATTTTAAATCTAACTTTAACTAATAATAATAATAAGTTTAATATGAAATAAAATATAAATGTTATGAGATCAAACTGAACGTTGGCACAATACCGAATTCTTCGAGATTTGTGATCGTTTATTTTTTTTCGAAAACTAAAAATATTCGTAAAATATGGGAAATTAACGTTTCTAGAACATGAGAAATGTACGTCTCCAGAACATTCGTCGGATTTTAAGTTTTAAGGATATCCATAAAACTTTAAGAAATTAATGTTCTTAGAACGTAGGAAATTCAAGTAACGCGAACGACCTGAGAATATCTGGATATATACTGAACACGGAACGGACATTTTATGAATGTACGGTGATATCTGAAATGTTGTTAATATCGCGAATACGATTGCACCACTGTACCCCATCTGTAGTCCACCACCTTGCCGCAATCAAATAAACAATATCATTCAACTATATCTTAATAAAAGATTTTTTAAGGATTAATAATAATAATAAAAAAAAACAAATTTCACTTTTCGAATAATTTGTAAATCAGAAAGATTAGTTAAATAATTTATGTACCAACTGTAATAAATATCCTTTTCTATGAATTTGTAAAAAAAAAAGATTAATGCAATTTAGGTCCTTGCGTCACGAGCATGCACAGCCCTGCATATTAATGTCTTTCTCGGTCTCGACGCACACGACACATTTTTTCAGTGATTCTGGGAGTGGCGCCATCGGTAGTTGAAACCACAAAGCAAGAATGTTGCAACGCACCTATACGCGAAAAAATGTAAATGTGCTTTCGCCTCGTTGCAGTCGATGAGCATGAGGGGGGAGGTGGGTGGCGGAGAGAGAAGGCAGACGATGTAAGGAACATCAGACAACAGGAAGGGGGGAAAAAAGAGGAGGGTTATAGCGATGTTGCCACGTGGTTTGTTGATCGGTTGCTTCTTCATCCCGATACGACTCGGATCTCTGACCCCGCTGCGCGGTTATTAAATACTTATCCGTATTTTCCTTACACAACTGTATGGTTTTCTTATCAAACAAAAAAAAAAGAAAACAATAAAAATATACTAACCAATTAATAAGAAGTTTGCTACAATCGCAACGCCATCGAATGCATTGTATACAATTTCAATATATACATTGTTGACGTTCACATAAATTTAATCTGTTTATCGTTGTAAAGATTAATATTATCTTATATGGACACGTTTGTAAAAAGATAAAATTTAGAAAGACAATTAGAGAGCATCGTCGAGATGTTTACGTATTATTTTTCTGTTATATCGGAACCATAAATAGAAATGAAACTCTCGCTTGAAGGGAGGAATGGACCAACCAAAATTGCATCGAGCCGAAACGACGTGTCCCTGACATGATACCTCGGTAGTTCAACTTTCCTTCTCACTTTTACAGTTGCTCTGCCGTTTTAAAAATAGAAAACGGTACCACCCCCATGTAAATACGTGTCACCCGATTCTACCAGTTGTTCAACAGATTACTGGCCACTCCGGTTAATTATTTACGTACTGCATAAACAATTAGCAGGATTCTCACTGGCGATAAGTTACTTCGGATGGAGAGACTTCGATTTCATTCGGGCGATGTTTAACGATGTCGCAAGTATCTGATTGAGATGACCTACATTACGATAAAACAGGTTCCGGTATTTTGGTTGGAATAAAAATATCAAGACATATTTCTCTACCATTGTGATATATAACCTCGAAAAATAATTTTATATTTTTAGATGTGTAATTTACATATCATGAATTATTAATAAACATTTGCAAGCAATGTCGAGCACGATTAAATAATTTTATTGATCGTGACGATAAATGTCACATAACGTTTCTACGCTGCAATTTTGACTGATAATAGTTTATAATACATTTCGATATATCGAATCTAAGGCATGTCAAAATTATTAATCATTGAAAAAAGATAAGAAAATATTTAAGGTAGTATCAAGCTGCCATATCGAAGTAACATCGAAAAATTTCCGAATTTCAAGAAAAATCTTTCGAGCTGTTTTTATTTGGCAAACGGGTAAAAGACAGCAATTTTGAGAGCATACATATGAGATTGAATGCGAGAACGAGGCTTCCTTTTCCAAATACGTTGGGCCCCTATCGAAGATCACTGGTGACAAGTCGTGTGCCATTTTCACGAACAGAGACAAAAAAAAAGAAATCTACGGACGAACGTGGTGCACCGAACGAAGGACGTGCGCGAGCAAGAGACCGACATGGCGCGTGGCACAGTACGGTCGCCGCCATGGTCGGCTCTTTCCCTTCCCTTCAACCTAACCAACCCCGTCTTAATCAACTGGCAGTATGTCGATCCGAAAGATCGGATAAATGCGACATTAACGTTGATCGATTGTCCAAAAATTATTCGAACGATTCCTCTCGAACAATCTATGTGACAATAAAGACTGACACGAACCTTGAGTGAACAACAAGGAGAAAAGTCAGCGACACGATACCCGCCACAAGCGGGCACGCCATGACAGATGATACGGCACGCACAAACAAACAAGTCCACTTGCCAAGTGGAACACCACGCAGGTAAAAACGCGGGAATTATCGCCTGTCCGAATGACGAATAACACTCAACGATCATTCAATTCTTACGATGATCTACGAATGATCTTTTCTGTGGATTATTCGACGTCCTATCAATGCAACGGCCAGTGCCGACAATGAAAAATCCGTGAAGGTACGCGCGGTACCTACGACAGTCTGGTGAAAGTTTCTTGTTGCACTTGACATAAACTACGAAAATGTTCACAATTACAGTAGCGTGCAGCAACGACCGATCAAGAGAATAACCAATGAGACGGACGAAACATGATATAAATGTCAAATGTATTAGCGTTAATGCAACAGTAGCCTGGCAGATTTTCGTCATAGTGTCGAAGACGCTGACATCTCGGAACATATTTATTCAGAATACGTGAATAATTTCGCATGACAATCTGCGAGGTTACTGGCAATGCGTCACATTATCAATATATCAGATTTTTGCGGCACGTGCTCTCGAAATTCACATTAAGATATTAAGATTAATGACAGAAGACTCGCTTACCTTTTCAATACAGGTGACGGCCAGATTTGAGAACTCTTTTGCGCAGACTCACGGCGCTAGCTCTCTTCTATACGCTGATCAAGCGAGTGTTTGTAACCTTCGAAATAGAAAATATTGTTTTACAGCATTTTTAGATTTCTTGGCTCTCGATATACACATTCTCTGTATAAATAAATTTTTATACAATATATTTCATTTACTTTAACGGCATACCGAGTTCAACGTATAAGTTTATATTGAATAATGGAAACTTGACTTCCGGTGGAGGATTTGATTTTTGTCGGACGTCAGTTCGATAGAATACCACCAGGGTACTAAGACAATAATAATTCAATTTTTAAGATACAAATGCAATTGAATCAATTATCTTGATCAAAATACAGCTTGTAAATCCGTAAGAAAACGACAATGTTTGTGGAATTCATAGGAAAATTTCTTCTATCAGAATAATTAAAAGATTGTTGCGGCAGCTTGGCAACAGAGAATACAGCGCCATCTTCGCGAATAACGAACATAGTAAAAAAAAAATGCCTGAATACAGGTTTTTTAAATGCAACGCAATGCAACTCGTAGAAGAAACATTTCGTCCATTATACGATAAATGTACACGATGCAACTCGATTGGATTATGTTAATGCACACCGATTAACCGAGGGACAATCTTCATTCTTTTAGTACTATTTTCCTGTTGAATATTCAGTACAATATTTTGAACTTCATGGCAGGAATACCGATCAAGTATTCGTGATTTGCCATCTATCGGTGACACCTTTGAATTACGAAAGTACATAGATGTTTTTACTTTTTGTTTGCTCAGTGGTCATTGAAATGAAAACAGCTGATTGTTTCGTTTTAACCTTATTCGGCAGAAATAAAAAATTACGTACGTTCTGCGACAAGGCCGTGACAACACCAATTTGTTACATTATTTACTAAATATAGAAATTAGTTAGTTGTAAATTATGGCAAGTTTAATTAGCACCACTGGTAACGATTATAATTTTAAAGTAGTTTTACTTGGCGAAGGATGCGTTGGAAAAACTTCTGTTGCACTGCGATATGTCGAAGATAAATTCAATGATGAACATCTTAGCACACTACAGGTTACAAATAATACTTTCATTAATTATTTCACGTTTTTCCCTTTACCTATTTATTATAAATTTCATAAATTTAAACTTATTTGCAATGAAGATACTTGTTAGATGTACTTTGATGTATTTTAATTGATTGCTTTCAGGCCTCGTTTTTAAATAAGAAATTAACTATAAATGGGAAAAAGGTAAATTTGGCGATATGGGATACAGCAGGTCAAGAAAAGTTTCACGCTCTTGGGCCAATTTATTATAGAATGTCTAATGGTGCCATTTTAGTTTATGATATCACCGATGAAGATACCTTTCAGAAGGTACGTTAGAAGAGAAAAAATAAAATTATTTCTATGTTCTTTCTATAATTGCTTATTTCGCAGGTAAAGAATTGGGTAAAAGAACTAAAAAAAATGTTAGGTAGTGAAATTTCTTTAGCAATAGCAGGAAATAAAATGGATTTAGAAAAAGATAGAAGCGTTGCTATAGAAGAAGCTGAAGAGTAAGTTTCTTTCCTGTACTAAAAGTATATTATAACTTAATATGTGCATTCGATAAGTTTATGATGATAATATAAAATCTATATGATATTAGGTATGCTAAACAAGTAGGAGCTATGCATTTTCATACTTCTGCGAAATTAAATCAAAATATTGAAGAAATGTTTTTGGATTTGACAAGACGAATGATACAACACATGGATGAAGTAGAACAAAAGTCAACACTGACAAGGACAAGTAGTACACGACGTAATGTTGTTGTTGTAGAAGACGACACTGAAGAAACAGAGCCAGTTAAGAGTTCATGTTGTGGTAGCTCTTCGCAAGCATCTTAATTTCAGATGTGGTGGTCTAATTCTAATCTTATTATATGTATATATAAAACATGTAACTTTTTGCAGGCTGCTGTAATACTTCGTCAAATTCTTTTTACAGTTTTATAAAGTGATCATATCATGATTATAAAATTGCGTTAGTGAATTTTTTTAATTGCATTGATATAATGCAAACAAATGTATTATGATATTTTTGTACAGACTGCCTAAAAAAGAGTAGCCTGTCGAGCCCACTCTGCATGTCACATACCATCATTCTGGACTTCTGCAATTATGGCTCCAAATATTGTGGTCAGAAATCTATTTTCTTTTGGGGCCAGGCCATGGAAGTATCCATAATCAATAATTTGAGCCTAATGGAAACTACATTGTATGTTATCTGCTCTTATCTGCATGACATAAAAGCAGATGATAGTCTGCCAGGCTGGTTTTATCAGCGCTTATTATTTCAGTTCTCTTAGACAACTCAACCTTAGTATATCTCTCTTATTAGCTGCATTCCTTCCGAATTCCATCGCTTAGTTATAGGCATTCTGCAGTGCGCTCGACATGTCTTTTTTTGCTGAGAAGTCAATCATGCAAAAAATATCTTGACACTTCTCAGTTATAATAATGTACATATTAATATTGGTAATATATTATTGTACAAAGTCTATAAAGGCAGCGACTGATAAGCTATGTATATCATGAAATTTGTAATATTTTATTTCCTTGAATAGAGCGATAAATATAGGTATAAATTGTGATGCCTAAAAATAATTTAACTGAGCGTACTATAAGAAATACCAACTATTTTGAGAGTTGATTTTCGTGTATTTCAATATTCCATTACATTAACAGATCCTCAGTTCACTCGTAAACCAAATACGTCGTTATTCATGTATATCGTGTAGCTGGAAAATTTATCATAATTACCAGATGTATGTATTTCTGTCATATAAATGTACGTATATTTAAATACTATCGTGTTTTAATAAAAAGTTAATTAACATATACATATGCATAATATGATGTTATTCCTTGGGAATGTTATTGATAGTTTTATTTTGTAGAATTGTCATTTGTATTATAGTTCACAATTTCCATTAATCTATAATTAGTTACAAATTAAAAGACTGCTGGAAAATATAGTTACCTTAATTTAATTACATGCACGGCATTCATGAGACTAAAAGACAAATATTCTACTCTATCACAGGTACATACGTGGATCATAAGATCCACAAATCTATCTACTGTAGCAACATAACTATTTTTCGCAACAATTCATTATTTTTAAACATAATGTTTATCTTTAGTTTCATGTAAATTTATGGATGGACTGCCCATGGCCGTTCGTGAACAAGTAATTAATTTGGAACATTGGAAATGTGACAAGAAATTATTAATTCTGTAACACACACTTAATAACATATTAATTATCCTAGTTTTTGTATAAATAATCATGCTTTATTACAGTAATTTTATTCTACCAATAATAAGAAGGAATGTAATTAAATTGTATCAGTTCTATATAGGTCTGGGTTAGTCTTTTTTTTATAACAAAAAGAGTTGTATTAGGCAATTAGCCTCTATCTTATCCCAGAAACCCATAATGGCAGGACTATTTAAGAAAATGTACAAAGATATACGTATTAAATCTGGAAATGATTAGTGTGTCTTTTATCATAAAAATGATAATAGACGTATTATGCTAAACAGTACATTACATAATACCCTGACAATTACTTTTAATCTAATTGTTAATGTTCAAATAATAATGAATAACAATTTCTCTTAGTTTCCATTATTATTTTGAACGAGAAAATAATCATATAGATCATTCTCTTTCTATTTTCATAGTTGTTATTTTACAAGCTGTAATTGTGTACAAACTTATGGATTAAACATCACATAAGCATGCTAGTCACGTAAACAATGTATTTTACTGCATTTATGTGGCAATAAGTTTTATTGTAATTTATACTCAATTTATCAGTGTATTGCAATCCTTTTAAAAATTCATCGTTCCTCGCGTTTCTATAATTAAGAAGACAATCTCATTTAATTGCACTAAAATTTTACATTACTATCAATTTTTGTACGTGTGTACATCATTTCAATACAAAGGATGCCTGCCATATGCTATCAACATTGATTAATTCGTTATATTTTGCTTTGGTTATATTATTGAACTATAAGAAGACATAATTAAACATTAAATAATTATAATTTCTATAAATCTTGTCATACTCACTCCCATTATAAATTAATAAAATTATGCGATCAAGGCATCCTGTAGATTGCCGTACTTCTTCTATTTTTATTATATTGTACTAATTCTAACTTTTACCATAATTGTTTGAGATTTGCATGTATCTTTGGTATACCATTAATTTTCATGTACATTTAAACGTTTTTCATTTAGTACTCGGACGTCTCTCTGTCTTTCTACATTATTTCAATAATCAGTATTGTTTATTCGAAAATTATCGTACCAATTCATTAAAAAATCTTGTGCAGATTGTATAACTAAGCGCTATTTGTGACATTAGTAGGTATGCAAATATTTCTCTGTTTGTATATTCGAATATAAAAATATTTTAATCAACGAAGTACGGATGTTATAATTAAATATGAATATTATACATGATTTGTTATGTTCGTTCTTCAAGTTCCAACAAGTTTGATATGACTTCGAAGAGTTAAAACTGATACATAAGATTCCTTTGTTCCTTTTTTTATACTCTAGGACGAAGATCTCAAGTACTTGCCGAACCTTCCATTAAAAACCCTATAAAATTTTCCTTCGAAGTTAGTTTGTGTTAGTTTATACAATATCAAACTTGGCAGCAAACTTTGTAGGATTTCTCTTCTACAACATACATAAAGTACTAATTTCGTTTCAAATTAGGCCTCCAAAATTTGCTTCTAGAATCTTTTTAAATAATAAATATCTCATCTTGATGAATGAATAGAAAATCTACGAATTGGTTAATAGGACCTATTGCTGAAAGTGACATTCCACATGATGGTGGTGCTCTGACAAGATTTGGACCAAATACCACAGCAAGATTATTGGATGTCATTTTGTTTAAATCGCATCTATCCATTACCTGTTGAAACATTATGTGGTATTACAAACTATTATTTATAACAGAAAAACAAGCTAATATAAATATTAAAATAACATTATTTTACCCTTGATAAAAATTGTACAATATATTTTAAAACTTTGTAGTTATCCACTGGGAGTTTCTCACGTATCAACATTTTCACTTTTCTTGGGCGTTCATCTTTAGATACAGCTGAAATAAAAATATTTGATTGTACATAAGATTCCTATAAGCTATGAACAATGAAAAGGTAGCAGAAGAAACATACTTTGAAATTGTGTGATTTCATCATATAATTCATATGTCATAAGAGGTTCATCTAGTTCATGTAGAAACGTTTTGAGAAGAACTGCTGCTATATGGGGATCCCCATGGAAATCGACAGGCAACCCTTGGTTGCAACGATTTTGGAGTTCTTTAATTACTGCTACATTAGCCGATCGTCTAAATATTCCTTCCGTTTCTAATGCTGTAAGAGTACGATATCCACTTAATTATTAAATTTTACTAATGGTAACACGATTACAAATAATTAGTTAATTAGTACTACCGTCAGGAGTATCGAGAAATTCAACACACTGCCGCACTATTCGTGGTATGGGATCATCATTATTGTTTTCCTTTATGAAAACGAGACTTGCTCCAAATTGAGTGGTACCAACTGGAGTTGTTACCGTACTCTGAGGTGGACTTGTGGGCAAATTCTTTTTGTTCTTTAACATTAGCTGTTCATTATGTCTACAATGAATATAAACAGCTAGTAATTTATTAAAACAAGACATACTAAATTTTTATAATCATGAAAAAACTGCTTACTCTATTACTTGTGGAGGTATAATAAGTTGATTGAGGTTAATATATTGTGCCAGTTCTTCTAAGTAATTAACATACATCATTTTCCGACCAAATTTCGCACTAAAATAATAAGAATGACAATTATTAATGATAAAATAGAGCGAGCTTAATGCAACGAGGCGGAGTAGGTATTTAATATCCGAAAATAAAACAAGTAGTTACCTAATAGCTGGCTTAAATATTTGCCATACAATCCTGATGAAATTGGTTGGATGTACTAGATATAAAGCTTTTAAATTCTTTTTATACTTTCTATCGAATGCTTTATATGCTTGCCATAACCAGGATAATGGTGGTTTATTTTTAGAAGTGAGACCATAGTGAAAATAAACGAGACTATAGTCTTGTTCCACAAATGTGTCTAAAGTATGCGTAAGATACCTGTTACATAAATATGTTATTACATAATATTTATGATAATATTTATGAACATTAAAACAAACATAATCAAACCTGAGGAGCTTGGCGTGATTAAATGCTTCTTTTCCAACAGGAGGTAATTTACATGCAGATACAACTATTACTTTGCGACCAGCACTGTCGTCTCCAACCACTTCTACAATACCATATCTCGATATATCAATATAATCTTCTTCATCTGCAAGGTCACCATCCAATGCAGCAAGATCCTCTGCTACTCATCATAAAAAGTTATATTCACAAAGTAGTTCAACATTAATTTTCTTTTTCCTTTAAATATTTTTTTACAAAATGGATACCCAATATAATTCGATTAGTTTAACAAATGTTGTATAACTCTTGCTTCTGTGCACTGTTATACCATGCAATGAATAAACTGTACAATGGTCTACATAATTCACCTGCTATGCCCCAAATGCCTTGACATTTAGTGGCTACTAACAGAAGATAAAAGGTCACACACCGGATTCGATAACTGGAGCATCTACCAAAGCTTCTTCAAAGTTCTCTTCGATCGTCCCATCGCTCATTGGACTTTCCAGATACTCTCTCCCAGTACCGGCACTACTGCTAATCAAATCCAATTTTTCTTCTAGATTCCATAGAAATTATAATGCATTTGAGTTAGATTTGTCAAAAATTGGTGTTATTATTTTAATTGAAATACCTTACCATTATTTGTAGTAGTTTGTAACTCAGTATCGTCAAACTCCAAGTTGGGCTCATAATCATGATAGTCTGACAAACTTGGGTATGGATCTTCGACGTCATTAGCTATTGCTATCACAAAAACAAAAGGATGTGCATATTATTCTCTATACCAAATATGTATCATTGAATCAGAGATCATTACACTGACCAATGTATAGGTCTTTGTTTGACCAATGGTCTTGTCTTATAAGCAGTTAGTTAAAATATAGCAAGCAGTAATTTAAAAAAAAAAAACGAAAAAAGATGATAAGAAAACCCGTTTTGTGTAAGAGGTATCACAATAAATTGATGTCTTGTATACATCTCGCGGTTTCACGTCATAATATCATTTTCCCGATCACATTACACGGCATACGATCTCCAATAAACATTTTATTGGGTTTCGTCGATGTTTACAAACCATCATAGATTCGTGAACCATTTAAAATAAATTCTCTACCAAAACGTGTGTACATTGAAATCAGGCGACAGAACTGTGACAAGATATATGGTCAGTCACCGATTTTGCGATACGCACTATCATCTCAAAACGCGAAATTATTCATCTCTTATCGACGTGCGTGTCCACATAGCAGACCGAGGCCCATCGTGATACGTTCTGTCACTAGAACGAACACAAAAAATATCTTTGTCGATTGCCAGATGAATTTTTAACAATGATCATTTTCAAGAGAATAAGCATTTGACGTGACGTTTATTTGACACCTTGGTCAGCGTCAACAATCTCAACAGATCACGGAACACTCACCTGTCAAAGTTCGCGTTGGGCTAAGCGTTGGTTGATAGTCTGCTTCCATTTTCTGGCAACTACACGAATAAACAGTGCCCGAATTAATTTACGGGGCGTTTTGTATATCCTGCCTTTACAAACGGATAACGTTTCTCTTCTCGAACGACATTATCTCGACGCGGTATGGCAAGCCGACGTATTCACGTCACGCTTTCATCTGTTGTGTCGCTAATTGTAATTCGTAGTCACTCGTCACTCCCTTTCCCCACCGTGCGATTAACGAATATCTTCATACTCTATCTCCTATTGGTCGATCTTGCGCTTTTGCGATTCTATTAACGGCGCGCTAAAAACATTAAAATATCACATGATAAATTCAAATTTAAATTCCGACCAAATACGTACATATAGATGTTTTGGAAATCAATCGTTATTTACACAACAATAAACTATACGTGAAATTTATATGTAGAAATTATATACGATAGAGATAATATTAAAAACGATTGAAGGTTTTGTAAACATACGTAGTATATGTTGTGTTTTTCAAGATATTTTAAAATCTAAAATCTCTTTTTTTTCATGTAAATATTCTGTTAAAATAACAACAGAGTAAGCTTACTTTGTGGTTACAAAATAACCCAGTTACAAAAGCATCTGTTAGGTTTTGAGGAACATTTTTCTATAAGATTTCTATGATTTTTAAACAATCCGGTTTCAAGTATAGAAATACACAGTAGTACAATTAAGCATATCGTAATTGTACTTTAATAAACGTTACACAATTTTGAATATTTTTTGTTTATTTTTTTTTTAAGAGACTAGCTTTATTTGTAAAAAATTACACAGTTTCATTAGGATTCACAAAAACTTAAAATGAACACATGAGCTCCCAGTTTACATTTCTTTTCGATTACATATGTTGCACAATTCCAGTTTCTAGGCACACGTGATTCCTAAAATGATAATACAGTTTCCCAAATATGGTTTAATATTGTAATTTTATTAATACAAATCTTAATAAAATTACTTAATAAATATAAAGTAATATTGTATTTTAGTGTTTGGAAAAATTGTTTAATTAATTTACAATTATTAGGCACAATGTTCGATAAAATATTTTGATAGTTGAAATGATCATTAAACGAAATAGAATTAAGTCATAATATATTATATGTATATTGTACGGTAGATATACAAAATAAGACTAGTATCAAACTAGAAACAATGAATACATTATAAAAACGAATTGGCTATTAGTTTTCAATTTTTTATAATTCTCAATATAACGGGTGTGTTCTTGATCGTGTGAGTTTTAAACGGTACCATGACATTCAATACATATATTTTAATGGAAGTTGTTATTACCAGGCAACAGTTCATGTTTGAAGATAATGTGCTTTAATTCTCTTCTGTCCTAAATATTTTATATTACATCTATTTTATCAACATACCTATAATAGTATTACTATAACATGAAAATAATTTTACATACTATGTTCATTTAAATTTTGATGATTAATCTAATGCTACGTATTTTCTACTTGCATTTTGATGTTTTTTTTTAGCAACGTTTACAAGGAAATTTTTTGTATCAATCCTATTTATTTACTTAGTAAATATTATATCATTCTACGTCATTTAATTGCTCTAATGTCTAACTTCTGAGGCTAAAAAGTTGGCAGCTTGCTTTTAATGTATGCAACTACAATGATGTAAACTATTATGCGTTTATGTATGTGTAAATATGTATAAATTAAAATACGTACAATTATACATATATTTAAATTAATATTTTTATGTTGATTAGAACAAGGAAATTAGAGGCTTATTTCAAATTCTTATTCTGATTATAAATATAAGTTCATTTTTCAATTGTGATTACATTTCATACAAAATTTTACACGTTTGTGACTTATTATTATTTCATAATTCTTCGTACATTTGTTTACCAGTCTCTTTGCAAACATAAAAATATATTTCTATATATTTCTTATTGAATTGTAGAATGTACATATGATGCATGTGTGTATACGTAAACAATATTTGCTATTATCACTTCTTTTGTAGTTACTCTGTTAAATTGCAAAATACAACATTTCATGTATAAGATAGTCAAGTTTATATATATGTATGTATAACCATTACATTTTGATTAATGTACACGAAAGGCAAAACGATCTTTTCCATGACAAATTATTTCACGTCTATGGTCAATAATATTTCACGCTGACAAAATATATATGTATTCACATGATATTTTTTAAAATCCGTATGTCACATTGTGTTTCTGTACAGATTGCACGATGTGTGTGCAATTATTTTCATTATGGTCGTACAAATATTTCTAATCGTATTACTCGTGATTTGTCTTACCTTATGTTTTAAGCAATACAGAACGAAGTTTATTTATTACACAATTCCATCTGTCTGGACAATATGAAAATTGCACGGTTAATATAATACAAACTGTGTATACCGTGAATGAGTAATGAATTTTTAAAAGAATACACAGTGCGTAAGATTTTAAATAAAAGTCTGCTTTAAATGATTTATAATGTGAATGATTTAAAAACAGAACGTTTAATTCGTGTTTATATGTGTTAATATGCACGATCAGTTTATATGCGCAAATGAGACTCATAATTCCAATGTATATTCTAATATGCATAAAAACTATATGCAACTTAAACTTTAATTGATATAAGTTACTATCTTTTCCTTATTTACAGTATCCTTAATTCAGTTAATTGTTAAAATTCATCAATGAAAATATAGATTGGAGTATATGTACAATATTAATGTGTTTCCTATTAAACCGAATACTTAGGACCACACTTTTTTATTGGCGTTAATCTGAGGCCTTTAGCCAACATTTGAGCTTCAAGGTCGCGATCTTCATCTTGATACCTAAAAGAAAAGTATGTTTCTATTAACTGCTAAATATTAAAACAAGATGCATTGGTAACACCTTTTATTTCGTGCAGATGATAAATATCTGTTATTTATTAATGAACAAGCAAAATAACATTTAAATAATTTGTTATGCGACAAAATTTCTTGTATCTTATTATCACAGTTAAATTAAGTGGGTCTACAGAAAAGTACACAATAGGTTTATATTCTTTTAAACATTGAGGTGTATGCTATTAGCGACTATGTATTTCTACATACGTTTTCAAAAATGTGATGTGTTTTTTAGGAATAATTACCATAAACACATATAATAATATATTTTATTCCTCGTAGAGTATCCCTTAAAGGATCTTTGAAAATCTAACAACAGTTACATCACTATAATTCTAATGATGCTATAAATATTTTTCAACTGTGTATACAAATAACAAATAGTTTTAGTACAATTAAAATATTATTTTTACATTGGCGTTACAATACAGCCATGTATATATAAACACATCACTTTATCACGATGCAAAATTAAACACTTGTAACAGAAAATAAAAAAAAATTGTGTATAAAGGACTGTCATGCGCAGTTGGATCATGATCAAGGTTTAAACTACCTAGAAGAATTTATAAAAATTCATGCTTTGTATACTTAACGTATTTCGTAATTCATGCTTTGTATAATTATACTTTATATACTCCATGCATTGTAAACTTAACAGTAAGTAAATAACAAAACGAAATTGTATAAAAAAAAAACGCTATTTTGTTCGTTAGTTTCAATAGGAAACACATTCATAAGATATATTAAAAAGTAAATCGAAATTGTATTGCACAATGAATCAATTTAAAATTGATTATAAAGTATGATATTGATTTGTTTGTATTTATGAAATGAAAATGCAATTTATGTTAATCGATACGTTTTAACAAAGCATCATAACCTGAAAAATGTTAGAGACTCTTTGTAAAGATTAACAAACAATTCTATCAAATTAGCAAAGAACATGTATACAAATAAAATGACTAGTAATGTGAGCACAGAAGATGTATCGTTTGAGTCATGAGGTAAGAACGAATTAGGTACTTGCGAGGAACAGTCAACTGTTTGTGAAGGAAAAGGAATTAGTGTTTTGCATGTAGGTTTACAACACCTTCGTCGCTCTTCCTCTAAAAGGGTGATGAGTGAATCCCTCTTTGTGACTATTTCCAACATTTCTGTCAAAATTTCCCCTTCCTTTTTTATATCATCGGTGGTTTTCTTGTCATCTGTGTAATTTTAAAACATTTTAATGTACATAATGTTTTTAAAATGTAACTACAATTATAAAAGTAAAATAAGAAGAGAAGGAAGTATTAACCATCGTCAGCTAAGCGTTCCCGCAATTCTTGTTTTAATCTATCATGGCGATCTTCCAGCTGTACCTCTTGAGCCCTTACTAAAAGTTCTTTCTCATATCTACGCAGTTCAGTACGTTCTTTCATCAGGTCAAACCATTCTGTGAGTAAATCCGCTTCTTCTCGATCAGAACAATCTATGTAAAGCGTACATTTTATTTAAGCATTTGTTTAAAAATATTAGTTGATTTATAATAATTAGACTTTAGTAGAACATACATAAATGTGTATATTAACGAATATTTATATCATTTTACCTATAAAAAAGTTGAAATGTATATAAAGATCTTTGATCTACTAATAATGCCTGATTTTACCTCCTTCTCCGCGCAAAGCTTTTTCGACGCTGACCCCTCTGCTTTCTAGTTCTCTTTGTTTGACTTCCGTTTCTTCTAATTTTCTTTGAATTTCTTGAGCCATTCGTAACCTATTAAGAGTTTAGAATTTTTATTTATGTCGTATTATTGTTTAAGCTTTATTAACAACGTACCTTTTTAATTGTGCTTGTCTAGCTATTCGTTTTGTAGTCTTCGATTTTCGAGAAACACTATTACACGATCCTTCCGTTACTGTAGCCTTCAGCATGCATGACGCAGATACTGCTGTTGTTTTTGTATCATCTTCTGATAAACTGTCCTCTGTTAAATATAATTTATTATATATTGTAATTATATATTTTACTAAATTAAAATTGCAATGGTTAAAATTATAACTGTTTACCTGATACATTCGTAGTAGGAATAGTATAGTTAAGTGGTGGTGGTGGAATTGGTGGTGGATTTTCATTCAGGAAGTTCCTTGTGAGCATTCCTTCACATACACTTTTTGGTCTTGTATTAATCTTTGGCGGTGTAATTTTATCCAGCTGAAAAGAAATGTTTATTATAGTAGTACTTTCTAAAATACTTTCGATGCACATCTAAACAAAAACACATTGTTGACACTATATATTGCTTTAATAATAAAATTATTCAATTATCATTGGAAATTATAAAGAAACACACTGAAAAAAATTGTGAAGACTTATAAAGAAATTGGAGGCTCAAATTTGTATAGTTAATGTAGTTACAGAACACATACATACACATACACATAATTTTAAGAACAATTATGAGATTTTTGATCCCAACAAAGAAATAAATTTAATTTGTTATCAATACCTATAAATATGTTGTTAAACAATGTTCTTTAATGATTTAAATTCGGAACTAATGTTAAATATATTTTAAAAAGCGTATTAAAGAAACAAATAAATAAAACACTATAATGCAAATGTTATAATATACAATCGGTAGCATGCTTTTTTTACAAGGAAGACTGTTACTACACAATTTAATAATTGTATACTGGAATTGGAATTGAACAGAGCTTGTACGCCAAACAGTATGTTACCCCTTGAAAGCAGACGATAAAGTGCAGCAAAAGAAAAATAAAATCATAGTACCTGCACGATATACAATAGCGAATACAAATAGTGGCATAAGAAAGCTAATACTGGAAAAATTAGTATCAATGACTTATGAGTTGCTTACATCAGACCCTTCCGAATACGATTTACATAACTGAAACATTTTAGAATCTAATTAGTAGAAGAAAATCAGAGACATATACTTTTCGAATAGCAGAAGAGACTTCGAAAGTACTGTGTGAAAAGAAGACTATGTAGATACATACTTTGCCTTTCGATTTAGTGGTCAGGCGGAACATAGACAACTTGTCTTTCTGATTGGTCGGCGACTGAGAAGAGTCCTTTTTGAAGAAGAAATCTGACACTGCTTGAATGATACTCTTTCTTCGTTCTGGATCCTTTGATTTTTGCTTTTTATCTCGTTTCACGACTGCTATAGAGTTATCAGATTTCGGAGATTCACTGGCACGTAACAACTCGTCCATCGATTTTGCATTAGTAGCACATAAACCTTCAAAGTTTATTGCTTCTGCCACAGATTTCATGTTGTCCGTGCTTTTACTTGTCTGCAATTTCAAACCACTCTTTTGTGCTCCAGCACTGTAAAGTCTGGTTCGAGGTTCAACTTGGGTTTCCTCTTTACTCTTCTTCTCTTCCATAGAAAGCTGTCTTCGCGTTACTTTCATTCTTAATTCTTTAATCTTGTCTTCTGGGCTAAGACCTAGATCTTCGTCGCTCATCAATCTAGCTCTTTCCCTAGCGTCTTGTCTTGCTTTCTCAGCAGTTCTTTTCGCTTCTTCGTGCTTCAATCTAGGTGGAGCTATTGGCGTTTTGAATGCATTCTCTGCTTCATTATGTAGTTTCGCTGCATCGTTCACCGATTGAACATTGTTTGTATTCTTCTCACTATTTGTATCTTTTTCACTGTCCATTTTCCATTGACCTGTTGCTGTCGCCGACGATGATTTGTCTTCAGTAAAAGTGGTTCGTAGAGGACTGTTTGTTGGTGTTCCTATCGAAGTAGGTACAAATTTACTAACTGGTGATCCGCTAGGTAGAGGTGGTTTTATTGGTGAAAGAGCAGGTGTAGAGTTAAACGAGGAAGCTCTGGCAGCCCTTCGTGCTTTCTTTTCTGCGGATTTCTGTTTGTGCGCTTCTAGTTTATCCATCAGTAAATCTTGTATTACGTTCTTTTGCTTGAATCTTTCTCTGGTAATTTCTTCTAATTTTCTAGACGTAACTGGAGAATTGAAACTGTTGTTCACTACAGCTTCTTGAGTTTTTATTTCTTCCGCTATCATTTCAGCTGTACGAGATTGTATAGAACATTTTGAATTTTTCCTTTTTGATTTTCTGACGTCTATAGAGTCTTTTGCGTTGCTAAACTCTGCGATTCTAGATTGTAGACGCTTAACGTACTCCAAATAATCTGGATTGCTGGAATCTGCTACAGTTTTTGCTTGTTCTTCCTGATTCGACGGCCCTTGCGCCTCAATGTTTTGCGATTGTGAATTTAAATTTGGAACTATAGAGACTTGCGGATTAACGGGACTAGCAAGAATTGTAATCACTTCGCTAGTGGTAGTATCTTCGGCTGGTTCAACAATGAGTAGACTATCTTCTTCCATCGAAGGATACATTTCTTTGTTCGTTGCTTCTATAATGAGTTGATCTTGTTGGCTAGTCAATTTTGAGTCTACGTTTGTCTTAACTTCACCTTCCGACTTATTTATCGTACTATTCAGCTTGTTCATGACATCGTCCATGGTGACGGGATTTATCTCTATGACATTTCTTTCGTTGTAGCCTTCTTCTTCCGAACACGAGTCATTCTCCATTTCTAATTTTGCTATTGGAGCGTCGGTGGTTAGATTATCTTGAGATCTTAAGCGGACTGGAGAGCTCTTGATATTCACAAATTCAACGTATCCCCTGTTCTTGAGCATAACCATATTGGAAGCATCTTGTAGACTATCATCCAGTAAGGAATCATTATCTGTATCCATAAAATCTATATTTTCACCATTCGCCAAAAGCTGAGAAGTATTGTTGACGGGTATACTTTGTTTCTTATCAATTTTAAAGGAATCCAAATCCATGTCTGTCAAGTCTTCTTCCTTAGCTATCGTAATCGAAGGATAATTTACTTTTGTGGAATTCGATAATGTTTTTCTAGTTGTTATAAATTCTGGATTAATGTTGAATTCCGCGTCTCGTAGATCATCGGAAGCTAAAACTTCTCCATCTCGAGCCCATTCCGAGAACTCGGTTTCAGTAAGCGCTGCCGTAGTGACATCATTCTCTTCGGAATCTTCACACTTATTGGATATGGTAGATGCTACGGATGTAGGACTACTACAATTGCTAAAGTGCTTCTTGTCATCTCCATCTTGCAACTCTAAGTGTTCAATCTCATTTTTGACTATTTCCAGTTCAACCGACGTCTTGTTCGTACAAGTAACTGTATCACGGGCAATGGTATTCACTTTTTGGATCAATTCATTTTCTCTTAAGAGAGAATATTCTATAGAGTCTGGTTCGAATGATTGACCGTCATCGAAATCTTTACACTTGTCAGCTTCTTCGTCCAATAGCAAATCTCCATCTGTACTGTGAATTTGCAATCGTGGAGGAGGCAGGTTGATAGCAATTGCTTGTTGATTCTTTGCCTCTTCTTCTACTTCGTCACTCGAAGACAAAGAATCACTGTCTATCTCTGAATCGCCAGTACTAGCTGCATCTTTCGTTTCTTCTTTATTTCTACTCCAGTTCACTTGAGGTACGATGATCGATGTCTCGTGCAGTGGACTACGCGGCCTGAAGCCATTATTCTCTTCTATATTCCCTATAAAATTAGTCTCGATAATTTGTGAGTTTTTCACGTTTTCTAGTACTTCAGTACTTTTAACTTGACTAGGTACAACTTGTTCTCTCTGGAGTTCCTTTTCTGCTTGACTCTTTGACTCGCTGCATACAATATTCGGGGCAGTTTTTGACTTTAGGATACTGGACTCTTTCACTAAGTCTGGTAACTGAGTTTTCGAGATTTCTGGCAAGATTGTTGCCTTGTAGATGGGGCTGTCATTGTTCAGTAAATTCTGGGTCGAACGATTAATAATATACGGTCGTATAGGGGTAGATGAAAACACAGGTGTGGGCGATATTGGAGATAATTGAGTATTGTTAGACCTTAGTTTGCTAGTTCCTTGTAAAAACGCTTGCATCGTTGGACTTGGTTCCGGAGCTGGATTCAGAAGCTTTTGGTGTTGAGAAATGGCATCTGTCAGATTCCTTAATTGCGTATCTACGTTCGATGCTGATCCAGATTTCATAACAGACCCACCGAAAGCTGATCCACCAAGCAAATACTTCTTCTTCAATTCCAAAGACAACTTGGAAGCGATACACTCTGTCGAATGAGTTCGGTTCAACAAGTAATCTCCTTTTTTGGGATTTATTAGCGGAACTCGGTTTGCGTTATTGGACACCAATAAGTTCGAGTTACTTTCCTTCTTCTCAAGTTGAGAAGAATTTATAGGATGATCTGATGTCTTTAGCTGCGATTTCAGATTTCCCTCTATGACCTGTTTCAAGTTTCCATTGATCGATGAAATGACTTTGCTTTTCACTTGAACTCTCTTTGGTTCTACATAATTTCCTCTGGTCTTCCTGATGTAAGAGTCGTTGATTGTGATCTCTGGAATCTCGTGCTGTGTTGGAGTCGCTCCATCGTGTTCAAATTCAGAGTCCGTTGATATTTCTGTGGCTGAGTTCTCCTCATTTTCTTCAGATGTGCCATCATTTGAGGCAACCTGTAGAAAAATGTGTCGTTTTCAGTAAATGAAGATAGTATTACAGGTGTAAACATTTTGGGGTGTTACAGCAAAACAGAAATGTATTTTTAGTAGATTAGTGAAAGACCAAGTATAATGCTGAAGAACATACTGCATTCTATCAGGGTAGCGTTCTGCGTATAAAATCTCGAACAGTTAACACATTTTAAAACTTGACAATACAGAGACAGTGTCAGATTAATAAATGAGTTGTGAGTTTAACATGAATGTATTAAGAAAAGTATATGATGCTCCTAATTTATAATCACTCACACTTCTTACTGCGATATGGATCGTGATGATAACTTTGTATTTCTTTCAAGATGACAGAGTGAGATGGTTTAATAAAGTATTGGCTGGTGGTAATTTCAGAATTAATACAAATTCGGTCAGTTACGTTACCAGTTTTAGCATGAACACTAAACAAAGCACAAACGATTAATCGGTTTGAGTCACTGTTAATTCAAAATTAGTTTAATAAATGTCACTCCATTTATATATAAAAATTCTTTACCTTTTCTTCAATGGCCTTGGGTACTTTTTTTTAGAAAAAAAAAATACATGTATCACCATCAGCCAACTCTAAGTAATATCTAAGTTTACTTTATTAACGTATCTCACAGCATTTCTTTAAATGTAAATCATAAAACTGAAAAATACACTTTCGTAAAGATATAACAATCGCGCTTATAGGTTTCTACATCGTACTCGATGCAATCGTATACAGTATATAAATTAAAATATATATGTATATGTATGTATATGTTACGACACTACGCATTTATCTTTTCTGGATCTATCATTCTTAGGAGGTACAGATTTGAAAGATTCACGCTGATCAGTTTTAATTGATGGTGGAGACATTGTGGAATAAGAATATTTTCGTTCCATAGAACTATTTCCTAACGTATCTGAATTGTAACTTGTGTTGCAATTGTCAATACGCCCTAGTGTTTGACTCATATTATTTGTTTCTACTTTGTGTTTATTGACAGAAATATTTGATTCGGCCAATCTTTCGTTTGATGTAACACAAGACGGATGTACATTGGAGACGGGTTCTTCCAAAGCAGGCACAACATTAATCTTTTTCTTCACAGCTCGTTTTCTTGCAGGGACTTCAGGTGGTGATGACGCACCCGAAGGACTTAAATTTACTAGAGAACTAAATTCGTGTGCTGAGTGTTTCCTTTCTGGTTTTTTCGGGGGTTCGTTCAACGAGTTCAATGAAATCGCATTATTGCCTACATTTATTTTATCCACTTTCCTCAAAGTTTCCACATTTTGCTCTACAACTTTCACTTTTGAAATTGAGTCGTACCTCGGTGAAAGGCTTGCTAGATGACAAGAAGATTGATAATTTTTATGCAATTCCTTAATTTCGTTGGCATCATCATCTTTCTTTATATTTAAGTTACCGTCACTTGCATGTAAATAATTCCGGTTGTTAACATCCGTTGTTTTCGCCCTGTTAAATTGTGGGCTTAACGTTATTTGTGTCTCGTTGGTGTTAATATTTTCATTAGATTTAGTTATAGTATCTGGTTCACTTATATCCAATAGACTGTTTAAAATATTACTTTTACGTCGTGGTAATTGCGTTACATTAGTATCCATTTTATTATATGGTTCAAAAGATATATTTGTTCCGTGTGGAAGCGACTTACTTTCCATGTTGTTACTTTTAATTCGAGGTGATGTATTTTCCAAGATGTTACTATTATATTGTGGAATTGACGTTTCTTTGTTCGAGTCGGTAGCAATTTGTTTTGAAGTCAAGTTGTCAAGTACTGGACATAACATTGCAACATTTGGTTTACCAGTATATAATTGCTTGTCTGGAATATTATTTGCACCATTCATATTTGCTACTTCTAGAGACTCTATTTCAGATATATTTTTAACAACTTTATCTTCTGTAGCTTCAAGCAAGTTTTCTATTTTGTTTGCGACTTCTGAATTATCTTGGGGATCTGCGTTTTCTGAATGCAATATTGTAGAGGGAACATTCAATTCTAACGCAAACTTCATATCTTCAGCATTGATCGGAAGTATTTCTTTATTTTGCAATTCTATTTGATTAAACTGTTTAGTGATAGAATCGATATCATTTTCGTCAATGCTCATGTTTATATCACATTTCTCATCAGATTGATTATATTCACTTGAGTCTCTAGATTTCTCATCGGTATCGCTTTTTGACCTGTCGGAAGTTTCAAGCATAGACTTCCCAAAATATTTCATTATATCCTTCGCTTCAACTTTATTAGACAATTTAGGTTTAATATCTAACTCAACAACTTTAACATCAATTATTTCTTCATTTGTATTGTTTACGCTTGTTTTTTTCGTGCTGCTTTTCTTCACTTTGTCAAAATATGTATTCATCTTTTGTTGAGCATTTTCTCTAGATAATGGTTTAAGCTCACCAATAGGCATCTTGTTCTTCGCTTTTCTTTGTCGCAAGTCTCGCTTCAGCTTATCGAACGAACTATTTCCATCGGACTGAACTGGTTGAGGACGAATTTCTTTAGGAACTTTTAATTTAGCAGCTTCGACGGATGTTTGCTCCAATGGTTTCTCATTCGTTGGAGATGGAGAAGTAATAGTTACAATTGGAATTTGGTCGGTGCCCATCATGGACAATTTGAGGTCACTATACTTTTTCTTTAATGTGTCACTTTCCAATTCTTTTACATTGTCCGATTCGAATTCCTCTGTAGTTTTGACAACAGTCTCGGATACGCATAATTCATCATACAAGCTTTCGGTTGAGTTGTAAATGTCAGATGAGGACGACGGCGACGATTCTCTACTGCATTTTGAGAAGGAAGTTACCAGATCTGGAAGTTTCTCCGTGAAGGAGACACCCTCTTCGGTACCAGGTGGTATTGTACTATCATAATTAGCTTGACTAAATGGAATAGCATCTGGAAGCATAATTCCTGCAAACGCTGTTTGCAGTTCGGTTTCTAATGTATTACTGGCATCAAGAGTCGTAATATCTAAACCAGGGGTTACTATATTATTTAATTCGTTATCGACAGAAGTTATTTTTTGGTGCGTTTCGTTATCAATAAATTGTGGTTTACCTAAAGGTTCGCTGTCAGAAATTATTGTATTATTTAAGCGACTGCTATCGTTATCCTTGTCATTTATAATTATTT
This sequence comes from Agapostemon virescens, assembly GCA_028453745.1. Taxonomy (NCBI): domain Eukaryota; kingdom Metazoa; phylum Arthropoda; class Insecta; order Hymenoptera; family Halictidae; genus Agapostemon; species Agapostemon virescens. The sequence goes on along the minus strand of CM052093.1, from coordinate 11,083,627 downwards.
GAGTTGAATTTAAATCTGAAGAAACATTCCCTTCCACTAAACTTTCGTGTTCCAAACGACTCTCGTCTGTATTATTGGAGACATTACTCTGATTAACAAATTGATCGAGAGAGGTACCTGATTTAATGGTGTTATCTATCACTGTATCTGGAGTTATATCAAGTGGGAAATCAGGAACTGGAATTACGCTTCCACACACTTCACTCTCGGTTACATTTTCTATCTGCTGACCTGTATCTGCGGTAGGTACATCAACTTTTAACGCTTCTGCATTCGATAAGTTTTGAACATTTTCTGTGCCAATAACGTTCTGATTAATTACAGTTTCACTATCGTTTGTGCGCGGTTCCTGGAGCGATATAGAGTCAGGAATTTGTACGGAAACGGATTCGGGAAGTACAAGTGACTCTTGAGCTATACTATCTACAGAATCTTGAGAAATTTTCACCTCCGTTTCCGAACCAGAATCCGTGTCGGAACTGCGAGTAGGATGCTTCAACCATACTTCTTGCTTTCTGAGTTCTCGAGCCCGTATGTCCTCTTCATCTTCTGTGGCCGTAGTACTTTCTTCATCTATACCCAAAAAATAGGATTAAAGAAGCCTTTGAATATTTTTAATTTTAATTTAAAAGATTTCATTTTGATGTTCAGGATATAAAAATTACAAATAAAATTCGACCATATTTTTCGAAAATCTATTCCAATGACTTAGTTGAATTACTATTACTATTATTACCTTACTATATTATAGACAGAGTAAACAAATTTGAATATCCTTAATATCCCGTTTAGTTTCTGTGATTAGGAAAATGTCAAATTGATATGCTCTTTCATATTTTAATCTTGAGTTAAATATTTTTTTTTAAATTTGACATTTTTCTTGCTATAAAAGGTAAGAGTAATACTCTACGTAATACGTAGTACCTTCATTCGTGTATTCATTGCTGGAGTCTTCATACTCGTTGCTGCCTGTATCCGATTGTCCCATTGCAGCATGTGGATGAGAATACCGTAACGTCCAATTTTTAGCGAGTTCAAGGGTTCCTTCAGTCGTTAAGGGCTGATCTATGGCTTCTTCGTATACTTCGTTATCATCTTCCGAGTCGCTATTAAATCATTATAAATAAGTTGATAAAAATATTTATTACGTTCACGACGAGACTATATTTTAACAGTCGTATTTGCACTAACCGTAGTACAACCTGTCGTAAATATGTTAAATAAACAATTCAAATCGTACCTCATATCCGAGATGTCATCACTGGAACCCATTTCTGCAGTGGACGCACCGAAATTTCTATCCGTCCATTCATCCTCATCCATTTGACTTTGTGGTTCTTCGGCGTCCGATATACCCGCCAAATTTTCAAATTCTATTCTTTCTGGTGTTTGACCACGATCGAGTAAATCAAGCCCAACAACACCTTCCAACGGCGTCTTTACCTAAATATGTAAAAAATTTGTCAGAATCTATGCAAACGTGTTTATCCGATTAAAGTTTCGGTTATACCTTTTCAGGTGTTTTTACATTCGCAGACGCGATAGGTATATTCTCCTTGTTCAGCGAAGTAAGTCTCTTCTTTTCCACGCGAGCTTTTATTGTTCCCGAAAATCCAAAGTGTTGCGTACAATAGAATCGTCCGCCATTCTTTTCTCTGTCAAACGTATGATTTCCTGCAAACAGGAAAATAAAGTTTAGTGTACTGGCTTACAGTAATTAAATTTTTAAGGGGACTAACGAACGAACCTATTCTTAATGAGGTAGAACAATATTCACAACGGAAACAGCCTCTATGGAAGAATTTCCCTTCAGCGGTTAGTCTCTCCATCACGTAAACTCTCTTATTGCAGAAATGACACATCTCCGAACCTCCTTGAGCAGGTAACGTTATGGTAGGCTTAACGTTCTGTAAGAAACATGTAAAATGGTGTAATAATTGTTAATTCGAAACCGTCAATACAGTAAAATTTTAGCCAGCATATATGCTTTACTTTTTACGGTGTATTATGTGATTAGATATTACGAATACTATTTTAGTATCAATGTGATTAGTAAGTTCATGTTTCGACAGTTTAGTAAAACGTTTAGTCGTAGACAGTTTACGTGACATAAAATGTTGAAATACTTTACACGTGGTTTGTGTTTACAGGTAGACGGGTACATAAAACTATTTTCTCCAACTAGACGATACAGTACGAAGTAAGAAACGAACGTGACACGTTCGAACACCTTGCTGACTAGATCTTCGAGTATTGAGAGATTCTGTATTATCGTATTTACCGATTTCTGCACCTTGGGCTCCGCGTCCTGATTTTTATTCGAAAATTGTTCGGCCATAGCCGAGACTTTATTGTACCCGAGCACATTACCCTCTTTGATCTTCTTGTCTATATTCTTCAGGGTATTGTCAATATCAGCGTACTTACTATCTGACTCCTTTTGATCACGCCCCTTCTTCTCCATCTTGATTTGTCGAGCTAAAAACTGAATCAAGCATATACACATCTGAAAAAGCGTTGACTATCGTTGTTCATTAATCTTTTGTATGCCAACCTGTTCTCGACTCCATTTTGGCACCCGTTCTACTTTGTCGTGCCGGACCGATCGGCCCATCTTACTTTCTTCGATTTTCTTTTCGATTTCCTTCACGTTCCAGTCGGTTTTCTCAATCTTGCCTTTATTAAAATTTTCAAAATATTTATTTCAATAACTACTCGATAGGATCTCTTCCGTTAATCGGCAAGTTTTACTTTTGTTAATAATATATTGGATAGTCGGAAAAGTATTGAGAGATTTCTGTCACTAGATGTTGTTTGGTGTCAAATATCGGGCAACACTAATCAGTTTGCGTCATACTGACGCGCATTTGAGAGGTGACATTTCAGACTACAATTTTCATGAAAACAGTTTTGTATTTCGTCAATCGTGTCAAAAGTAATATTAGTGTGAAAATGAGTGAAATTTCTGAAAGAATTCGCTAGGTTTTGCAATTTTAAAACGAAAAAGGCAATTTTTAATTTTTGCAATTTTAAAATTTGATGGATCGAGTTTCCATCTGCTAATCACGATTGGAAGAGTTCATTACGAAGTGCTACTGCCTGGTCAAACGATTGATTCTAATCTCTACCGTCAACAATTAACCAGATTATAGTAATCGATTAAAAAGAACAGACCAGAATTGATCAACAGAAAAGGTGTTGTGTTTCATCATGACAATGCCAGACGACATACAAGTTTGATGACTTTGTAAAAATTGAGAGAGCTTGGCTGGGAAATTTTGATGCATCCACCATATAGACCAAACCTTGCACCATCAGATTATCATTCATTTCGATCTCTGCAAAACTACATTGATGGTAAAAAATTGGATTTAAAAAAGGACTGTGAAAATCATTTGGTCAAGTTTTTAGCCGATAAACCACAGAAAGTTCTATTCCGGTGGGTTTATGGCTCTACCCCAAAAATGGCAAAAGCCCATAGATAATAATGGCCAATATATACAAGAATAAAATTCATTTTGAATAAAAAGAACATTTAATAAAAAAATGACAAAAATCTCTCAATACTTTTCCGACTATCCAATATATGCGAGCTTAAGACAAACCAATTGCACGTAGAAGATCCCTTGGTTTCTTCTCGGATGGTGTGGAACCCTTCAGTTTGTCCTCGATATTTTTTATTCTGCCAGAAAACTCTTCGTCTATGCTATTTCTGCGGTGTCCGGCATGCATTTTGGGTTCCCTGTCCTAAAAGAAATTTATGATGTAAGATGAAAATCGAATGTATACATGCCACAAACAATTACGAATTCGACAAACTTGTAAAAGGAAGCGTACAAACAGAACATTAACGTTTCAAGTTTATGTTCCCCTTAATTAATCATTTTAATGTTAGTGTAGTAGCGTGAGAAAAACTATACATAAGTAGTAGCCAGTTTAAAAGTGTACAAAATGTAATAATAGAGGTTTTCGTGAAACTATGCAAAAATAGTAGTCCGATTCTAGAAAGATATACAAAAATCGTTTACAATATTTGTACGTATTATACTCTTTGTCAAACCAGTTAGTAGTATAATTTTGTAGTCGTCAACTTATACAACATTATTGTATGTCGATCACATGCACGAGATTCTCCTATGTTGCCTCCATTGTTTCTCCTCGTATTTGTATATTGTTAGTGTTAAACACGCTTCTCTTTGATCTCCACTGAAGTCTATTCGAAATCAATTAATATGTAAATGAGCAGTACATGCCGAAATCATTCACATACAAGAATTATTACGCAATCCACTGTCGGATCGTCGGACTAATGATAATTGTTTTAATTCACAAAATCGCTTGTTAAAAAGGAGCAAAAGTGCATTATGTACACTCTGAAAAATCGTTCGGTGTTTCTGGCTTACTGGGTATAATATTTTCTGTTCAAGGTATTTCACTCTATCCTTGAAATCCGGCGCAGTTTGACGGTACAAGAATATCGAATAATCTTCGAACGGCTCGTCTTTCTCGCGTTTCGCGTTCGCCTGCAGCATCTGCACACTTTTGTAGAATTGCTGCGTCGCCATCGTTCGCAAATATTGCCGTCTTCGCATACGATCTGCACGATTCTTTTCGATATCGGCCAGTCTCTTCTGTCTTTCCTCCTTTAACGCGTGCATCACGAGAACGTGAGAAAAATATCGTCAGATTAATCTCTCGTCCCCGTCTACTACCAAATGGAATTCAAAGCTTTCGCCTCCAGGGCAACCAGTTCTAATAAATTCTCAATTAATTGTAGCACACCGTTTCGTATCAGGTGGTTCGGCTTTTTCTTTATCAAACTCGTACGATCACAAGTCACATAAAAGGACAAAAAAAAGAAAAGGAAGACTCGGTGGTCTTCCGTTTGTATCATTTACACAAGAAGGTTACACATTACTCTGACTTTTACGATTTCTACTCTACTTTTCTCAATAACTACAGAAACTACCGTAAATCTATTTGAGCCTAATTTATTATTTGTTTTTTATTTCAATTTTTCTAATTTCTTTTTTTTTTTTTAGTCAATAGGACAAATACGAAAGCTTGCGTAGCAAGTATATTACAACATAAATATAAAGAGACATAGATAGAAAAAGGTTTTACAACATAACCGATATACGTATTCGCAATGTTCCACTGTAACTTTCGTCGATCTATGCGAAGCGATTAGAATGCAATGAATTCCTTCTGCGCCATGGTTATGGTAAATCCAATAAATACGATTGACGATACGATTATCCCAGAATAAATAATTGGTTTAATCTTCTGCCAGCGTGACTATATAGAATATAAGCATTCGAAGTTTTGTGTAAGTGTATGTATGTGAAACGTTAGTGGTCGATTTTTTCAACCCCTTATAAAACAGACGGCTTTTCTACATTCTTTTAAATGCATAATGTCACCGTTATTATTTTCTTAAAAAATTTACAAGTATTCATCGTATAAGGGGTTGAATCTGCGAAACAACCCTTTGCCGTTAATATCACCGATCTTGTTTACGAAAAATTCCAAAAGTATGTATCAAATTACAGTAAGAGCTAAGGGTTGATCTTGAGTTTAATCCATTCGGTTACATTTTCTTCGTTTCGTCAAATAACAAATTTTACACGTATTTTCTTGTGCATGTTATATTTCCAGTTTGTCCTCTTAGCGATGGAGTGAAATTATTCTCAGCCGAATGGATCAAATGAAACAAGAAACGCTCTAACCTTTTGTTAACCTGCTAACTAAAAGCTTCCAAAAAAAAGATATGATTTAAAAATTGATAATTAAACAGTCCATGTTTCGGACGACTTTTGTTGTTAGACGTATAATCTAAACAGAAAGTCAGAATCCAAGGAGAAACTTACAACAGTTGCGCCCATCTTCTCTGTGCTGCGTCTCTTACGAGAACGTCGACTAACAGTGTCCTTTTTGTCAGCGGGGTTCAAATTTTCGTTGTGCCTTGATCGCGAATGTCTCGTTCTCGTTCCACCTTCTTCCCGTTCCCTGCTGGCAATTCGTTCAAGCAAATGGACTTTTTGATCGGCCGTCATTTGGCTCAACTGTTTGCTGTGCGATGGTCTTTCCTCGTTTTCCGGTTCCTTCGGCAAACACAAAAAATTACGTTAAAACGATGGTATCTATCATAGGAGTATTCAACGACTTCCATAAGAACATCTCTCAATAACGAATAGATATTATTTGGTTCTTTAACTTTACTATTTTCCATGCGACATTCTACATCGTTATCGTCTGCGAATTTCAACATTCTTTTCAACGATTCAAGTTTCTTTCTTATCCAGTTAGACCTCTGATCTCCAGTAGTTATTTGCTTCGACGATATCTGATTATTATTGTAATCTAGCGAGCTGATCGTTGCTCGGGAAACAGAATTTGTTGATCGAGATTCGGCCCGTTGTTCACGAATATTATACGATCGAGAATGAGACTTTTTATTCGATGAAGGATCGGGCATTTTAGAACAGGAATAGGTTTCTCCAGGACAATGATACTCCGATGAGTGTAAATGCTGTTTCGTCCGCGTCTTCGAGCGCGCCGGCGAACGCTATAAAATATTCTTTCCTTTCGGTAATATGTTTACCACACCCGTATCCGTTCACACTTTGGCGATACACTTACGAATTTTGGATGTTTGACGTAAGGAATTTCACCACGGAAGACGTCGTATATCTGTGTCAGATAGGAGAACATAGCGAGCTTGTCGGGAACGTCGCATTCAGCCATCTCTTCTCCAGTCATTATCTAAACAATTGATTAAGGTATAAGTCAATAAAACTGAATTGTTTGAATTCTCAAAGGTAGTTAAATTTTCCATATCAACTCACTGGCGGTATGCCCAACTCTTTCTCAAGAATGTCGAAGGCCAGTTGATTATTCTTTTCCATGTCGTCGGGTTCCAAGCTGTGGAAATCGATCAGATTTGGACGGTATCGATGGATGATCGCGCAAATGGCCAGACCGTTTTTAAACGAGGCACCCATGTCTTGAATCTTTACAGAGTCGTAGAGTGCTACCTGCTTTTGCAGCCAGCGGAGTAGCATATCCGGATGGATTTGAGAATCTCCATGGAGATCTGCACCAGACCAAACGTAATGCACTTTAAATGAAGAAACGGCTATCGATCATGTTGCTACCATAAATGAATAAGATTCAGGAAACTCACCGCGGCGACGACGCTTTTTAGGGATATCAACATCAGATGGTAACGGAAGCTGCTTAGTGCTGTCGGGATCATCTGTATCGAGGAGACTTCGCACTTGTATTGGAGTTACAGAGGATACATTCAGGTTTGGGTATCTTAAAAAGAATTCAGTTACTGTAGATAATCAGAGTAAGATTGTTTAAAATTAATCGTAAGGGACAAAAATAATTAGATTGATGCACATAACATATCAGTTTTATTGATTGCCTCCTGTTGTTATACAATTTTATTAGATGGAAGCTACTAGAAGGAAACACCTTGGTTCTCCAAAAGGGGATTCAGCAAGAAAGCAATCAATACTATACAGGCACACAGTGGTCGATTTTTCGAATAAGTGGAATAAAAATTTGTATGCCTATGATAGGAATTTAACATTTGTTAATCTTGTTACGTTAGATGTATTATACTTGTCAAGTAAAAATGAATTACATCGGTTACCTAAATAATCGTTTTAGTGTATTGGTTTGGAGCTATATTTGCGGTTCCTTAAACAATTTCAATAAATGTAAACTTGAATAACGAATCAGACACGCGTTTTAGATATTAATGAATAAAATTATACAATAATTTTAAACTCTTAAAATAATTTTACTTTTATTTGTATTCCAGTTTTCGTACTTATCAACCACTGTGACGGATAATACCAAGAAATTTCATTTCAAGATTCTTTGCAATTTCGTCATGAAAAAATTTGCAAATATCACTCCCTATCTTTCTGTGTTCTAAGTTTACGAGGTCTCTTCAAAGAACTGCATTGTACCTGGTGTGTGGGTCCAGAGTGTATGCAGCATAGTCTCTGTTCAAGTTTTCCGGGGTAGTCTGCCCGAGAAGTCTGTAAATGGATTCTCGTTCTCCAATCACTTCTAGGGGTGACATCGATGATCCCCAATTCTTGATTGCCCAGCAGGCATCCAACGAACTCAAAAATCCTCTCGCGCAGCCGGAACCAGTTGGCCAGAACGGCTGTAATAGGTTTCCATTTTATTTTCCATTTCTTATAAAAACAGTCCCAGTGTGGCATATTACAGTATCTACAGTGGGTGCATAAAATACTAGTACACCTTTCAAAAATTAATAACTATTTAAATATTCGACCAACGACTCGTGTTTTTATATTTAAAAGGATTAGTTTACCAGGAATATCTAAATGATTGTTTTTTAATTCCTATTGGTAGGATTTTTTAATTTTTAATCATATCGTCATTTGTAATTTAGTTTCTCACAATTTTTGCTATTTTTAATCATTCATGACTCACAACATCCTTTGCACATGAACATAACAAACATAGTATGTACAAAAGGTATGTTTTATACAATGTACATTATAAGTATAGATAAAACAGTAGAAAATAGTGAATTCTACATGTTTTACTTGCTACTCCGACCAATAGCAAATAAAGAAGAAAAATCATTTACACATTAACTGGTAAGGTAACTAACATTTTCAGTATTCTAGGTAACTTGTAGGAAACGCGATCGAACAAACCTCCAGCAGACTGTCGCCGACTAGGATCATAAGCAATCTATGGCCACGACGCTCCAAAATTCGACTAGCATTCTCCGCCGCGTACATAGACGTGAAATCGAACATAGCCACGTCAGGTTGCCCGTAATGATTCACTGCAAATTCCATATCCATCATTTGGTATTCCGTCGAGAATTCAGCAGCCTCGCGAGCATAAAGCATCAGAGCCTCGCGATCCACGTTCTCTTTGGCGAGTAATTTGGCAGTGTCCGCATGATCCTAACGATGTCGTGATATCGTTATTGCATGAGATACCGTTCAATCTAGCAACGGCTTACCATTATCCTCTATAACATTTGAAATGATAGATACCTGCAGAATAACTCCCTTGTCGATCAAACTATGCTTCTTCGCGGTCATCACGAAATAATGTGTATCGTCTTTGTAATACACGATATTTTCCAAATCGATACCAGTCTCCTGGTGCAGTTCCTTGAAAAACTTCTGGTTGAAGATAAAAGCCACTCCGCTGATCTCTTCCACTCGAGCCTCCGCCTCGGTGCGTTTGTTTATAAAATTCGCCGTTATGGCAATCGCCAGCTTTCCTCGAAACTCTTTTCGTTTGAAACCTTCGAGCGTGTTCCTCTTACCGTCCGCGCCGATCAACACGTCAAACTCGTACTGGGAAACCGCATGATCAGCCGGAGTTGTTTTCGCTCGCCAACCGATTTCTGAAACAAAGGTCCACTGATTAACGATTCCTTGACACTTCTAGCAACGGACAAAAAGATAGAATAACCCAGGTGTCTAGTTGTAAATATCTATATGCGTGGTATCGGTTTTTCTAGCAAATTTTAGACGCATTTGTTGTTTACTTGAATCTCTAGTTTGTTCTCTTAGCAATAGTGATAAATTATTTTCAGCCGAATGGATTACATGAAACAAGAACACTCTAATGTTTGTTAATCTGCTAACTAAAAGCTTTCAAAAAAACGTTCTTTGTGTTTTGCGAACAATATAGAATGAATTTGTGCATTTTAGTAAATCAATTGCATCGCATACATAGTTGTCAATGTTTGTACAGAAAGTTACACGTAGTA
>CM052093.1:11028811-11048520 GCA_028453745.1 Agapostemon virescens | reverse complement strand
CATTAAGCGAGTAGAAGTTGTCGCGAGTGGTTTCAAAAGTTTAAGAACGGCGAATTTGATGTCGAAAACAAAGAACGTAGTGGAAAGCCGAAAGCGTACGAAGACACGGAAATGGAAGCATTGTTGAATGAAGATTCGTGCCAAACGCAAGAAGAATTTGCACGTGCATTATCAGTGACTCTACAAGCGATTTCGCATCGTTAAAATCATTGGGAATGATTCAAAAGCATGGAAATCGGGTTCCGTATGAACCGACGCCGAGAAACATTGAACGCCGATTGTCCACGTGTGAAATGCTGCTTGCCAGGCATCTGTTAAAATCTACTTGGAAACACTTAATTGGGAAGTTTTACTCCACCTGCCGTATTCACCAGACATTGCTCCTTCTGATTATTACTTGTCCTGTCTGAGCAACACTTCGCATCATACGAAGATATCAAAGATTGGATTGATACAGATGCTGCCAGAAAGATGGGAAAAAGTAATGGCTAGCGATGGACAATAATACTTTGAATAATACTTTGAATAAGGTACCGTTCTCTCGCAATAAATACGTAATTTAAGATGAAAAATGGCGCAGACTTATTTGGACTCCCAATACGTCCAAGGAACGAGAACGATGAGTCTTTCAGCTTGCATTTAGCAATTTTCTTCGACTTCGATGCTCTTCAAGAATCGACAGACATATCCGCGCAGTTTAAACTCGATTCGTTTGTTTATTTATTAACATCTCGCTTTTTTCGACTTCAAAAAGGGAGAAAGTAAAGCACCCTTGTCCCTTAATTGCGAATCCTGGTCTGTCGCACGAACCCTCGTGACAAGTGTCGCGGGATACGTGCTTCAGCGTCTACGCAAGTTAAATTGCGTCTCGGTTATTCAACACGAGAACAGGAGGAGGCTCTGCGTGCACAGACGGAAGAAAGTGCACCTGCGATGAACACCGTTACACTTTTACGGAACACTTCTGCTGGAAAATCGGAATTGCATTAATCGCAATGGCTGCGCGTTGCGTTAATTAGAGTGCAATTAGAGAACGCTGGTCTTTTTCTGCGGCATGGATCGTTGTTTAACTCGTTGCCATACCATTTTTCTTAGGTCTACAGTTATTCTAACATCTTCGTTATCCAAAACGTTACAGAAGGAGAAAGAAAATTTAGATTTTTATACAGCTATATTGATTTCCATGCTTAAATATTGTTTGCAAGAGAGTAAAGCTTGATTTCATCAAAATCAACCCTTTGCCATATTATATAAATATATTATATGCAATATATAATATATATTAGAGCGCATGTTCGTGTTCTTCGCGATTTCTGTATTGTTCGTTTGCTATTTCTTGTTGGTACTGTTAGTGGTACTTTCTTATCTGCTTTTCCGTTTATGCGTTACAAATTTCCGAAGAATTTGCAAGGACGAGTAAATAGTAAAACGAACATCGTATACATAAGATGAAATCATATCGTGTAGAATGAAAATATTCTAGGTCAGAAAAAATGCCTTGGAGTAAAAACAGTTTCGAGTGCAAAGGGTTGATAAGAGACAAAGTAACGAACGACCGAGATAATACCGTCTAGAAACCGAACTGTGTTGCGAAACGCTTTTCGATGTCTACGGCGATAGGTCTCCGCAATTATCGGAACAAGTATCGACCGTTGAAAACAGATTCCGTAGTGTTTGTAACCGAATCGTTGGTCGCTACCCACGCGCATCCGTACGCAATAGCTATCCGATGTCTTGTAAAACGATTCTATGCGTAATTTGTTCTACATATCCGACGGCATACAGCGTAATTCTAGAAACTGGACTGTTTAGCGTTAAAACCTATAAAAGATCTAGACTGTCGACAAAGCCCCATTATCTTTCGGCTGACACGATTTAAGTTACCGATTTCATTAGTTCGGTAAGCACAGCATACAATACACCGCGTCGTAGCAGGCAATTCTCCAAAAAGCCATTTCTTCCCTTACAAGGGAACATATTCAGATGCGAAAATCCAATTTGGATGAAACTGATGGGAGATTATAGTTCTTTGAAAAATATAATGATAATATAAAAAAGATCCTCGTATGTTGACTTTAACAATTTATTTTAATAATTAATAATATAATTGATTGGCGCGTCGTTCAGAAAGATGGCATCCGCGAAAGTCACTATAGTGGCGCATAGTGCTTAAGAGATTAACAAAGTATCATCCTTATCATCCGAAAGGATAATAGAGAATCGTTTCGAACTCGCGTTGTCAAGAAATTTGAGTCGTAAATTTACGACCTTCGAACGAACATAGATGTTGCTCGTTCCCGTAGCGTAACTTCGAACGATTCCCGATGAAAACCCGTCCGTTGACGAAAGAAAAGCTCGCGGCAGCTTCGGGATGCCGATTCGAAAGCGATTCGGTAGAACGGCATCTGCCACGAAGATACCAACGTTCTATTTGTCGTCGAGGAATCCTCGCACGAATTCGAAGAGCTTGGACGGTTGCACAACGGGAAAAGCTTGTCTCGATGAGTGAGCCTCCGTCTCGCTCATAGGTCACCGGTTGAGCGTTAAAAAAAGAAACTGAGTAAAGTCTTCGTGCGAATTCAGGGCGAACTGGGACAATCGTGGCAATCGTAGCTCTGACCTCGCGACATCCTCCGGATTCGTTCGTTCAATACCGAAAGCACGAGGGGAAGACGCGTCGATGTCGTCTTCCTTGAGAATTCTGTGGACCCACCCGAAAGCACAATTTCAACCCCTCGTCTCGGTCTCTTATCGCGAAGAAATAATGCGGGCGATGCGATCGACTTTGTGGAACCATCGGAATGAGTTCGTATAACTTGGATGAGAAAACGATGTGTAAACAATTTTAACCCCTTCCTGCGGCATTTAGCTCGACGAAACTCGGGCCCAAGACATAGGCGTCAACGCGCGCTAAACAGACAAGACTGATGTGCTCGAGAACAGTCGCAATACGAGCCGAAATGCAAATACCTGTGATGCCTGTGATATACAGTGGCTCACGAAAGTATTCGGACACTCTTTAAATTTAAATAACTTTTTCAAAAATTAAACAAATAACTTGACTTTTCTGAAGCAACTGGAAGCATTGATTTACTAAATAGTACGCAAAAATAATTTTGAAATAATTCCAATTGGAAGAAACTACAGAAGAAAATAAAAAAGACATTTTTTAAAACATTTTTGTTTTAACTGGTAACGAAAATTTAAAATATGCGATTTTCAGAACTGTGTTAGTTATACGCATGCTGAAAATTTCACCGAAATCACGGTATACACGACTGAAAATATTTTAATGCGTCTTTCAACGCTGACTTTTTAACCGGACATTTTTATCGAGGATCAACAAGGATTATCGTTCGTAATTTGTAATGTAAAAGCGGTTATTAAGCTTCAGTTTGTTAGGACACAATTGTTGAAGGACCTATTGTCTTCTGGACGGTGTTAATAGAATAATTCCCCGTCATTTTCAGACGTAACTTAATTTCAATACTTTGGAGGATTAAAGGATTAAACGTTTCTAAGTGAAAGACAAAGCCTTAAATTGCCTCGGGTGAATAATGAGGTTTATTAACCCTTTGCACTGCATTTTTTCTGACCTAGAATATTTTCATCCTATACGATATATTTCATCTTATGCATACGAAGTTCTTTTATCATTACTCATCCTTACAAGAATTCAATTTTTACGAATTTCTTTGATACAAGCATGGTGATGTAAAAATTGTTTTAAACAGAGCTGCGGCTACTTTTAGTGGTGTCTCAGAGTCATCATTCGAGTGCAAAGGGTTAAAAGATCATACGAAATCTTCAAATTTAATTTATCGCTGTCGTTAAACCTACTGAGCTATGAAAGTAACTCGTATATAGTGTTTTATAGTAATTACGAGAATGAATTAATTTAGTCTTTGTGCGGTTCTCATTATAACACTAAAGCTCCACTAAAGATATTAATTAGATTGTTTTTCATGAACATATCTTTATAATTTAATTCACTGTAAAATAAACAAGCTGGAAACGAATATTTGACCAATGGTGGTAGGTTTACCCGGTATGTAAATACGAAACCAGAATTTTTGTATAGAAAATACACCTTTATCTTAATGTTAACTTTTACACTCGAATGGCGCTACTGAAAATTGCCATACTATTGTTTAAACAACTTTAACATCGGTTAGGTTTGCAGTTAAGAAATCGTTAAAAACTTGTAGGCTCTAAATGCGAGTAATAGTAATTAATTTTATATGTACGAAAGGAAATAAACTATGTACAATGGAGCTATTCTAGATAAAAATATTGTTTCGATTTTAGAATGGAATTGTTTCGAGTGTAAAGAATTGAATTCGGTGAATGATGTAGAATCTGGAAATACATCAAATCTGTGACATGTTCACAAGAAGTTTGCAGTTTTAGTGGAAGGTAGTTTGCGGAAAAATATCTAACGAGTATTTCGTCGGCCATTATCCATAATGGAACGGCGAAAACAGCTCTGAAACTTGATTTTCACTGATTGCACTGAAATATCGCTGAAATTTCGCTTCACCGGCAACACCACAAAGAGAAGACAACATCGAGGGCATCTCCTAACGCCTCGCGAATTTTGCGAATCCACCCGAAAGCACAATTTCAACCCCTCGCAATTTTCGAGCTGCTATGGGAGTCGGTAGAATATTAATAGCTTCTACAGTAATTCAATTTCTACCTAAAACCCCTGATACCTTTTTAAACAGGCCACGAAGGTATATCAATTAAAAAATAAAAAATAAAATGTGTTGCTATGAAAATATATCTCTTTTTACCAAATATACACGTTATTGTTTATTTCCTTTATCGGGTTATCAGAAATACATGAAATGCAACACACGATGCACTCAACCACCTACACACGCCTCCGAAGTAAACAGGTTACGTGTCGGCTATTTTCTCCGATTCGGACAAAGATGCGCGAAGAAAATCATAGGTCCAGAAATAGTGTGCAGAAGATCAGAGAGGTAACTTTCGGTACTTCTTCGAAACTCAAATCAAACGTGCTAAACGTTAAATATAAACAAAATCCGGACAACTTGTTAAAATTTCGAAATAATTCTCTTGAGTTTCGGAAGGCCCTAGCAGTAGCAATCGAAACTGTTCAAAGTCAAATTAATCGAATAAACGTACAGAGAGTATATCAAGTTTTATACTTGATTTTACGCTTCTGTTTCAACAATAAATTCACATATTTAACACATTAACTGCCCAACTGACAACCTCAAAAATTCCATAAAATCAAATTAATTTATTTAATGAAGCAGCGATTGAAAACTTTAAATGTATGGCATATAGTTGTCTATCAACCTTCTTGTATTCTTCAGACATCAACTAAATTGAATGTAGCAAATATATTAATGTACAAATTTATTTTTAAGCATGGACTAATAATTCTGTCACCCACATATCAAGGCAGTCAAAGTGTTAACAAACGTTGCACGTGATATTGCACTGAATTACTAATGTTTTACGACAACAATATTTTTGTTGGGTTGATTAATTTTTATTTCGTCGACGCAGCATAAAATCAGACGATTGTCTGACGAATTGTAGATTGGTCCTCGACCTAAGAGGCTTACGCAAAATGGCGGAGACTTGTAGTTCCAATAACAGAAAATCAATGCTGTCTACAAATCGTAGTTTCCAGGCACGAAATTCGACATGTTCGACGCTATTAACACCTTGGCCTATGGCTTATTTTATAATAACAGTGACTAGATTTTCTTTGTCCTTCGCAGAACGACAAAAAGACAAATTTGTAGTTACGGCGTGCCTAGCTATTCCCCAATGACCGTACACGATCAGCAATTAAATTAACTTTAACGTTCTTTCACAATAACTTCCCAATTTAATATGAAAAATGGCGGTGACTTATGTATACTCCCAATAACAAATCAGTTTGATAAAAATTATAAAAGCGAGTGTGTATCAAATCCCATTTGCTAAAGTGAACAAGGTTGTTTATGGATTCCGAAAATCATTATCCGAGTTTTAAGAAAGAGTTTAATTGACATTTAATTTGATTTGATTGACATTTAACTCGACACTTACCACACCATTGTTCTTTTCGTTTCGTTTGTAGCTGCGGCTACTCGAACAGGAAAAGATGTTTCCTTGAGGAAACGCTTTAGCGGAATGGTACGCGAGTCTCGACAAAAAGAATCAGAGATGGTGAGACTTCCTTATCGAGCGGTACACTGTTGGCACAAGCCTAACCGGCGAAGGGCTAATTCGAAGATGACGATAAGAACCATGTTCGGCGTTCAGACCCGGACAGAGACAGATAAACGCTTCGCCGCGATAACGCCTTATCGCATCGGTGTTTTCTATTTCTTCTTCTAACGAGCGACAGGTTCACTACCGGTGGATACCCGACACGATGATTCATATCAACGTTTGTTTTATAATTCTTTCCGATAGCATCCAATTTTTTCGTTTCAAGTGCGAGCTTTGTGTACTTATCGGTAATGAGATACCCGGCTGTCGGCACCGATAATAACGATAAGAGTCGCAGAAAATTAATATACGAGGTGTTCGATTCGATTGCGATAACAAACGGTAGTCGCATTCATATGCCCATACATGGTCAGCTGTTTCTACTAATTGACTGCACCTGGTTATGAAGATTCAACAAATCAATTGTTTCGAAATTTTTCTTTAACCTGTTAACTGTTTATGCGGAATATGTCCGTTACGAGAAGATCGTATTTCTATCGAATGATCGATGCACTTGTCATATAAGACAAACGTTGCATCTGCTAATAAATGAAATCTAAAAGAGTGATTTGCATATGGTACGAAGAAAGCATAACAGGAATTTTTTTAATTAAACAAGTAATTAATTGTTTGGAAATTTTTTAAGGTGTTAACTGTTTATATGGAGTGTATTTGTTGTGAGAAGATCCTATTTCCATCGAATGTGCAGTAGGGAAGAAATTGCATTTGCTGATAAACAAAATTTAAAAGAGTAATTTGTGTAGTACGAGGAAAGCATGAAAAGAATACTTGCTGAAACGGAATTAAGCACACAAGTACAGGAATTTTTAAAATTAAATAAATAACTAATTGTTTGGGAATTTTTTACAGGTGTTAACTGTTTATATGGAGTGCACTCGTCGTGAGAAGATCGTATTTCCATCGAATGAGCAGTAAGGAAGAAATTGCATTTGCTGATAAATAAAATTTAAAAGAGCAATTTGTGTAGTGAGAAGAAAGCATGAAAATAATGCTTGCTGAAACGGAATTAACCACACAAGTACAGGAATTTTTAAAAATAAACAAATAATTAATCGTACGGGAAATATTTAACGTGTTAACTGTTTATATGGAGTGCACTCGTGAGAAAATCGTATTTCCATCGAATGAGTAGTAGGGGAGAAATTACATTTGCTAATAAATAAAATTTAAAAGAGTAATTTGTAGAGTGCAAAGAAAGCATAAAAATAATGCTACCTTAAACGTAATTAATCATTCTCTGGAACATGAGTACAAATATGTTCTTATTTTTCTAGCGTGCCAAATGCACAAAAATAACCAGTTTTTAAAGAGACGCCATTTTAGAAATAATTCAGATTTGAATTTACTTTAGTTCAGTTTTCGATTTTCATTTTTCTGTTATCGATCGGTAGAAGGGTCGTACTCGTTATTTACTACTTATTTAAACTTATTTAAATATACTTATAAAGTTTTTACTTTAAATAATAATACGTATACTTGAAATATTCCTAAAAATGAGTGCAAAATCTTAATCCAAAAAATTCAGTATTTCTACTGAAAGAAATTTCTAAAAATTGATAAGAACAAAAAACTGTCGTTCAACGCAATAGTAGCTCCTTAATCTGTAGTGACACTAGACACGAAAAATCGATGATGTCGGAGCCTTACGACTAGATAGCGATGACTTCTCGATTGCAGTTGACATTAACGATTCATGGGTCATATAAGTAGTTATCGTTGGTTCAGAAGTCGTAAAAATCGATGCAAACATCTTCCTCGTTCGCTTATAACGTTGGAATAATAATAGAAAGTCTATTCAACTTTGCCAGGCTTTTTCTTCGACGTCTTTTGCAAATTCGTAGGCGCCGTAAATGCACGCAGAGTCTGTCATTTATGGGATATGAAATTTAAGAGGACAATTTACACGTTCTCATTGTTACAAACTGTATACTAAACTGTGTATCGTTAAACGTCAACGAAGATGCCAAGTTCATGATTGGCATCTCGCGTTACAGCACGCATAGCGGAACACAAAGATAGTCGGGTGCACTTATATCCGGCAATTTCTCGACCCTCCGACGACGAAGAAGGGTCGTCCGATTAATTAATTAATATTACGGCTAGTACAAAGAAAATTATCGTACAATCAAGTTCAAGGTATTTACACTCTGTCGTTTAGACAGTTTAGATCAAACATTCTCTTCCTTCCTTATATTGGTGAGCGCACGGTGCACAATACACTTTGCATAAGTAACAAGTTTCAATTAACCATTGAACCCGGGGGCGTCGTTCGTTATCCCCCTCTATCATTGCCGCGATCATAATCCCAGGCGGAGCACAGTTTAACAGAACGATTTAACATATAAAGGACACTATGGCGAGTCGATCTCACGGTTTTAATGCGAAACGGCGAACTGCCGTATCACCCGAGAGACGTCCGAGAAGCTGCGAGTGACGCGACGCGACCATAATTGCGGATAATTGCCACCGGTGGAAATTTCACGCGATCGTTCGAAAGGGATACACGGTTTAACGATGCTATCGCAATTGGGACGCCTCGCAATAATGCAAAGCATCGCGTTAAATTATGGGGAGGAACGCAAGGACGCGGGAAACCGAGTCGCTTAGCATACAATGATTGCGAACGAAGAAAAAATAATTCGACGAACGCCGAGTAATTAGATGAAAATGTTTTCCTTCGACTACGTGGGCGCAATGCGTCTTCACACTTCTTTGTATTCTGGACAGTCTCCATTTACATGAACGGAATATAATAATGTCGTGTTAAATACTACTCGGGATCCGAAACGTTGTATAGATTCATATAACTCATGGGAGAATTTTACGTATCGTATTCATCGATGTTCCATCGCGTACCGCTTCGTTACCATCGTTCCGTGGATGCAAAGGCCAAAATAAAACTCCGGAATTTTTACGAGGCAAAGCGACCAGCGTCGGCCACACTTAAGGGGGGAATACACTTTATAAGATGAAAATTTTCGATTTTTTTCTTGTTTGAAATTGATTCCAGTATGTGTCTAGAATACGTGTATAAAGTTACGCAGCAAAATTTTATGTGTTTTGGGAGATACATGTAGCCGAACAGGTAAGCGTCAGGTGCAAGTGGCACAAAGCTGAAGCGAAACGTGAATTAGATAATTTTAATCATCATAGTCCACTTCAACCAGATGTCCTTAAACATTTAAAACCGATATATGAAGAAGTTTCAAAGGATGATTTATTAACCAGGTGTCTAGGTGGACACACACAGAATTGCAATGAAAATTTCAATTCAACGGTTTGGCGCCTAAATCCGAAGCATCTAAATTCCGGAGCAAAAATGATCGAAACCTCCGCCTTTATTGCGGCTGGCATTTTTAACGAGGGCTACTCAGCTATATTAAAAATAATGAATCTATTAAATATTAATATCGGGAAACAATGCAAATTCTTTGCCGATACGTATGACGCGCAGCGCATAACGAGATAGGAACACCGCAGACAAATCAGCACAAAAGAGGCATGAATCTCTCGTAGGATGCACTAAATGGAGCAAAATGAATTTTTTGAAGGCACAGAAGGCTTACTATATGGCCCTGGTATAGCGGATTAGTTCCCTCCAGAAGTAAGTGTTCAATAACTACTACTCTAACAGTCGAAAAACTTTAAACGCATTTTTCTCAATATCATATTTCTGAATCTGGTGTACACGATACAGAACGATCTATTGGACCAATTGAGCTCCTAAGACGATTTTTCGTTAGGTAATGATAAAATGCCGTCGATGAACTAAAAAAATTCCGAAATAGTTGCATTTTTTCCTTTCAATTTACATTATAAAGTCGAAATTTTTAGCGAAAAATTTTTGCATTTTTGTACTTTTTGTTGGAATTTTTTTAGTTCATCGACGAGATAATTTTATAAGGATTAAAAAAAACTTTTGTTCTCCTGTTTCCGATGAAAATTAGAGGCTCTAGGATGTACACAAACTGACAATGCGCGTGGCGCGGAGCTGTGAAGATTTATAAATATTGTGAAAAAAATACATTAATCATTAAAATAGAAAATTTTTTGTATTGTTTAAATATAGAACATAATATCATGAAAGTTTGAGAATGATTCGCTTTGTAGTTATTAAGAAAAAAATTCCTAAAAATCACTATTTTTAGGCGCTCTAAAGTGTATTCCTCCCTTAATTCGCAGATGGCTGGTAAATTTATGACGCGCAAGGTAGTACAGCCATTTTCCAGGAAATAAAATCCCGTAATTCAGTCACTTCAAAATCCTTGCACGCCCTGTGAATAACCAATTGCACGTTATAAACCCAAATCTCCAAAAGGTCTGAAGACCATCGTCCAGGTACACCGAGAACCCGACCCAACGGAGATTCCACCATATTGTCAAATTCTGCTGTGCAACAGCTTTTCCCTTCATTAGCGTAACTAACTAGTCCCCGTGGATGGGACAGTCATATAAAAAAATACGTTATCAAGTCTGTAAATATGAAACTAAAATTTGTCCATACGTGGCCATTTTTCCTTGTTTTGACGTCTGAAAAAGATTTCCAATTCACGACCACACAAGTTTCATACAACGGCATAGTTTTTAATAGCGTTGAACGTGTCGAATTTTGTACCTGGAAACTACAATTCGCGGACAGCATTGATTTTCCATTACCATTCGAAGAAAACGCTGCGGAATCGCAGGCAAGATGCAGAAAAAAAGAGTTAAGACTGTTGTCTCCGAGTCAATCAGTACAAAACAGTCATAATTTCCTTTTTCGCATTTTTAGACATTGAACACGGCTCATGTAGAATCCATTGTGTCGTTACTTCTAAATGACACTTTGTTATACAATTAAAGTACCACGTTCATATAATTCAATAAACGTGTATTTTCTATAAAAAGAATTCCGGTTTCATATTTACAGAACAGCTATAATTTTCTAACTTCGTTAGGTCTGGGTTAGGTCACATAAGAACACCTGCTCTCAAAGTTTCCCTTATGGGAATCCTCCGCGAGGGTTATCAGACTTAAAACAACATCCGCGCGAGATTGGATACCGGGCATATTCACACACGCCTAATTTGTTCAAGCTGGAAACATATCTTTAATGCGGTAACGTAGCTTGATTCGGATTTTTATCCACCACTTGCATCAGCGACTATCCCGTTCTCCATAGCGATAGGAAAACCCTCGCGTGCAGTGCGACATGGTCGAAGGAAGAATTTACAACCCCTGCTTAGTTATGGCACTGACCGCAACTCGTTGTGGGTGCGCGACAAAGCGCATCGAGAGGTACAAATTTGCAGAAGTTAAACGGTTTTATCATCACCCAGAGAGATCTTATTTGTTTTAACCGGTCGTGGAAACCTAGTGCCAATATTTCTTACGCATTTCTACAGGACCGGATAAATTGGATAATGTAGAAAAGACGTTGTCAACCCTTTGCAATCGAAGCTACTTTAACTCCAGAACCCAGGCATTTCTTCTGAATACTTTCATTCTACATGATTTATTTCTTATTACGCATACGGAGTTCCTTTTTATCAATTTTTTAAATACCCAAGTCTCTGACTCCAAGAGTTTCAGTTTAAAGGATGATTTCTCCAAGGACAGAAGGATCCAAGCAGGGGTGTAAAGTAAACGCTTAGCACTCCAATGGCTCCTCTGGGGAGGGGACATTCAAAATTGGCAGAATATTATTCAAAACAATTTTTACATTACAATGTTTATATTTAAGAAGTTAGTAAGAATTGAAGTGTTGCACGTACGATTAATAGTAACAAATTTGCTATGCACGAAAGGAAATAAGCCACGTGCAATGGAATTATTCTAGGACAAAACAATGTCTCGAATTAGGAATTAAAATTGCTTGGAGTGCAAAGGGTTAAGACCATTGTTTCCGAGTCAGTCAGTACAGATCAGTCATAATTTCCTTTTTCGCATTTTTAGACATTAAACAGGGGTCATGGAGAACCCATTGTGTCGTTACTTCTAAACGACACTTTGTTATACAATTAAAGTATATGCAGCACATAAGGTGTTATCATTTAGAAGGTAGTGGACATACATATAAAAACAATTTCTAACACCTTAACACTTCGACTGCCAAGCTATCAGCCACGAAAATTTTACAAAATCGAAATGAGATGTTGATTGAAATAAAATTTGAAAAAATAAAATATATAATGTAGAACACTCTTGCCACATTCTTGCACTTTGTAGACCACCATCAACTTTGATGCAATGGACATATCAACGTTAAAATTCATTTAAAGACGATATAAATAATTCCGTCACCTATGTATGGGTGGCTTGGCAGTCAAAGTGTTAAAAGCAAACATAGCGATGTCAAAGCTGTTGAAAATAATAGTATGGCAATTTTTAGTGTCACCTCCGAGGCGCCATTGGAGCGCTAAGAGTTAATTCTAAAAACTGTTTTAAAAAATAGTGTAGCTACTTTTAGTGGTGCTTCAGGCTCGCCGTTCGAAGGTTTATTTATCGTTTGCGAGAAATAACGCGATATCAATTACAAAATACTTCGAAATCAACAAAAAAAACGTCCGAATCGTTGCTAAATAGACGGTAATTCGTAGCTTCATTTTATCGCGGATAAAATCTCCAAGAAATACAAACCCCGTTATGCTAAAGAAGCGAGGGGAAAAATGCGTGCGTTCGGTATAGGGGATTGGTTAGCAGACGCATTAGTTGACTGGAAAGCACCAGACGCGATAAATGTCTCGGTAAAGTTCACCTACGATAGCAGAAGCCGGGTGAATCAGCGAATGCTGGCTTTCAGATTTTGTCGCGATGAGTAATCCGCTGTTCGAGTATCAACATGCTCGCTGCCGAAACGAGCACAGACTCCCAGAAAAACAATGATTCCTCTAAGAGGAACAATAAACCCATCTCGTTTAACTGCTTCGAATCCAGTCCGATTTTAGGGTACAATGAGAGATTTATCAACCCTTTGTACTCGAAGCAATTTTAATTCTAAAGTGGAGACATTTTGTTACCTAGAAAGGTGCCTTCGTGCATATAAAGTATAATACTCGTACGTGCAACACTTCAATTAATATCAATTTCTTAACACTAAACCTACCGAGCATTAAAATTGACTAGTGTATATTAACTCATTAAAATGCCAAGATTTAATTTATTTAGATTATTTGCGACTTTACTTACAAAGTAGGATTGAACAAAGAGATCCATTGAATCGATTTCTTAGAAGGCAGTTTTATAACTTCAACAATTGCAACATAAAAATTTTGAAAAGGGTCATTTGACCCCCCTTGGTAGGTTTAGTGTTAAATGCAAGCATAGTGATGTAAAAGTAATGTTGAATAATATTTTGAAAATTTTTAGCGTCATCTCAGAGGCGCCACTGGACTGCTAAGGGTTAACTCTGAACCTTCACCGGTTGCTATTTCTCCAGAATTCAGGAGCTCATCGTAAAGCACTTCCTTCGTATTCCACGATATGCAAAGCATTACCTTCTTGGCATAGACATTGAGAGCCAAAATGGAGTCATTCTTTTACCTAGAACAGTTCCATTGTACACGACTCATTTTCTTTCGTGCACATAAAGTTTATTACTATTACTCGTACGCGCAACACTTTCCATGGCGAGATAAATGTTTTTTTTATTTTCTCCTGTAGTTTCTTCCAAATAGAATTGTTTCGAAATTATTCTTGCGTACCATGTAGCAAATCAATGCTTCTAGTTGCGTGAGAAAAGTCAAGTCGTTTGGTTAAATCCTTAAAAATGTTATTTAGGTTTGAAGAGTGTCCGAATATTTTCGTGAGCCACTGTATAAAATGTCTGAACGAAAAACACCTCCGTCTATACGGCGAGATCAGTTCTAAGTTCAGCTTCGTCGTTCTGCGCAATCAAGTTCTTGCATATCAATAAATTAGTTTGATATTACTTCTAAAGGAGAGTGTGTATCCCAGTTCCCAAAAGTGAGAAAGGCAGCAGAGCTTCTAGCTCGAAGACGACTTCGTTTAGAAGGTATTTATCTCCTGCAGACTTCCGTTGGAATCCCGAAAAAATCGCCGATACGTCCAGGCATAGTTAACACTTTAACTGCCCAACTAACGACCTCAAAAATTCCACAAAATCAAAGTAATTTATTTAACGAAGCAACAATTGAAAACTTAAAATGTATGACACAATGTTATCCTTCAACCTTCTTCTATTCTCCAGATCTTAACTAAATTTAGTGCAACGAATATATTAATGTACAAATTTATTTTTAAACTTGTCCAAATAATTCTGTCACCCATATATGAGTGACATGGCAGTCAAAGTGTTAAAAACGTTTCATAATTGACTGTCAAATACACTCGCGCGTATCTTTTTTCTGAGGAAAGTAAAATTTAAGATTAAGGAAGATTAAACCTTAGCACGGTGACTCCGAGTAAACGGAAATAAATCATCTACAATGGAAATATTCAAAAGGAATGCCTTGGTTTTGGAATTAAAACAGCTTCGAGCGCAAAGGGTTAATTTCTCGACGCGAACTCGAGCGAGCTAGACATCGTATTCGAATTAAATTTAAAAGTTTCCCCAGTGTATCGCGCAGTTCGCTCGCAGCGAAACATCGTCGAAGACGTTGATAAGCCACGGACGCGTAGATATTTCGACAAAGGGGTTGTTCGCCCCCATGTAAAAACAACAGTGACTTTCGAACACGAAGATATCCCCCAAGTTCTACGGCTGCGCGCGTGTGTGGCAGCGGCGCGATCTCTGTTGCTGACGTCAATCCTTTCTCAGGACAAAGCTCGTACCACCGCGCCACGCCATACCACGCCATACCCACGCCATACCAACGCCATAGCCACGCCATAGCGAGGGGTGCGTTTATGTATCCCGGAACACAGTCGGGGGCTGTTCGACGGCGCCGAGCGTCGAGACGCTTCTCAAACTCTCTCAACAAAACATTCGTCCGTCGGCCCCCATAATGCTACCAACTTCTCCCTATTCTCTGGCATCCACTGCTTTTCCTCTCGTTTCGAATCCTCCTTTTTCCTTCAACCCCTTGGCGCTACACGATTTTTCTTCACGACTACGTTCCCGCGGAATTGCATCGTCAGAAGTATTTCACCGTAATCGCGATGATTTCTGGACGCAGAAGAGATTGCGCGGAAGAAACGAAGGAGAAACGCAGCGCGTCGATCGTTGAACTTATTTCGAAAGTGGTCGCCGGGCAAATGAAATATCTCGGACGAAACGCGCGGCAACGCGATTGAATTGCGAGGGCTGAGACGATGTTGAACATCGCGTTGAAAAATCCAGCAAATCCGAAAACATTTCGTCGGAGAAGATTCATTGAAGGAGGGTGCGCCTTTTTATCCTAGCAACACGCGAGGGAGCGTCGAGACGCTTTTCAGACTGTCGCAATAAAACGTCCGCCAACCCCTGTTCAACACAGCCAAGCCAACCTTTCCCCGAGAATATCGTTGTATTTGCATGAGAACGCCATTTACCGAGTAAAATGTTTTCCGATCAGCAACATCGTGGAAATACATTTACATCCAACCTCCCTTTAATTTTTTTAAATAAATTATTCCAACATCTCAACGCTACTTTCATTAACCCCCCAAGTCACTATCGACATCGAGTTAAATTTCTAACGGAAATTCTGAAGGCAGTCTGATAGATATGTACGTTATTAATTTCCTATAAATCGAAACCCACTTACTTCTTCTTCTTCTTTTAGAAAATTGTGCATCACAAAAAAATTCTAATTCATATAAAATAAATTGCAGTGCAAGGGGTTAATAATCTTTAAATTGTGATTCGTATATCTTCGTCGAAATATTTATGCGATATTATGCAGAGTGTTTCTGGGGTAAATTGCTCAACTTTAGATATGAATTTAGAACCCTGAAACGGACGAACTTTTTCTCTAGAATTATGCTCGCAAATGTTTCCTTCGAGGGATGTTAAGATCTTAAGTTATTAAGGATTAAGACTGGATTATTTTGTATAACGAAATAGTAGGGGTATAGTGTCGATCGGCTACTTGTTCCATTATTGATAGTAATCACTTTTAGTAATATATTCTGTAGTGATATATGCGATAATCCTGAATTATTACGATGGCATACTAAGTTCTACAACTTTAGCAGTAAATATCTACCAAGGAAAACATTTACAAGCATACTTAAACCGGGGGAACTTATTTATTTTACGATTCTAAATTCATGCTTAAAGTTTGGCGATTTAATCGGAGGAACACCTTGTATATAGTTGAAAAGAGTAATCCTTTATCATGTAATTTTCTTTCTAACCAAAGTTATTATAAGACCTTCATCGCTGAAAATGTTACAGAAGAGAGAAGACAATTTATATCCTTTATACTGCTACATCTACTTCAATGCTTAAACCTTGACTAAAAATAAGCCTAAATTCGCCTAAAAAGAAAGACATAATATTTATATTCGTCATACTTTATTTAAAATCTTCGAGTCTCACTCCTCATGATATGACAAAGGGTTAACCCCTTGCCATACCATTTTCTTTGTAACTAAAGCTGTCACAAGATCATCATCGCTAAAAACGTTACAAACGAGAGAAGAGAATTTATATTTTTTATACTGCTACTTCTACTTCGATGCTTAAGTATTGACTACAAATTAACAACATTTGATTTCGCCTAAAAAGAAAGGCATCATATTTATATTTATTATAATTCATTTAAAATCTTCAACACGAGTCACACTCCTCATAATATGACAAAATCCCTTGCCATACCATTTTCTTTGTAACTAAAGCTATCACAAGATCTTCATCGCTAAAAACGTTACAGAAAAGACAATTTCTATATTTTATACTGCTACATCTACTTCGATGTTTAAATATTGACTACAAACGAACAACATTTAATTCCACCTAAAAAGAACAGCATAATATCTATATTTGTCGGATTTTATTTAAAATCTTCAACACGAGCCCGATTCGTCATAATACGCTAATTAATATCGTTTTAAACTCTAATTTCTAGAAGGGTTGATTTATTTTTAGACAGTTCGATGACGAGACTATAAAAGTACAACGTTTACAGAGACTGGAAGGTCAAGACCGAGAAACGAGCTCACGGACGGTAGGCGTTTTCCTCGACAAAAAGCGAATTTTCCTACGAGTTTCCGCGAGTCGGCTGCCTTTTCCAAGAGACTTTCTCTTCCCTTGTTCAGGCCTCTTCTCCGTTCCTCTGTCCTCATTAGAGTTGGGTAAGAAAATGACGAACGAACAAGGTCTCTCCCGCGTACGTTGCACCGGCTGTTCACGATTTGTTGCTCCGTTAATTAGATCGTCCGCAACCGTCGCCTCGACGCGACGCGACCTCTCGTTGCCGACGAGCGGTTTTCATTTTCACAACACTTTAATTCGCGGGGCCTGCTTATCGATTCGAAACGTTGCCCGCGAACAATCAAACCGCTGGTAAGAGCCGACAAAGAAAACATTATTAAGCCTTCGGCACATCAAGGAATTTTAATTCCAAAATCGAAACACGTTTTTCACCTAAAACAGTTCCGTCGTACATGGTTCATTTCTTTCCGTGGATATAAAATTTATTACTATTACTCGTAAGTACAATACTTAAATTTTTATCGATTTCGTAAATGCAAGCATAGCGGTGTAATAGTTGTTTCGAATCATAGTATGGCAATTTTTAGTGACGTCTCGGAGGAGCCATTGCAGTGCTAAGAGTTAACCTTCGTTGTGACTGAAATTGTAACACATTCCCTCGTTTTGTACATAGAAAAAGATATAAATTGTCTGTCATTCGTAAGTGGAACATTTTTACCAACTTCGTAAATGCAAACATAACGATGTATAAACTATTTTAAATAACAGTAAGGAAATACTTAGTGTCGCCTCAGAAGCGCCATTGGAGCGCTAAGGGTTAACCCTTGGCACTGAAACGGAAACGCTGAAGCAACACTAAAAATTGTTACGCTATTATTTAACACTTTGACTGCCCTGTCACCCATAAATGGGTGACGGAATTATTTGTTCGGTTTCTAAATGGATTTTCATGTTAATAATATTCATTGTACCAGAATTGATGGTGTTCCTGAAACTGCAAGAAGATAAGAGGAGTATTCTTCATCGTACATTTAATTTTTCAGTTTTTATTTCATTCAATATCTCATTTTGATTTTATTGAATTTTTGTGGCAGCTAGTTTGACAGTCAAAGTGTTAAATTGTTTAAAATAATCTTTCCATTACTATGCTTGCATCTAAAAAATTCGTAAGACTTTACTGTTGCAAGGAGGAGTGATAGTGAAAGGATTCTGTATACATAAGATTTTGTATTTTA
Organism: Agapostemon virescens; assembly: GCA_028453745.1. Taxonomy (NCBI): domain Eukaryota; kingdom Metazoa; phylum Arthropoda; class Insecta; order Hymenoptera; family Halictidae; genus Agapostemon; species Agapostemon virescens. Next base: position 11,029,947 of record CM052093.1, on the reverse strand, counting down.
TGAACTTTTTAGTTACAAACGTAGCAAAGGAAAAATGGTTTTAAACAATTTAGATAATAGTGTGGAAATTTTTAGTTGCAAGGAGGAGTGATAAGTGAAAATTTTTCATGAGCATAAGATCTTGTATTTTATGAATTTTGTGGGTACAAACGTAGCGATGGAAAAATTGTTTTAAACAATTTAGATAATAGTGTGGCAATTTTCTCGTTGTAAGGAGGAGTGATAGGTGAAAAGTTTTCATGAGCATAAGATCTTGTATTGTATGAATTTTTAGTTGCAAACATAGCGATGGAAAAATTGTTTTAAACAATTTAAATGATAGCGTAGCAACTTTTAGTTGTAAAAAGGAGTGATAGGGAAAAGACCTCGTATGCATAAAATAAAATAAACCACGTAGAATGAAAACATCCTAGCTCAGAAGAAGTGTCTTAATTTTCAAGTTGAAATAGCTTCGAGTGCAAAGGGTGAAACTCTTGCAATACGATTTATTTTACAATTATAAAGATTAAAACTTCTTCGTCATTTACAATTTCCTAGAAGAAGCAGAAGAAAACCGGCTAATTATTTACGGTTACCTAGGCGATTTCGTTGATCCTAAAATGCGTCGCCAACGACTAAGATGGTGCAACCACTGCAGCGATAAACTAAATCGTAGTGCAACAGTGACTTTTTTTATTACTATTATCGAGAATCTGTAAATTTGCCTCGCAAACAAGAGCACGCACAACGTTCGAGCAACGTGTGTACAACGACGAGACAATATTTGCTCGGGCGGTGTGTACAAAAAACCTCGATCACCGTATCGATTACAGAAGAACATCGGACGTTTCGACCGATTTCGTTCGCTGAAGAATCAGTAGCGAGGCACGATATCGTGAATGAAATGGGAGAATGATTCGAATAGTTTTGTCGTTCTGCTGACATCCTTGAATTTTTCGGAAACGAGCGGTTTGGACCGAGGCGACGCAGTTCGCCGATCAGACGGGAACCACGACATGCCTAGTCGTCAGAAATACGAGACCTTTCGGTCGGCGAAAATAGAACCCGAAACACGTTCGTCTTCTTTCCGTCTTTTCCGGACTCTATGCAGTTGAAGTAACTTCTAAACGCAGCGCAGAGAGAGACAGACAGACAGA
>CM052093.1:11014596-11028411 GCA_028453745.1 Agapostemon virescens | reverse complement strand
AGAAGAGAGGAAGAGAAGAGAGAAAAAGAGAGATGAGAGAGAGAAGAGAGGCACAGCCGTCCCGCCACTCGAGGCAATTAAATGCGGAACATGATTCACGGGACACGGTGGGACACGGGAGGATCTACGGGATCGTGATGCAACGATTCTTTCTGCGCGTGGATACTCGAGCCGCGCGTCACAGATTGCGAGCGACGTCGTCGATCTCTATGCGGGAAACAGAGGAGGCATTTGCAACACTCGTGTCAACAGCCTGCCGCCAACGTCAATGGGATGAGCCGTGTATTTCCGTATTGATGAGGACACCCCCGCCTACCTAATCTATATCCGAGTGAAGACTGCGACGCGCGCTTCTTTTCTGTCCGAGCGTTGTAGCGGCGATACAGCACTGCGAAAAATATTGAAACACTTGTACTTATATACAAGCGATTGGAATTTTGTCGATCCTACCAGATCTGTAAATATGAAATCGGGATTAGTCCATATATGGGTCCAGCTGTCAATGTTAGTGCATGTGTTTCTATTTGATAGAATTATGTCTGATTTATTCATAAATGCAATGATTCAGGATGCGCCAAATGAGGATTGCGTGGTCAGCCTTGCACTCTATTACGCAGAATATGTATTCCAAAGAAAAATACACTTTGATTTAACTGTGCTACCTCGTCTTTTTCAAATTCGCTTAAGAGTTTGAAAAGAATTTTTCATTTTTCAGACGTAGAATTCATTCTTAGTTTACAACACTGGGTGAATGAATTCTTTGCAAGACCATCTCCAGGTCTGCAAATATGAAACCGGGATTTGCCCATAGATAGGTTCAGCTGTCAACGTTAGCAGATGTCTTTCTATTTGATAGAATTATATCTGATTTATTCATAAATGTAATGATTCAGGATGCGCCAAATGAGGATTGCGTGGTCGGCCTTGCACTCTATTACGCGGAATATGTATTCCAAAGAAAAATACATAGTGATTCAAACTGCGTAGCCTCGTCCTTTTCAAATTCGCTTAAGAAATCATTTTTGAGGCGTAAAATTCGTTGGTAGTTTACAACACTAATTAAATGGATTCTTTGATAAATACCAGGTTTGTAAATATAGAACAGGGATTAGCCCATGCATGGGTCCAACTAACAATGTTCATGGATGTCTTTCTATTTGATAGAATTATGTCCGATTAATTCATAAATGTAATGATCCAGGATGCGCCAAATGAGGATTATGTAATCGACCTCGCACTCTGTTACGCGGAACATATCTTCCAACGAAAAATACATAGTGATTGAAACTGTGTAGCCTCTACTTTTTCAAATTCGCTTAAGAAATTATTCATTTTTCCGGCGTAGAATTCGTAATTAGTTTACAATATTGGTTGAATGTATTCTTTGATAAATATCAGGTCTGCAAATATGAAACCGGCATTTACCCATACATTGCGCTAGCTGACGATGCAATTTTTATGTTTTGTCATCTGATAAAGATTTTCAACTCACAACATGTTCGAATTTTTGTGCCTGGAAACTACGATTTGCGAACAGCATTGATTTTCTGTTACCATTCGGGGAAAACCTGCTGCGGAATCGCATCGAATACTTGTCGAAACTTAAGGAGGGAATACACTTTATAAGATGAAAATTTTAGATTTTTTTTGTTTGAAATTGATTCTGGTATGTGTCTAGAATACGTGTATAAAGTTACGGAGCAAAATTGTATGTATTTTGGGAGATACAGCTAGCCGAACAGGTAAGCGTCAGATGCAAGTGGCGCAAAGCTGAAGCGAAAGGTGAATTAGATAATTTTAATCATCATAGTCCACTTTAACCAGATGTCCTTAAACATTTAAAACCGATATATGAAGAAGTTTCAAAGCATGATTTATTAACCAGGTGTCTAGGTGGACACACACAAAATTGCAATGAAAGTTTTAATTCAACGGTTTGGCGCCTAAATCCAAAGCATCTAAATTCCGGAGCAAAAATTATCGAAACCTCCGCCTTTATTGCGGCTGGCATTTTTAACGAGGGCTACTCAGCTATATTAAAAATAATGAATGTATTAAATATTAATATCGGGCAACAATGCAAATTCTTTGCCGATACGTATAACGCGCAGCGCAAACGAGACAGGAACGCCGCAGACAAAGCAGTACAAAATAGGCACGAATCTCTCGTAGGATGCACCAAATGGAGCAAAATGAATTTTTTGAAGCCACAGAAGGCTTACTATATGGCCTTGGTATAGCGGATTAGTTTCCTCCAGAAGTAAGTGTTCAATAACTACTACTCTAACAGTCGAAAAACTTTAAACTCGTTTTTCTCAATATCATATTTCTGAATCTTGTATACACGATACAGAACGATCTATTGGACCAATTGAGCTCCTAAGGCGATTTTTCGTTAGGTAATGATAAAATATCGTCGATGAACTAAAATAATTCCTAAATAGTTGCATTTTTTAGTTTTTAACCCTTTGCGGTCGAAGTAATTTTAATTCCTAAATTCAGACATTTGTTTGAACATTGAATATTTTCATTCCGTAGTCTGCTTTTTACATTATGCATTTGACGTTAAATTTCTTGTCTTGTTCGACGATAGAATTTTCAGCAATTTATAGGATACAAACGAATTTAGTAATATGTTCACAGTTTTGTAAAAATGAAATTGCAATTTCCACTGGTGCCTTAGAGTCTTTGTGCGAGTGCAAAGGGTTAAATGTGACACGAGGAGCCGTCGCCATATGTTTAAAAATCATGGGAAAAATCCAGAAGATAGGAAAATCGGATTAAAAGTCAACGCAAAGTGATTTTGATTCATGATAGTGCACCAGCGCACACAGCAAAATTGTTCAAGGAAACGATCGAGACGTTTAATTGGGAAGTACTTTCGAATACGGCTTACTCACCAGACTTGGCTCCATCCGATTATTACTTATTTGTATCGATGCTACACGCATTTGCCAAGCAACGCTTCATACCTTACAAAAATGTACGAAAATGGCTCGATGACTGGTTTACCTCAATAAAGGAACAGTCTTTTTGGCGTAGCATCCACAAATTGTTAAAGAGATGGGAAAAACTTCGAATAAAATTTTTTCTACCGTTTCCATACAATAAACGTGTATTTTCTATAGAAAATTTTCATATTTGCACACCTGGTATACGTATACTGCGTGCACCGGTGCAGCATTTTCATTGTAGGTATAAAGAAAACTATGTATTCCATATTTCTGTGTATAGATGATCATGTAAAATCATATGATTTTGCGCAGAGTGGTTACAGAAACGCCGAAAGCGATGTCAGAGAGAGAGCCTAATGTCACTGTGTGCATGGCCTGAAGCCAGGCGGGTCAAAAATGACACCGGCACAGCGTTCGGGGAGATAAATGTACGAAACGTATAAACCGTCTTATTATCTTGCCCGACAGTGTACGTTTTACGAGCGCGCGTATGCGAACTGCAATTAAGAAATGCATATCCTCTTCTTTTTGTTTACGTCTGCATGATAAACACGAACAAAAGATTCTCGCCCCGTGGTGTTTGCCCTTTTGAACTGAATATTGTTGCTCGTAAAACTTGTTACCATCGTCGAAAACGAAGAAGACACAAGTTCGCGGCATTAATCTCAGCTGACTCATCCTATTATTTTTCAAGATTAGACACAATGGCCGGTTAAAACTGCGCATCGCCTTTTCAGCCGTAATTTGTTAGTACGATTTCCGATGACTCGGTAAGGTCTTTCGTTCGATAAAACTCTGGAGGGAGAGAAGGAACGATTAGCGGGGACGATCAACACTCGAAATGGAGAGCAAGTTGAATGCCAGGCTTAAAGGGGGCTTGCAACGCCGGTAAAAATAAATGATTTTTGAGAATTTTTTCCAGAGTAACTGTAGAACGTACGTGACTAATCGTTTTGAGGATGGGAATAAATACTCTTGAAGTGCAAGTGTTTTGTACTGCAATTCTTGGCATTGTTTGTTATATAACACGAATTTGGCTGGAAAATATGTTGTTGAAACTGATTTGCCAGATAACTAAACAGCTAGTAAAGCGAATAACGTTGGACTCTTTATATTCAGGGATTGGATCTAGAATTTACATTTCATTCTCCATTTATACATTTTTTTTATAGCAAATTCTCAACGCTAAAACTTATTCCAATTTTTACATTTTCATCTCGAAATTGGTTGAATGCCAGAATTTCTGTTTTTACCCTAAAACCATTACACAGCAGGTGAACATTTTAATAATTGTAATTTGTAATTTTATAATCATAGAAATTGTAATAAAAAAATGCAGAGAATCAAAATAAGCTAAATCTTGTAGTCTTTATGAGACGACGTATATTATTAGTGTTAATATTAGATTAACGTGATATTAGAGAAACGGATTACTGTTAATCTCTGTGACAGACTTCGCACGGCAACAATGCATACACTGCCGAGGCTGTTAAGAAGTTTCGCAAATAACCCTATAAATAATAATAAAAATTTAACCCTTTGCGGAATAGGATTTTTGGAAATGTTGGAACTATCATCACCAGAAAACTAGATCTTATATTGAAATTTTCAGTTCTGGGAAAAAATAGTTATTTAATTAGCAGTTACTTTTTTGTTACATTAAGGACAGAATATATACACCGGATTAAGCCAATGTGACACTCGTCCTGAGAGGAAACAATAATAATGAATATTGAATTCTTTTGGTCCTTCTACTGCTTCGAATAATGAATATTGTCTGGAAGCTATGAAACAGGAAGTATCTGGACATGTATTTGTTCTTTTAATAACTTAATTAGGCAGGTAATAATATATTGATACTCTACAGTTCTTTGAATCTTACTCTTTCAAATTACTTATTTTTCTCATAAATCTATCAGAAACATTCTCTGCATCAGCTATAAGATATAAGAATCGCTTACGAACGTCCTTCTTTACCTTATTCCAGTAAATCGAAAGTAATAAATTGATATTCCTCGATTCTTTTTATCTTTATATGTTTTTAAATTGCAACTGCTCGTTGAAACGACTTCTCTTTCCCATAAATGCATAAGAAGCGTCGTTTGTATCCGTTGCAAGAAACAGGAGCCATTCAGTCTTTCTTCCTTTGATATGCAAGTCAAAAATCTATCTGTAATAATTCTCCAATTTTTGCACTACGCCTTAAATCCTTAATAAAATACGTCTCCCAATAGCAACGGAAACAGGTCAAGCATAATACACTTTACAAAAATAGCAAATGACTGAATTTCTCCCGTGAAGATTCACAAGGGTTAAACACTCCAATGGCACCTCTGAGGCGACACAAAAAACTGCCATACTATTATTCTAATCATCTATTACATTACCATGTTTGCATTTAAAAAATCCAGAGAAATTCAAGTATTGTATGTACGAGTAATAGTAATAAATTTCATATGCACGAAAAGAAATGAACCATGCACAACGTAACCGTTGTAGGTAAGAAAATCGTCTCGATTGTTGGAATTAAAATTGCTTAGAGCGCAAAGGGTTAAACAAAGAAACACTTGCATTTCAAGACATCCAAAAAGACCTATATGAGCCGTTTATTTTGAAAGTGGCGTAAGTCCCATTGTGAGAGTTTCAAATGGATATGGAAAATAATTATGCAATAAAATTTTATCAGATCCCAGCTTTATGTTTAATTATCAAACTAACAGTTGAATTATCAATGTACAATGAATTTGTTTTAACTGTGCTTTCCTAAGAATTGAAAACGTCGTTTCATTGATTTAGAAAATGGCGTAAGTCCATTCGTAGCCATCAAAAACATATTATTTCTTCAATAATGTTAATTATGCTAATTTGGGATGATAAATTTGGCACCTTTAGAAACCCAAAAACATTATTCTATTATGTTATCTGTTAGCCATATTTTTAAATTTAATCCAACGCGAACCCTTCAATATCTCGATTCGAGCATAAATGGACTTAAGTCACTTTCGAAATAAACGGCTCATATACCGAATAGTTATTTAAAAAAAAAAATGTTTAATCACTTGTTTTCACTGTGATTTCACGGGAAGCCCCCTTTAATCTCGTAATGACTTTTTAAGAAACTCGATATTTCCTTGCCGACGAGATTGCTAATCTCGCGAGGTATTACTATTATCGCAATCCTAGTCTATATTTGCATTGCAGCATCGCAAATCGCGCGTTCAAGCTTATTCCTACCTTCCTGAGATCGCGTTACGTAATGCTTGATTATAACTGAAAGCTGGGTCTCGTCTCTCCGGTATCCGGACGACAGAGAAAGGATTCGATCAATTTATTCGTTCAGCTATTACGCGATAAAACTAAACCATAAAAAATCAATCGTAACCGAGAGACGAGTGAAAAACAACATTGCAAACGCGTTGGTCTACTAACCGACGCGTTTCCATCGATAACCGGTTGAGAATTCCGTTCTGCAACCAAAGCCCATCGCTCGTAATCACCGATGCCATTTTCATTCGCGGACGGTGTTTCTGCTAACGTGTAACAGAAACGAGCAGAGAGCTTTGGCGCAAAGTGCATCGAACGTGGGTGGACAAACAACGGATTAACGGACGACACGTTCCGCGATAACCTAATTCATTGTCCCGGGTCGTTTAATTTTCGTATCGAGGCTCGACAAGATCGTCTACGGCGTTTGAACAGCCACGTTATGACTCAATGATCGAGCAAAATCCACGAATCGAGGATTTTTTTGTTCTCAATGCCGAGCCAGTCGGTTCGCAAGGATTATTAACTGGACAGGGACGCTGGCAGGTGAACGAGCGAGACAAAAAGATTCCGTGACTCAAGGCAAAGATAATGCGCTCCGGCTTGTGTAAGTCATTAGTCATTAGACGTGGCATGCTCGCGTCGAACGCTGCCGGCAAATGATTATTCGACGAAGACGAAGGTAAAACGAGTGTGGCGACGTATTTCGAGTGTCGCAGAGAAGAGAGGGTGGTGTCCGGTTGCGCCAGCACGGCGGGCCGATTCGTGGGCCCGTAATGAAAACGATGCTGGGCCGTCTGGCTTCTCTCTGCGGCGCATAGCACTCGAAGAAAATATAAACACTTGCGATATCAAGGAAATGGTCCTCGCCTCGAAATGCGTTCGAGGGGAGACGAAAATCAGAATGTCTCGAACCGTCGTCTAACACTTTGACTGGCATGTCACCTATATACGGGTGACAGAATTCCAAGTCCATCTTTAAAAATAAATTTGTACGTTAACCCTTAACGGACCAATGCCGCCATATAAGCGGCATTGCACTTTTACTTACTCTAAAAGAATATAAAATTTAAATCATATTGTTATTATTATTACCATCTATATATATTAATAAATTTTCACTAAAATAAAAATATTTCTTTTTCTATACTTGATTTAAAAATGTTTTACAGCTTCTCTTCGTATGAAAAATAGCTGGACCTGGTGGGAAGTAAACTCGAAATACTTCCGGACCGTTAAGGGTTAATATATTCGTTGCAATCGATGTCGTTGATATCTGAAGAATACAAGAAGGTTGATAGACAATTATATGCCATACATTTAAAGCTTTCAATCGCTGTTTCATTAAATAAATTAATTTGATTTTATGGAATTTTTGAGGTCATCAGCTGGCCAGTTAATGTGTTAATGAAGACGCTATCCCGCTACGGTGCGGAGTAAATAAAATATATTGAATGACAACGTGTCATTTCTTTATTCTCCGCGTACTTCACCACACGAGTTTCACGGTAGCTTTGGATTAAAACGTTTGCCTTCCGAAAAACAAGAGAGATCAACCGCGAGCGTTCAGCGAGGAGTACTACACGCGCTCGACGGTTACATTTTTGTCGCGCTATGTGGGAGGCGTGAACCAAGAATAGAGATTAGAACGGTATTTCGGTGCATCCACCGAATACGACGCCACGGAATACGATAATTTGTAGCATTCGCGTTCTTTCCCGGTGATCAACGGTTTCTCATATTTTCTGGTCTATTTACTACGCGCGGCTGTTATTTCGGAGCGTCCGAGTACGGCTGTAGACGACAATTCTGACCGTCTATAGAATTATAGAGCCGAGTCTGTTACCAGCCAATTACCGAGCCTTTACTTTATTTTTAAACACGATTCACTTGTTAGCGACAGTTTATTTTCGAAAGATATTGCACGCAGACGGGCTCACGGTATTTCGCTTTCGATCGCTATACCGCAAAATCGAAGGTTTAGCCTTTCGAGGCGAAGTGCGGACAGCGAATGGGTTACTGTCGATGGATGACGGTTCGAAATCGTACAGACTTCCCGATCAGATGCATCATCGCTGGTTGACTTTGTTTTCGAGGTATTTGTGTGGCGTCGGATGTCAGAGACAGTGTCGGAAATGATTAATTATGAATTTCTCGAGAGAAGTTTATTTTTCAGCAAGATTTTATTTTATTTTTTTACTTTCCAGTTACGTTTGGACAAAACTACCTTGCTATTATGATTTATTCTGAATTCCCCTAAAGTGCTAGCCTATTGGCCGAGTGCTTGTCTTTTTAAGGAAGGATGAACGCAGATTTTAGCGTTGGAATGGTGTCGATAGCGTTGATATTCTCGCCATGGCAGCTCCACGAAAATTGGCAATTTTTGGAGGGGAACCCCTGAAGGGGGTCCAAAAAATGGGCAAAACCGGCCATGTCGCCGATTCGTTTGTAACTCTTCCTACCGGTACCTGGACGCGGGGGCAGAATGTATGCCAAATCCCAGGTCGATCGGATTAGAATTACGGCCGTGGCGCGACTTTAAAGTTTCGCGTCATCAAAATCGCGAAAATGGGCAAAACTACCTTGCTATTATGATTTATTCTGAATTCCCCTAAAGTTGATTTATCGTTATAAATTATGCCGTGACGATGGAAGGATGGGATTCTCTCGAGAAATAATCCTTTTTCTTCTTGATAACTTGAATTATATGGTTGTTTATTAGGTAGTCCACGCGACATCTGTTTTTTTTTAAATAAAATTGTATAAACCAACGAAATTCAATTCAATTTCATTTGTCTACGTTTATAGAGGTATTTTGCAAGAATGTACAAAAAGAAAAACCTTGGTTGTAACGTTAAGTAAATAAAAATTACGTTAATGTTAAAGTGCACTATCTTTTTGTGCCGGAGTGTACGTATCTTAATCAGCTTTTAATACAAAATATGGGAAATTATAAGCTGAGCTATCTTTTCGTCCCGGAGTGTACGTATCTTAATCAGCTTTTAACGCAAAATATGGGAAAATATATGGAGTGCTATCTTTTTGTCCCGGAGTGTAAAGGAAGAATGTTTCGACGGAAGCAGCAGCGAATCCAGCTTTGATACCCACGTGCATGGAATCGGTCGGTGCACGCGACGCGTAGGAAATTCGCCATTCCCATTGTGTGCGATCATTATACCGCAGCGACACGGCATCGGTACGAGTCGACAGCCGCAGACCGAAAATATCGATTGTGTACAATCGGGCCTGCCGGTCACGTTTCAATGACAATACAAAAATGGGACGGTCGTTCGATAAGGACCCGAGCACGACTCCATCGAGCGAGACAGGTCTCCTCCGGCGACCTCGATCGATTCGGCTTCGATTTTAACGAGTTTTCTAACAAGAGAACATATTCAGATGCGAAAATCCAATTTTGATGAAACTTATGGGAGCTAATAGTTCTTATTTATTCTCTTAGTATAAGGTACCATAAGTTTCATCAAAATCGGATTTTCGCATCTGAATATGTTCCCTTGCTAGCTTAACCAGTTAGCTGTGTTTGACGAGTACATTCGTCATGGAGAATTGGCAGTATTTTGTGCCATGCCGAGTATACTCGTCAGACGTAAAATTTAGTTACCGTTAGCTATTTAAATTGTAATTTTAGCGAAAACTAACATGTATTCATAAATTTCAATATGTCTAGAATATTTGGAGATCAAGACGAAATGAAACGAACAAATAAATAGTATACATAATTTCAGATGGATTCATGCATCTCCGAATGCTCTGGCCAGAACTCTTGATTTTTTGCGACACACATAGGTACGCGCTTTGAAAAGAGGTCGCCACAGTTAACTGGTTAAATTGACTGAAAAGTCGTAGCAAATCTAACATAGTTGGAAATTTTATTAATTAAATTACTTTCGTTCGATGGAATTTACGAAATACGTGAACCGTTTCGATTTTTATGTGGAGCGTATATGCCTTATGAAAAGACGAGTGTATACTCGTCGCGTAAACAGAAAAATTTGCATTTACTATTAAATTCAATTAAACGCAGAAAAGTAATGCTAGCTGAAAAATAATTAACAAGACAAGTACACGAATTTTTTTTTAAGTTGTGTGTTTTTCAATAGGAAATGTAATCGCGCAAGAAAAGGTTAACAAAAGTTTTTTGATTAAACAATAAAGCTATAAGCTACCATAAGTTTCATCAAAATCGGATTTTCACATCTGAATATGTTCCCGTTAAGTCACGCTGCCACGACGAATCGTTCTTCTGCATTCTGCAGGACAGCGGCCGCCAATTGCGTACTGTACGTTATTTTCGTCCTTACACATTGTTTTCCATGATGGCATGACACGCAAAAAGACTTCCACATGTTCAAAACATAAAGGTATACTTCAACTCTTTTAGCAACATTTTATTGTTGTTCGTTCGTTAATATAATTCTTCGTGTTTCGTTTAACACTGAGTTTACAGGACGCGTCAAAATTACGCATTATATTCTTTTTTATTCAGGATTATTTATATTGTAAATGTGCATGCACGAGAAATGAGCTAACAGATTTATTCCTTTAGGTATGTAGTATGAAAGAAAAATCGTTGTTGAACAGACACATTATTGTGATTCTTTTCTATTTTAGTGTTCTGTAAACCTAGGTGTAATCGTTGAAAGTTCCTGCTTATTTAACACTAGACTTGTTGACCTCACTTAACACTCGATCACACTTCTATGAAGACTTGATTGGCACTTCGATGAAGACGTGACACTAACACTTGACCTCTGGTTTCCGAGATATCTCATAAAATACCCCAATTTTGAGGGCTGTTTTCACCCCCTCAAAGTGGATGGTTGCCGATAAAAAAAACACGTGTGAAATATTTTTCAAAGAACTATAAGCTGCCATAAGTTTTATCAAAATCGGATTTTCGTATCTGAATATGTTCCCGTGTTAGTCTAGAACGTATTCATTTCCTGCAGACTTCCATTTAAGTCCCGACACTGTGCAACGACGCGACGAGGAACGTATCCAGGTAAAAATCACCGATATGTCCAGGCATACTTAAGAACGCTTCATAATTGACTGTGAAAGACACGCGCGCGTAGTTATTTTTTTCTTCTCTGAAGAGCGTAGGCGGTGCGTGCACAGCATTTCTCGTCATCGTCGCAATTACTATCGCGGTGATCGTGTGTACGGTGCAACATTGCGTCGGTCTCGTAACGAACCGACATAGCAGAGCTCGAGTACTCTATTCGCGCATTCGGCCAAACTACCAACGTGGAAAAAAATAATTAGGGTCACGCTGGCGTAATTCCGTGGTACGCGAAACCTTCCCGCAATTCGATGCGTTGCAACGCAACGCGATGCGATAAATTTATGCGAACCTCTTCTCTGTCATGCGTTGCACGCTGTATGGAGCGGTCGCGCAAAAATTTCGCGAGTATCACGCAACCCTATCAACACGCAGCTCGTCTATCTAGAATCTAGGAAAATTTGCAAGAGAAAAACAGCCACAGAAACGAAAGTCCAATCGCTTTAAGGCAACCTGGCCAGTCAATCGATTCGTATTAACCCTTAACGGTCCAAGCAATTTTAACCCTTTGCACTCGAAGCTGTTTTAACTAGGAAATCAAAACATTTCTAACGAGATATAGAATATTTACATTCTACACGAATTATTTCATTTTACGTATATGGGATTCTTCGCTGTTGCTGGTCCTTATAATCGTTAAAATCAATTTCTTACAAGGGAACATATTCAGATGCGAAAATCCGATTTTGATAAAACTTATGGGAGCTTATAGCTTTATTGTTTAAACGAAAAATTTTTGTTACAATTTTCTTGCGCGACTACATTTCCCATTGAAAAACACACAATTTAAAAAAAAATTCAAATTTTTTCGACCTCTGGTTTCTGAGATATCTCAAGAATACCCCAACTTTGAGGGCTGTTTTCACCCCTTCATAGTGGATGGTTGCCGATAAAAAGAAACACGTGTGAAATATTTGTCAAAGAACTATAAGCTACCATAAGTTTCATCAAAACCGGATTTTCGCATCTGGAATATATTCCCGTGTTAGATATAAAGATAGCAATGTTAAAATTGTTTGAAATAATAGTGTGGCAATTTTTCGTGGCGACTCGTAGTCGCCACTCGGGTGCTAAGAGGTAATTTCAAAATCGAAACATTTTTTTAACGTAAAATAATTCCATTTTATATGGTTCACTTCCTTTCCGTGAATATAGAGTTTATTACTATTATTAGTACGTGCAACATCTCCATTTTTACAGACTACTTAAATGAAAACAGAACAATGTAAAAGTTGTTTTAAATAATAGTCTAACGATTTTTAGTGTTAACAGTAAAAACTGGTGAACGACCGATTTTATATCTTTCATTTTACAATTATCGAAATTAGAAAGTTGCTTCGATGAGAAATGATCTGATTAGTTTCTTTATGCTAGCATATATTCTCATAAAAATTGTCCAAAATCTAAATAAATATAGCCTTCTCGTTTTTATTATAAGATAAACATTTCAATCGCTTTTAGCGTTCGGTAGCGTTAAGACGGGAAATGCAATTGACAGCTAGAATCATTCAATTTTCAATTCTTTAATTTATATTTAGGTACAATAAGAAACTGTGGGTATGAGTAATAAACCATATCTGTTTCTAATATTTTGGAAGGATATAAAAGATGCTACACGACACGCCGATTTCCACCTCCTGCGTGGACCTGTTGGAATCTGGTATCAATAAGATGTCCATTTTGAAACATTATAGATTAACAAAAATATGTTTTTGTATCGTAATACAGATATTAACAAATTCCAAAATTTCAAAAATGTACAATCATTTCTAACTGCTCAAAAAATTTTCCGCAAATGCTTGCAAATTTCGAGCTTTCAATTTCCCCCCTCAAAGGAAAGAATAACAATAATTGTATTGTAAATTCACGGATGTCTCGCTAAAAGATCTTTTTCAGAGCCTATTTGCTACAACACTGATTTATACAGCAACTGTTCGAGCGATATGACACGTATTCAAGATAAGTATACTTGTCTAAGAAAACCGATTGTCTAATCACAGTAACGATTAGTAATTCGTATTTTTAGATGGATGAATGGTCGTATGATAAGTTCCTTTAAACAATTATTATGCACTCGATGGAATAAATATTTGATAGTTTAGGAAATTTATCCATCTGGTCCACGTTTTCATTGAACTCCATGCCAGATTTTAAATGCAAGCTGCAACCATCTAACATTGTTAGAATTGTGTTGTGGAACGTAAGAAGTTAACAATGGAACCGCCTTCTCATAGAAATAACAGGAAATGAAATAACGATTCACCGAATGGGTAGGTCACCCTACACAATCTAGAAATCAAAGTAGATTTATATTATTCACACGGACACGAAATGTATTCGTGCACCGACAAACATTCTTTAATGCAATCCGAATACAGGTGTTTGTACGCATTGTCGCATCATATCAACGCAAACGCATATTGTACACCAAACGAGAATAAAAAAAGCTATAATTATGGTATTATTGCACTGAAACGGACCCGTTCTCTGTCTACGAATGGTATAAATTGGTAT
>CM052093.1:10978952-11014586 GCA_028453745.1 Agapostemon virescens | reverse complement strand
TCAATTGACATAGCACGTCATAACCGAACTTTGGGAACATTAGGCTTTTACATTTAATTCATCAAGTTGTAAATAATATTCAACTGTGTACACAACGGAAGATCGGTAGGGTAATTACTTCGGTAGGCGGCCATTTTAATCTGCAGAGGTTTAGAAAATATCTCAGCATTATTAAAAACTTTCATACTGTTATGCCGTGACGATGGAAGGATGGGATTCTCTCGAGAAATAATTCTTTTTCTTTTCGGTAACATAAAGTATATCAGCTAGTCCACACAGCAACAAAATTATCACCAGAAATCGCGTTTACAAGAATTATGCGTCCTTACTCGGTTATTGTTAACCAAGAAGCGAACCTTGTTAAACAAGAGGGTTCCTTTTATAGATTCTTTGATAGCACGCCATAATCGAACTTTGAGAACATTAGACTTGTACATTTAATTCATCAAGTTGTAAATCATATTCAACTGTGCACGCAACGGAAGATCGGTAGGGTAATTACTTCGGTAGGCGGCCATTTTAATCTGCAGAGGTTTAGAAAATATCTCAGCATTATTAAAAACTTTCATACTGTTATGCCGTGACGATGGAAGGATGGGATTCTCTCGAGAAATAATTATTTTTCTTTTCGGTAACATAAAGTATATCAGCTAGTCCACACAGCAACAAAATTATCACCAGAAATCGCGTTTACAAGAATTATGCGTCCTTAGTCGGTTATTGTTAACCAGGAAGCGAACGCCGTTCAACCAGAGGGTTTCTTTTATACGTTCTTTGCATTTGACCTGCCTCAAATGTGTCACCGAACTAGTCATTCTGCCATCCCCTAGTTCAACAAAACACTGAGTCAGCTTTTGGGCAAAAAGGACGAAGACGGTCTTATCGGATGACGCGGCATAACAATACTAAATCTAGATTCTTAAAAAAGATATTCTCACATTCATCTACAAATTCGATGAAGTCGCGACAAAATCTTTATTTAATTGCAAAGTTTCTAACAATTAATATGAACGATTAATCCTTCTATTGAGATTAACAGGGCTAACGCGTCTACGAAGAGTACCACCAAAAAAATCTATTTAAAAAGAAGATAAACGAAGCAGCGAACAATCGTGAATTTCATCGATTACAAAATTGTAAAAATGATTCGCCGTCCGAGGATTAATTTTCCACTTTCGAACCGTGCGAGAGAGATGATAAAGAATTATGAACTTAATTTCCTCTCGGAGATCGTGCTTATGGCAATACAGCGATAACGGCAAAAAAAGAATTCGTGACTTCACTTTCACTCGCATGCGAATTAAGCAGTTTGCCGTGATACAATGTAGTATCGTAATTAATTTTCGAAACTAATCTCGACGAGAGCCGGTCGTTCCCTCTTCGATACTTTCCTCTTTCAATTTCACAGCGGCTCGGTACGGCGAATCTTCGAAGAACTTTCGTTTTCACCCGCGTTACGACTTTCTATTGTCTGTATAATTATTTCGGATTTGACTCGCGAATATATCGCGACCGATCGAACAACTTTTTTTTCCCCGAAGTGTAGAAAGCGTGAAAAACTCGGAGAGAATTCGATTTACGGGACGGGAACGTCGACGATCGCCGAGGACAAATATAACGTAACAATCGGATCGCGACTTCGATTGTTGTTGCAGGGACACGTTCCGGTTTCTTCGCGACTTGCTTTCTCGCAATTTTCGACTCGACCAAGCTCCCAATTTCATTGCTTTCCCCCTAATTCCGTTCTCCGATGTGCAGAACCACTGGCTATCGTTAGTACTGTTAATGGCCGCGCCGTCATCCGATAAAACCATTGTCTTCGCCCTTGGATCGGAACCGAATTACGAAAAATGTTGAGATCGGTGGAATCGGGCAACTCCCGAAGTTGGGAAACTGAAGTGGCTACAAGTAACTGGACACGTAGGCTGTGTGTATACCAAATTTCAGCTCGATCGGAATGAAATTGCGGCCGTGGTACGATTTTGAAAATTTCAAGGCGTTCGAAATCGCGGAAATGGGCAAAATGGGGTTGATAAAATGAAGCGTCCTGAAGTCCCCTGAAACGCTAGCCTAGAAAATGAGGGCTCTTCTTAAAGAGGAAGGTTTGAGGAAGATTTTCCCGTTTGAATCATGTCGATAGCTCTAATAGTTTGGTCGGGGAACGCCTTCAAAGATTGCCAAATATTGCCAAATAGTGAAGGGACAACCTGTCGAAAAAGTGGAAAAAATTGGAAAAAAATTTTGGATCGCCGATTCTTTTGTAATTTTGGTTGATTTTTGTCGCGGAGCACCTGGGTCGCGTACACGAATTACAATGTTTGCCGATTTCTTTATTTTCAGCTTTGGAATGTTCGCGACTTCTGTAGTGCTAATTCGTCTCTGTCTGTACGCGATTTCTGTTGTTCAGGTTCTTTTGAAGTCTTGTTGCATTTTGTCCCTCGTCACCGCGATTTCGTAGTGATTGGTTAACACATTAAGCGTCACGCCAATATTTTCTAAACTTCTGCAGATTAGAATGAAAATAGTGTATCGATAATACCGACGCTCAAAATGGCCGCCTACCGAAGTAATTACCCAACCGATCTTTCGTTGTGCGCACAATTGAAATTTATTTACAACTTGGTGAATTAAATGTACAAGCCTAACGTTCGCAAAGTTCGATTATGACGTGCTATCAAAGGTCCATGCAAAGAACCTGTAAAAGGAACTCTCTCGTTTAACAGGGTTCGTTTCTTGGTTAACAATAACTAATAAAGTTCAAGTTATCAAGAAGGACAAGGATTATGTCTTGAGAGAATCCCATCCTTTCCATCGTCACGACATGACAGTACGGCATGGTGTTCCGAATTTGTTTAAAAGAATATATCGACACGATCTAATCGTGACGGACGGATGGTCGGTTCGATCGTGTTTACTTTGCGAGCGATAGCGCACCTGGAGCAGATTGGATTTCGTTCGTCGAATCCGCCCTACGATAACGTATCTTCGCAACTAAGATATCCATTTGCAGCCTAACTCTTTTTTTCTTCCGCGAAATGGACTTGCAAAGATATACAGGGCGTCGCGTAAAGTTCTGAGAAATATTAAAATCCATTCTAAGCACAGTTTACCAATTCGTGATTGGACGGTTCGTTTGCAAGTTATTTACGAGAAATCTGGACCAATCGGAGATAAATCTTCGTTCATTCTCCCATGAAATGCACTTACAGCAATATACTGTAATAATGAGATACAACAACTTTAATTTTCTACAACAAAATAAAATATTTCTTGATCTTGAAAATCGATTGAGGAAACACGTAATATTACACTGCAAGAAATCATGACTCGAAATTTTCTCGAAAACGAGGCACGAATGATACCAATTCATTCCATACTTTCAGTTTATTTTCTTCTGTGAAATCACCCTCTCGAACAAAAACAGCAGTATTTCGATTATCCTTCGAATAAAGTACAATTTTAGCACTAGAACTATCAAACCTGTCATTTTCATTTTCACTACCTAGTTGTTCTCTTTCGCAACTATTGAAGTTATAAAAATGTTTTCATCAGAAATTTTCGGACGTACTTCTTCAACGACGTATACTTTGCAATAAGTATTGTACGAAGTTTAAATAGATGCAGTCTTGTTTTTATTACAAAGTATATCGTTGGATTTATTAATTACTTAATTATCATCGATTTCAGTGTTATTAGAAGTGTTTCTTCTATATACATTTAAATTAATTGATTTCAAGGAGTGAATGATTTATCTGTCGAACCTGACGTCGCCGATACAACGACATTCGTCCTGAAAGGGTTAAGGGGCCCCGTTCTCATAGTTTCAGGGGTCACATCGTCGCTACACACACAGAGACAAAGAGCAGGGTACCGGTACGAGGAAGGCGAGGAGAACGAATTTCATCGAGTATCTGCGCGCGTTCTTGCCCGTGATTCTCGCGAATCGATAAGCTCATAAATTCCGGTGCCAAGACACGGCAGGAAGATCGCGAACGCTGAAAATTTCCCAGTGTTTGGTCTAAGAATAGCGGAAACAGCTCGAACGCGAAATACCGATCCGCGATATCGATCCCGAATAGATCCCCAGATAAGAACAAACAAGGAACGCCGATAAAGATCCGGCAGCCTAACCGCGAAATCGTTTCAGACGTCGGAACTCGAGAAACGGGGAAATTGTATAACTGTGAAATCGATTAACAAAGTATTTTACGCCTTCGTCGTTGGCGAGAAAATTCTTTTTGTTTTAGAAAAAAAAAGAACACATTTTGAAATTGCAAATATCTAACTTTTAAAATGTGAAGAAAACGCGAAAAGGAACGGTCCCCCGCGCATCTCGGGGTATTCAAAGGTTTTTAGGTCACCCTGATCTCTTCAAGTGGGACACGATATTTTTCATGTTCTATTCATAGTGATCTATTTCATAATTTTTACAGGCTTTGGATGATGTAATTACGAATTCGTTGACCTACAATGCTGCGGCCCTCGGTAGGCTAACACCTCGACATTAGTGCCCGCATTAAAACGCCGGGAATCGAATAACGATTGTCGATTTGTCTGTCCTCGGCAAGATTCGCATAATCGAGGCGATGCGGTTTTAGAATCCGAAAAATCGACGAATAAATATAACTATTGCTTTCGAGTATCTAATAATTCTAATCCTGCTCGATAGAGGAAATCGATAATCTGTCTTTAATCGTTTGTTTTAGCAATCGGAGCGAACAGGTTATTCCGGATGATCGTAGAGATAACGTTGAAGGTCGTGTTATGAGTTGATCGAATTTTAATCTGAAATTTTCATTATTTCAGTAATCTGTAATCTGTCATTATGAAATTTTTACTGAAATCTGATCTAATATTTTATATTTAATATTTAACCCATGGCATGTAAATTTAATAAATTCTATGCAACTTTTATGGAAAATGGATGTAGCTAAAAATTATTAATCTTTGTAACTTTTTGACTTACAAAATTAGATTACAATGACAAATTTGTAATTATTTCAAATCTTGAGACCAAATTTTAAAAATTACTGATAAAAAGTGACAGATATTCGTAATTTTTTGCCTTAAAAAATTACAATACAATGAAAACGTTTTAATTCTTTTAAATTTTTAGACCAAATTAAAAAAATTACTGATAAAATACGTTGGAGGTGATCAATTTTTGTAATTTTTTACTTTAAAAATAAGATTACAATGACTTTGTAATTATTTCAAATCTTGAGAACAAATTAAAAAAATTACTAATAAAAATAATTGATATTTGTAATTTTTTGCCTTACAAAATTACATGACAAAGAAAACTGTATAATTTATTTAAACTTTGAGACCACGTTTTAAAGATTACTGATAGGAAATGTAATAATATGATCGATTTTCAAGGTTGCTTGCATGTTTTTTTTATTTTTAATAAATCTTTAAGAACTGCTTATATTTAAAAATAGCTTCTATCTAAAAATTTCTAATAATTATCATTATTATTATCACAATTTTTCATCGAACACAATAGAAAAAGGAAATTCGAACGCGCCCACGTGCACGAAGGTTTCTGTATTCGTGCGACTGCGGAAAGGAAAAATGCATTCGTAGGAGAAGACAGGATAGAAAAGGGAATCCCGAATTTCTATTCTCCTCCGCAGGAAACGGAAACGCTCATTGTAAGCTCGAACCGTAACCGAAGAATGTCGCGCGTCAGGTAGAAAAAGATGAATCCTCGGAAATCCTCCATTTCCCTGAGCTTCATTGAATACAAGGCTTTGCAAGTATATTCCATTATACGAACGACGGTTGCGAGACTTTCCCCCGA
The DNA here is from genome assembly GCA_028453745.1 of Agapostemon virescens. Classification (NCBI taxonomy): domain Eukaryota; kingdom Metazoa; phylum Arthropoda; class Insecta; order Hymenoptera; family Halictidae; genus Agapostemon; species Agapostemon virescens. The sequence goes on along the minus strand of CM052093.1, from coordinate 11,008,780 downwards.
TTTATTGACCAGCGATTTCGAAAAGGATCGTGAAGCGCGCAGATGGTACCGACACAGCTTTACCGACCGTTTCGAACAAGTTCGATCGGTCGATTCTGTTGAAGTGCAACGAAACCATGGCATCTTTAGTTTCAAGTGTTTAGACTTAAGGGGTGTGTTCAGCGTTAAAATCTATAGAAAATCCAGACTGTCGACAAAGCCTCATTATCTTTCGACTGACACGATTTAAGTTACCGATTTCATTAGTTCGGTAAGCACATCATACAAATACACCGCGTCGTAGCAGGCAATTCTCCAAAAAGCCATTTCTTCCCTTACAAGGGAACATATTCAAATGCGAAAATCCGATTTTGATGAAACTTATGGTAGCTCATAGCTTTATTGTTTAAACAAAAAACTTTTGTTAAAATTTTCTTGCGCGACTACATTTTCCATTAAAAATTAAAAATTCAAATTTTTTCGATCTTTGGTTTCCGAGATATCTCAAAAATATGGTTTTGACTCCTAACTTTGAGGGCTGTTTTCACCCCTTCAAAGTGGATGGTTGCCGATAAAAAAAACACGTGTGAAATATTTTTCAAAGAACTATAAGGTCTCATAAGTTTCATCAAAATCGGATTTTCGCATTTGAATATGTTCCCGTGTAATTCGAAACCAAAAACTATTATTATTCGAGAAACCACTTTTACATCGCTACGTTTGTATTTAGGAAATCGGTGAAACTTGAAGTGCCGCATGCACGAGTAATAGTAATCAGCTTAATATGCGTGAAAGGAAATGAACCATGCGCAATGGAATTATTCTGGGTCAAAGAATGTCTCGATCTTGGAATTAAAATTGCTTGGAGTGGGTTAATAACGCTGATAATTTCAATGAATCAAATAAAAAAAGGAAATGATTTATACGTAAGCTAATAAATCATAACCTTTCTAGCATCTCAAAGAAGGGGTGAACTCGAACTGTTTGGTTGAATTTGAACAAAATGATTCGAGTTTAAAAGGTGTCCCGATACTTCCGCCCATCATTGCATAACAAATCTGAAGAATCTATTTAACACGTAGCCGACCGATCGGGGAGATCTCCCCATTTTAAAGTAAGTCGGTGCACAACCAACCGGGGAGATCTACCACTTTTACTTTAGCAACGCGTTTCTTGTTTTCTGTTATTAACTACCTTGATTTGTAATTGTTCGCAATTACTGACGAACTGTTTCTATAGAGCACAATATATAATAAAATCCATCAATTTTTAAGGCCCCTTAAAAGTTACCCTTTATTACGACTCTTTAGTTTCGGGATTTCGAAAAGTGCACGGTGGAAATCGTACAGTTCGCTGTGGCGCTTGCGGTCGGCTATGTTCGTCTTTAAAACACATCGTAACTTTTGCATTCTGAAATCGGACATTTTTCACACAGAACGATCTAACGCGTAGCAACAGTGTCGGAGCGTCGGAAAACTAAAAGCGGACCGTGTTTCTGAAAGCTGCGAGATCCGCTATCTGGGACGCGTAAATAGGAGTAGTAGCAACTCGGGTGTAGGAATTGCGGATCGTGCTTCGAGCAGACAAGCTTTTCTTTGTGCGAATCTTAATAATTCGCGGGTGCTTAGGCGAACGCACGATTCCGTGGGCGGAATCTCGCAAGATCGAATCCCGCAGAGTTTTCATTGTCCGCGCGGCAAATATGGTATAGCATAGAGAGAATATATCGTCGTTGATTCCGTGCGTTGCCGATTTTTAAATCTGCCAAAGTCTAGATACGAAACTTTTCCGTGTCGACGGCGACGACGGTCTCGATCTTTTAACGATCGTTTTCACCCGCGAGTAACGCAGAAGTTGCTGCAACCGATACGCAGCAAACTTTTATTAAACTATCGGTGACGCGGTCTGAATATCGAATTGTCCTTCGATCGATGATTCATTGGCATCAACGAGTCGGCTCGTTTTAAATAGCTTTTCTCGTCGTAGGCGGGAAACATCGTCCCCAATGGCCATCGAAAGAAAGTTGTTCTATCGAATTTGTTAGGGATCGTCTTTAAAACTGTACACTGTTCTCCAAATGATAATACTTTTATGTATTCTGGATATACTTTAATTGTATTGCAAAGTGTTGTTTAGAAATAACGATACAATGGATTCTGCGTTAGCCGTGTTTAACCCTTTCGCTGTGGACGATTTCACCGCCGCGGCACTCTCCCCCTGAACGAACCGTCGCGCCCAAAATGTGCACGGTGCTCGAGAACGATCGTCAGCGGCCGCGTTTACGCCTCGTTGCAACTTCAGTTGTTTCGACGATGTTTATTGAAAAATTAAACTTCCCTTTAACCCTTTCGATACAAGTACTCCGTCCACCGTGACATTCCCACTGTACCGGGCGAAACGTAACAAGTAAATGTAACAAGTAATGTGCACCTATGGCTGACTGGCTGTATGCTGACTGAAAACGCGGAGACAACGATCACGATTTTACGTCCTCGCTTGGGTCCTTCTGTCCTTCAAAATACCCGCCCTGTTCGTTCGTATCGCGTTTAGAAGTGACATTTCATTCTACAATTTTCATGCAGACAGTTTTGTAGTTTGTCAAGCTTGTCAAAAATAATATTAGTGCGAAAATGAGTGAAATGCAATTTTACTATGAAAAGGCCAAAACGCAGCACAAGCCCGGGAAAGAATTTGTGGTGTTTAGGGTCAAGATGTTTTATCAAATGCAACAGTATGATGGTTTGCTTGTTTCCGTTCTGGAAATTTCGATATTAAAGATGCACCTCGCTCTGGTCGAACAATCACTGAAAAAGTCGATGAAATAATTCAAATGGCTGAGCAAGATCGACGTATAAGCAGTCATGAGATTTTTATGGAACAAAAAGAAGCTCGATGTTTGAGTGCCTCATGATTTAACGGAGAAAAATTCGATGGATCGAGTTTCCATCTGCGAATCATTGCTCGAACGTAATGAAACGGGCAATGAAAAATGGATCACATACGACAACAATGTGCGAAAAAGATCGTGGACAAAGGCCGGCGAATCATCATGAACGGTGGCAAAACCAGGATTGACGCTAAGAAAGGTGATGCTGTGTGTTTGGTGAGATTCGAAGGGAATTGTCCATCGTGAAATGCTACCACTTGGTCAAACGATCGATTCTAATCTCTACCGTCAACAATTAACCAGATTACAGCAATCGACTAAAAAAGACAAACCATACTTGATCAACAGAAAAGGTGTTGCGTTCCATTGTGACAACGCCAGACGACACACAAGTTTGATGACTCGACAAAAATTGAGAGAGCTTGGCTGGGAAGTTTTGATGCATCCATCGTATAGCCCAGACCTTGCACCGTCAGATCATCGTTTGTTTCGATCTCTGCGAAACTACCATGATGGCAAAAAGTTGGATTCGAAAATGGATTGTGAAAATCACTTGGTCAAGTTTTTAGCCAATAAGTCACAAAAGTTCTATTCCAATGGGATTATGGTTCTACCCCAAAAAATGGCAAAATTCATATAAATGTCAATTCGAATGTTAACCATTTGTACTTGAACGGTGACTCTCAGGCACCACTGAAAATAGTTGCAGCACTGTTTAAAATCATCCGTATATCGCTATGCCTGTCTCAAAGAAATTCGTAAAATTGTAATCGTTGCAAGGACGAGTAATAGAAAACAAATTTCGTATGCATAAGATGAAATATGGACCGTTTATTCTGAAAGTGGTGCAAGTCCATTTTCTTCTGTTTCGAGAAAATTAAATGTTAGCAGATCTGACAATTAAAAAATATAGGTTAATTATGTGAAGTCTGGGAATGTTTGTACTAATTTATCAATATGTAATTTGATTATATAAATTTCTTTTAGGCGAATTTAACTAAAATAATATATATTTCTAGGCTGCAAATGGACTTACACCACTTTCATAATTAGTCAATTGTAAATATCATTTAATTTCAATTTTGAAATAACAAATATCACTTAAAATATATTTCATATTAATCCAATTTTGTGTATAAATAATAACAAGAAATAAAATAGAATTAGTATTTTTTATTTTGAACGTTAATTATATTTATATATTGTTAAACTTAACACAAGATATTGGTATTATTAATTATTTATGCTCTTCATGGGCAGTGTTTTGAAATGTTCATGATGCACAGGAGGTATATAAGGTAATAGCTGCTGCATATCCTTATATTTTTCGTATGTAATAGGCCTGGCATCGTGATACAAAGGCGCCAGGGCGATTTTTTCAAATTTTGGCGGTTTTTCCAGACATGTAGGTGATAAATTTAGAGTCTTAAATTCTGTGTCCTCCATTGATGTTTTATATAAAATAGTATACGGTGCACTTTTGCAAAATCTCATCCAACATATTTGCAACCAATTTACTTTTTCTCCATTAGTGTTTCTTCTTATCTGTTTTTTAATTGCGTTTTGTAGATTTTTTGTTCAAACGAAATCCTCTTGTTTCATTTCGTGTGAAATAAATTTATTATGTTGTCTACGTTGGTTTATAACGTCATAATAATCCTGTGGTAAGTACAGGAAATTCTTTTTTCGTAATGCCATTTTTTCTGTATATGGAAATTGGACTTACACCACTTTCATAATCAATGGTTACGGAATTTCTTTTACCGGCCAATTTTAAATTGAACAAAGCATAGGCATTTTTTAATATATTAAATACTAACTAGTTATAAACAAAAAGTTTACACTAAATTAAGCATAAATTACGTCATATCTCATATTTTTTAAAAAAGGACTTACACCACTTTCAAAATAAACGGTCCATATATCGAGTAGAATGAAAATATTCTAAGTCAGAAAAAGTGCCTTGGCGATGGAGTTAGAACAGCTTCGAATGCAAAGGGTTAATAATCAATTTGATAAAATTCATTTTTAATAAAAGGAACATTTAATCCAAAAATGACACAAATCTCTCAATACTATTCCGACTATTCAATAGCAGGACAGTAAGCGACACGAACTTGTAGGACGACCTAATAGTTTCCTCCGGTTCCGCGATTGCTTCGAGACAAACAAGGTCTGCGCTTTCCCGGTTCTACACGGAAAAATCTCGGTCGTGGCATTTTCGATCGCGTCGACTGCACCACCCGTGCAAATCAATTTTTATCGGTAGAAACGTAGGTAACCTAAGCAAGGTAGAGAGTCCGTTGTACAGCCTGTGTGGGATGCGCCCCGGCGTAATGTCTCTGCGTTTATCTGACGGATAAAAGGCTCCGGCCTTTGTCCTTTTTCGCGTGGTCGACAAAATTCAAGCCTCGCGGCGTCCACGCGCGCATTTAAAACGCCTCCTCCTGTGTCTCCTCTTTAGGGAACAGCCGGATAGATACAGTGGCTCACGAAAGTATTCGGACACTCTTTAAATCTAAATTACTTTCTCAAAATTAAGCCAAACGACGCTTGACTTTCGTGGAACAACTAGAAGCATTGATTTACTAAATGATATGCAAAAATAATTTTGAAATGCTATCGATGCTACACCCCGGGACAAAATTATAGCACACTTTATATTTTCCCACATTTTGTGTATAAAGCTGAATAAGATACATATTGTCTTTTACCTTTAGCTCAGAACATGTCTGTGCATACAATTTACGATGTATCGTCCACAACATATGCAGTGGCTCACGAAAGTATTCCGACACTTTTTATATTTAAATTACTTTTTCAAAATTAAGCCGAACGACTTGGAATAAATGAAATAAAATAATAATGAAATAAAAAGAATAAGCTAATAATAAAGTAAATGGAATAAAATAATAAAATAAAATATAAGGAATTGAATAATAATAAAATAAAAGGAATAAAATATAAGAAATAAAATAATAATAAAATAATAAAGGAAATCTTGATCACGAGCCTGACTCGCTATCGTAGTTGCAAGGGGTAAAGCTACTTTAACAGTAGCCTAACTATACGAGCTATCTGTACGTTGCTTTTATAGATTTTTGCAGGCTGTACATTTCAGCGGTAAGCCTTGTCCTTCGTGCTTTGCCATAGAAAGTTAGCGAGTTCGGTGCTTAAAAGGAATTGATAGCTAAAGTTGTCCATTTGAAATACCTTTGAAATTGCGCAGCGTACAAACGATAAATAAATAGTAATACTATTTTTCCGTTTCCGTTGCGATGGCGACAATCGGCTTTGTTGCGCACGCATCGTCAAAATAGTAAAGAAAACAGGGAAAAAAGGTTGAAAACCATCGGTTTGGAGGAATTTTAAACCCCAAGTGGTATTTCGCGAGGAATTTGCAACGTCGTGCTACGGGTTGAAAGATAAAACCGAGAACTTGTTTATTTGCTAAACAGAGGAGTTCTTTCACTCGCAACGATGTCCTTCGAGGACAGACGATACAGTGCAAATAGATAGAATGTCTCTGGTCAGTGCGCGTGAGAAACGTGCGAATTGCAAATAATTCGAAAAGTTTCAAAATCGTTAGCATTCGACACAGATAAATAAAAACATCGTTCGTACTCGTTACAAATTAATTACATATTACAAACACCTGGATTGAATTCAAAAGGCCAAACATTTTTAATACAAAAATTTTAATAATTGATATCTATAATACAAAATGTATTATAGCAAAGCGTGGTTATTACCACACCTTTATTAAATATATTATTAGATAAAGTGGCTCATGAAAGTATTCGGTCACTCTTTAAATCTAAATAACTTTTTCAAAATTGAACCAAACGACTTGATTTTTCTGGAGCAATTGAAAGGATTGATTTACTAAATGATATGCAAACATAATTTTGAAATAATTCTAATTGGTAGAAATTACGTGGGAAAATAAAAAAGACATTTTTTAAAACATTTTTATTTTACCTGGTAATGAAAATTTAAAATATGCGTTTTTCAGAACTGTGTTAGTTATACACATGACACATATACAAAATGACATGACTAAAAAAACTGACCAAGAATCGTGACAAATGGCTATTTTCACCATTTTCGATGGCACGTAGCTCGTGCGTATTTTAATTCATTTTCGATTTCAATGAATTTTTCTCCATGCGTATAACTATCATAGATCTACCAGATGCGTCTTTAAAATTTTTAGTACGTAGCCCAAATAAAAAATATTTAAAACGTTCCTTTTTTATTGGTCATGTAATTCATACCAATTCCAATATTTGCAAAAATTCATTTGGCATATCATTTCTTAAATCAATGCAACTAATAGCTCAAGAAAAGTCAAGACGTTTGGTCCAATCTTGAAAAAGTTATTTAGGCTTGAAGAGTGTCCGAATACTTTTGTGAGCCACTGTATACGAAGTACATTCGCTCTTGATGACGGCGTTAAGGAGACTGCCTTCGTTACATGAAATAAAACAAAACATAACAAACACATGTCGATAACGTAGAATCCAACGTTTCCTTACAATAATCAACAATCAGTAATTTCATATTTGAAATAGTTTTTGACTTTTATTCACTTTTATTTATTTATTTTTTATTTTTCGTGGGAGCACTCTATATACGTTTCCATGAAAATAAATGTAGCTTTAACGAAACCGACTGGCGCGAATTAATAATGCAAATTCGTTCGATCAACGTTCCCATTGGATTCTTCGAACAACCGATGTCCGGTTGAATTGAATTAGCATGTGGGTACCGTCTTACATGACACAGAAGCCTTTTCCCAGTGATGAATAAATGTCGTTATATAAAATCGAAGCGGATTTCATGACTATTTTCTTCGACTTCGATCGCTTTATCGAATTAACTAACCGAATCATCGTACGGTGTTGTTTCGTAGAGACAGGTTAAAAAAGAAAAATAGAAAAATCCTTCGCATAGGCGAGAGACGCGTCGGACGTAATGGCGCCCATTCGATCTTAATTTTCAACCGTGTCTCAAAGTTTCTCGATCAGAGTATCGGAAACCTCTCTTCCGGTATCGCGTCGAAGTCGGTCTAAACTTCGGCGAAACGGAATTCGAATAAACGGAGCGAGAAAATAGTTGACAATGACTTACTTGCTCGCTCAGCGAATCCAGGAAAAAAACTTCTCCCGATCCTAGTTGCCGGAAAAACCGCGCGAACGTTCGTTACGATTGGAAAAATTTTAAACTGTCATAATGTACGCACGGCATACACGCGGGGAGAAACACGAGCGAACGTGACATGGCCGACTTACCGTCAGCTGACAGATAAGCGATTCCCGAGATTTCCCGATCAACACCGATATTTCTCGCGAGCTAAAACACCCACGGGTATCGCGGCCAATTTCATCCCGTAGAATCCGGCGTATCGGGGTTACCGACAGAAAACCCTGTCAGAGTTTAAAAAACTCGCTCGCGTTTCATTCAATCCGCGATGCGATAGTAAACAAAGAACGCAAAAGAGACCACTTTCGATCCGACAGAATTTACTACCTTCCTTCCCATACAAAAACCAACTAATCCGTCACGGACAGGTAAAACGCGAGAAGCCTGTGATTCAGGGCTTTAGCTTGGCTCGCGTACTTGCACGAATCAAAGTACACGGATACATCGGATCGTAATTGCTCCGATCTTTGTCTCGCTTTTTCTCTCTGTCTCTCTCTCTCTCTCTCTCTCTCGTCTTTTCCCTTCTCTTTTGACGCGCAATCGAATTCCAACGAGGAAGCCGGCCGCGGACAGTTCGACTGTCGTTCTCGTAGCAACTTGGAAAACCGTACAACGTGTTCGAAACAGTATTGGATGGGGGAGGGGGGTTGGAAGAAGGGGGCGCGGTCGTAAATCTCAAGTAAAACGAGGGAAAAAAGTACGAGTACGTGCGAGCTACTGTAGGAATGCAGAAGGAACGTCAGCCAGTGGAGAAGGCGAGAAACCAAGAGAGAGAGAGAGAGAGAGAGAGGGAGACCGAGAAAGAAAAAGAGGGATAAAACGATCGAGAGGAAATCGAGAGACAGGGAGGGAGAAAGAGCTGTAGTACGGGGCCGTTTTGTATCGAGGTATGTTTTAATACATACATGTGTTCTCTCTGTATCTGTATACGCGAAGGGCCGCTGCTGCTTGCACCACCAATCAAACGTCGAGTCACTGCACTTTGTCGCCTTTTGCCTTTTACAGATCACATTAGCAAGGTTTTACGATCCACGATTACTGATACCGATCGGGCCTGCACCACATTACGGCAATTGGTCACTGTTCACATTTCTATCTGACGGACGTCGCGCGACTGTTCGCCACCCACCATTGGCATCTCGTGTTCTCGCTTCCACTGACTCTCCTCGACTACACAACAAACGCTATACTCCGCGACTGAACGCCGAGTGCGATCGACTGCAATTTCCGAACACAGGAGACACTGGAAAATCCTCTTAGCTCATCCTGCGCGGTTATGGTTGCGCGCTTTACCGTCAGATGCCCTCGCTTTTCCGCACGAGTGACGACATCTTACGATTCCGTCGGCAAACCTGTCCGGAGATTTAACTTTCCAGCGTGAAGTCTCAATTATTCGGTTGTCCGGAAAATTCATGCCGATTTTGACGGAACATTCAAATGCAACGCATTTAAGTTTTGTTATGTATTTATTAAAAATAAAAATAAATCTATATTTTCGAAACGCGATAGGCTTATCGTTTTAATCCTCCGACTACTATGACGGTGATTTTCTTCCAGAGTATCAAATTCGTTATTTAATTTTACAGTTTCACATTATCAACAGAAAGACTAATACGTCCACAGAAAGTACCATCAAAAATATATTCAAACAAAGTGACGAATTGTTTGAATATATTGATAACTCTCCTGCTACGATGCTGGGGTCATTTTGATCCAAAGTATCAAATTTGTCATTTAATTTTACAGTCTCACATTATCAACAGAAAAACTAATATGTCCACAGAAAATACCATGAAAAATATATTCAAAGTGACGAATTGTTTGAATATATTTGTATATATTGATGACTCTCCTGCTACGATGCTGGGGTCCATTTTGACCCAGAGTATCAAATTTGTCAGTTAATTTTTCAGTTTTATATTATCAACAGAAAAACTAATATGTCCATAGAAAGTACTATGAAAAATATATGGAAGATTTAATTAAGAATTATTTAGTAAGTAATAAGAGTAAGAATTATTTAGCCGTTGTGGTAAAACACTGAAACTGGCGATTAAATCACAGGCAAATTATCGTCCGTGGTTAAATGTTAACCCAACGTTACCATTGTAATCTTATCTGTCGATAACGAATGTTGCACGGAACAAATGATTCTTACCGAAATTTGCATTGTCTTGAATTCATGGTCCAATAAAAAAGATATTTCAAAGCTTATCTATCGAAATTGTTTTACTTTGGAGGCTCGAATTGAAACTGAGAAAAATTTTACATACATGTAAGAATATTTGCTTGAAAATAGATCTGTCAACATGACATGATAGGACTGTTATTATATGGAACTTGTATTTTGACTGTATAATATCAAGTAAAAATGCCGAAAGTAGTGTCAAGAAGCATAATATGTTCCGATACCAAGGATCAAGAAGAATATAGCGAGGAGAAACCGCTACATATTTATTATTGTTTATGCGGACAAATGACATTAATTTTAGGTTAGATTTGCTTTGTTTGTTATTTACATTTTTACTTTATTCTTAGTAATTACAAATACAGTAATAAATCTAATTTGCTCATTCTTCGTACAGATTGTGCAATAGACAAATTGCCTTTGAGAAAGAGAGATGGTGCACGAGTTATCGATGGAAGTAAACATGCTCATAAAATGACTTGCGAGCAAGACGAAATCGTTTATTTAAAACGTTCCGAGGGCATAGAAAAACAATATCGTCAAAAATGTAAAAAGTAAGAATTGATTTCGTAAAAGTAGTGTGTTTATTTATATGAATATAAGAATTTGAAAAACTTGCCTGCAAAACTAATTACACGTATATGTTATAGGTGTGGGCTTTTCCTTTATTACAAACACGATCAAGGAACAAACATTGTGTTCATTGTAAAGGGTGCTGTAATTAAAAGTTCTGGTGAGGGTCCCATGACGGATATATACAATCAAGTAGCTATCGAAAAACCAAAGAAGATAATGGTGACAAAACATACAAAAAATATGGGAAAATTCAGTTCAGTTACTGTTTCTACTATTGACGAAGAAGAGGATGAAATTGAAGCTGTAAGTATTGTACAGGTCTTTACAAACCATGATTAAGCGACCAGCTTTTGAGAAAATCTAGCATGAATGTTTAACTCATACTCATGTTATTAGATAGGAATTGGCTGATACATTTGTTCATGATCTACAATCTACAGATTTTGCTTCCTACAATACTAGGACACGCGAACATAATGGATCTCCCCAGCACATTCTTCTAAAAAATGAGGCATCAAACAAAAAAAATGCTATTTCTTTTTGTTATCTTGTTCGTATATATAGGGAATCACGACCTGGCCGCTTGTATCATGATTTCGAAGATACACTTATATTGTTTATAATGTGTTACATTTTTTAACTATATCTCATGCATTTTATATTTTCAGAGGGAGGTTGCGGATTCATATGCAAACAATGCGAGAATAATAGAAAAACAATTAGAAAGGAAAGGCATGAATAAACGAAAGACCATGCCACCGCCTGAAGCTGATCAAAAGAGGGCAAGACCCAGAGGCACACTGCTGGATATGTAAAAATAACTTGTACATTAAGTATCAAAAACAGTTTGAATTGTATATAAATGCAGAGACAAAATAAAAGACCAATCCAGAGAATTAGACAATTTTTTAACATTATATCGAATTGTTTATTAACATTACATAAAAGTAAATATTTAAAATATATAAATGACTAGATACAAATATTGCATAGAAATGTACATTGCAAAATATAGATATAAATGTAATAATAAATAAATACAATAACTACATATAATTCATTAATCAGGCTCACCGGAGGATAAACAGAGTTCTACCTATGATCAGAATTAGTAAGATGGCAACATTAAATGGTAAGACAAGAGGATGTACTTTACATATGCTATACTGCAACCGGTTAAACAAGTACATGAGTCTATGAAATAATTTTGGGTGTTATGGCTGTTTTAGCGTGGAAGAGAAAGAAAGATCTATCTAAATATTATCTAACTGGCCATGTTAGATCTACGATCTACAAGTACGTAGTGTGTAATACTATGACATTAATGCGCACATTGGTTGAAAATTGGGTGGGACGTAAAGCTAGCTGCACTTGTGAACAAACGTGATATTTTTATCAATATGGTTGCCAAGTATAATTAATCGAATACGATCGATGTAGAAGTCATCGCTTCAACAAGACTCGTACTTCTATTCCCTCTGTCAGAGACCAGATGATTAAAACAAAAAAAAAAAAAAGACGATTTCATTCGGAAATCGCGTATCCCTAGTGCCATATTTCATTTATAGATATTTTTAACGTTACAACAAAATCATAGCACATTTTCTATATATCTAATAAATGCATTTTAAATATATGTATCTTTTGAAGATTGTGTCAACTATAACTTACGTTAAATTAAAATTATATGTAATTCTATTTTTACATATAGTACGAATTCGCAGTTTGAATTATCACGTTTGCAATTACAGATGACGATTTTTTGTTTGATACATTTATATGTATAATTTGTAAATCTAACGGTGCAGTGTACCCACAGAAACGTACACAGCGACCAGTCTATAAACTTAAGTGTTGATCTGAGAAGATTTAATATCTGCTTTCTTAAGTATCGTCGGTTCGTCTTTTAGAAAAGTACCCGACCTCGAGCCCACTGTAGGTTGCTTCGCAACTTCCCCGTTATGGCACTTATTTTTGACCTTTTCGTCGTTCGGGACCTTATTATTAGTTGTCCTTTTATTGGTAACCACAGATTTGTTTGCTTTGTAAGCGCCAGATGATATTGGGGAAGATCTTTTGCTAGGGCTTTCGGAACCCTGTTGATTCGGCAATCCTTCTTTCTTTTCTCTTTTCAGATTAGGATGACTGATCGCGGATTGTGCAACCGGCCGTGTACTTGCGGCTTTGCTAGACACGTTATTCAATGACTTACTTGGAATATCCGGTGTCTTTGCAGCATCGAGAAGGTTTCTTCGTAAGCTAGGCGAGCCATGATAAGCGCTTATAGCTGCTGCTCTACTTCTGCTAGCTGCAGTTGAACTCTCCAAAGATTTGAGCGGCCTTCGAGTTGCTGTCAGCGGACTTTTTTGCTGCATCGGTGGCGAACTTGTCTTTACCTTGAAGTAAGCTTGCGTTTTGTTTAGCGTTTTTCCTAAAGGTGGTGACAATTTGTTAGACACGGTCGATTTAGGTGTTGCTGTGATTTCGGTCATAAGACTATCCGTAGACATTGAAGTATCCATTTTGGTAGGTTTCTTTTTCGCAGCCGTAGCGGGCTTATTCTTAGATTCTGCCAGTGAATCTACAGACAATCCTATCTCGGCATTCTTCTGTTTGAAAGATGGTGATTCTGGACGCGTGATGCCGCAACTTTTGCTAACAGAGTCCTTCTTAGTGTTCGTTTTATTTGAATTAGGATCGGTTAAACTGTCGGAGGAAAGGGCTTTCACGTCTTTCTTTATACGTAATTTTATCTTGGACAATGGTTTTTTTTCAGTAGCGCGCTTCATGGCTGGACTAGACGTTCGAGACGAGTCCGAAGATGAAATCATTATCTTTCGTCGTTGTGGTACCAGCACTTTCTCCGGCTGTGATGGTTGCACGGTTTCTTTGGGCACAGATTTATTTCTAGGCTCTAAGTACCTCGATTTTACCTGAAAATTTTTATAAAAATTTGACATGTCTCGTCTACATCAAATAGATAAAACTATATAAACAAATTACTTCGATTTTATTCGGCCATGATTTGGGTCGTGTTGTTTCTGTAGGAGCTGGTTTTTCTTCTTGTACTTTGCGTTCCAACGGGTCGCTTTTAGGTTTCATAAGTACTTTCTTCGGTTGCTGCACAGCTACAATTTGTTTCAAAGCTTTCTCGTTGTGTTTGGATATCACCATTTTGACACGCTTTAAATCCAAACTACGATTCGTCGTTGACCGATTCGGTGCAGTTTTAGGTTCCTATGAGAAATAAATAGCTAATGTAAAACTAACAATTCTATAATAAGCGATATTCTATAATTTGTATGTGTTATCATTTACTTTGACAAAATTAGAATGCCTTGACTGACGTTTCGCAGTTTCGTGAGGTAGAATAACAAGACAAGCCAACTCTTGTATTCTACGTCGTAATTCTAAATCCATTTTTAACCATGTCGTGGTTCTTGCTGCTCGAGCTGCGTCTCTGACTAAGCACTTCTCCACGCGACTTTGTATTTTTTTCAGAAAATCAATAAACAAAGGACCCCACTTTATTTTCTCTTGAGCTTCGTCCACTTCAACCGAAGCCAACATTTTATGCAACTTAGAATAACTTTTACACGCTTGTTCAGGAGGCAAATGTTCCGCAGCAGCCAAAAAGTTATCTTCCAACCGACTGATATTCCATGTTAACTCTCGACCAAGAGATTGAAAATTTTCATTACCTAGTACCCCTGAGAAATTATCTGATAAAAACTTGACCGACGTTTCCAACAAATTCGATACCATCCTAAACACGGGTTCCGCCCAACGAACGTTTGGAAGGGTTGCAAGGAGTTTATCGCAGTCCATCATAGTTTGAAGCACATTGTCCGTTGACTAATATTTTTTAACGAAATTATAATGATTATTAAAACGTCGAGCATTTGACAGTACGTATATCGTGTTAAATACTGCATACCATGTGCACAATATGCTGATGATAACATTTTTCCATTAGTTCTCTTGGTAGAGTCGCGAACGCTTTGCACGGCCATATTCGTACAAAATGTCTTGTGACCCAACGAAGAGATTTTCGGTACACCTCGTCCAAGCCGTAAGCTGCTGCCAAAGGCATACATTCCAAGACACCCACAGCACATAGTTGACAAGGCTATAATACCAGAACAAAGATAACGAATATTACAAACGAATACATATTATGTAACAGATTGTATGGTAGATACCTTATGAAACAAATGACAATATTTCACTTTAAGCGTATATCCTATAACTTCTTTGAGACCTTCCAAGCATAGCATATCAGCCAACGTCGCTAATTCTACTATACTTATAGAATCCGGTATGTTACTTTCCCCGCTATAAATGTGGCACAAAGCAAAATGTACCGCATCATAAGAGTATCCCTGCAGGGAAATAACGTTTCCTGCGCTTTCAATCCATCCTCCGCTGAGAATTGCTGCAAAGTATTGGCAACGCGAACTCAATATACATTTGTGTGCTCTTATGCGACGGCCAGCTACATCAATGGTAACATCCGGATTAATTTCTTCTAAAAACATTCTTAACAAATCTTCGCCTAATCGATTGTACGGCCTTCCTCCTGCTAAACTCGACGTTTCCGTTTCTTCCGTGCTCCCTTTTAAAAAGAATACGGTAATCAACATATTTTTCGTTGCTTGTAATAATATTCCATTAGGAATTCTCTATTGACAAAATAGCTGGGCAACATACCTGCCCCGGAACGACCCATGCTACTCTGCATACTACTCAAATCAGATTCCGATATGATACCTTCGCCGTCGTACTCTCCCGTCAGATCTTCCAGAGGAGACTTTTGTTTAGACGGTAAGGAAGTGCTCATGATCGATGGAAATTTTCTAAGTAGAGGCCTAACCGATCCATTCGTCCTAGACATAACTAATTTACTTTCAATCCAAGAAGTTTCCGGAATACTGTTACACATTCGATATGGGGCTCTATCTTCTTTTATGATCAAAGTGTCAGACGCGTGGGACGCGATAGGTGTTTTATCTAAATCCGATAATCGCACGAAAGTGGATGCTGTTGCTTTCAGATTAAGTCCGACGACTTTGTCATTTTTCTTCAACGTAGCATTACGATTCTCGTACGCTGTCCCTGATTTTTCATAATCCGGACCCTTGAATTCGCTTTCAATTTTCTTGATCGTTTCGTTCAGAGACTTATGCGTTTCAGATATCTTATTACCTACGGCAGGCACTACTTGTGCTCGATCTATGTTTGGCACTTCACCGTTCAATAATTCTGATAATTCATAATCGTGATTATCGCTGTCAGGAGATGGTCCGCTACCACTACTGATATCAAACGTCTCGCTTTTACGCGTTTGTCCTTCGGTGCTCTCTGTACAGGTTTTCTCCCACGCGGAAGGCTCTGAAAATTCATCTTCGTACGTCTTAGCGTCCGTAGGGTTGGTATTATCTGTAACTCGGTCAGTTTTCAATTCGGTATACTCGTGTTCCTTTATGCTCACACGAAGCTCTTCATTGATTACTTCAACATGAGAATTTGGAGGTGTGTCTTTTGTATCGTACTCGAAAACGTCCTCCGAAGATGTATCCATGTTACTTAACGCCCCGTTACCTTCTTTCAAAAGTTTCGAGTTTCTTTGAGAGGAGCATTCCGGTTTTATTGCGTCGCTCAAAGAATGACTCGAAGAGCTGGGCTTTGCTTGTAGTTTCTTTAAATCTCCACGGTCTACGGAGAGACTATGCGCCCGTTTATGTTCCTTCCTGAATATAATCTCTTTTGCAATGTGCCCGTTATTGGTATTAGCACCTTGGGTTTTATCGACATTCCATGAATGTCGTTTAAACGCCGGTCGCGTCGAAGACAAAGTTCTTCTCCTAACTACCGGAGAATCAGACTGTATGTACATAAACACGCATTGTTTAGCTTTTTCTTTAGCGCCTTTTTGATCGCTCGACGATTGGTCTTCTCTAACGGTACGATTCTCGCTAGAATTAGTATCTTCTGATTTGGACTCCACGTGTTTATCGTAAAACGTGGAAAAACTTCTCCTGTGCGCTGCCTGTACAGTGGTTTCTGTGCTCTTAGGTGGATCCTTTAAATCGATGAACATAGAGAATATATTTTTCTTATCGGCTCCCTCGCTAATCTTGTCAGATTTGCCAGTAGGTTCTTCCGTTTCAAACTTCTTGGCTTTTGATGTGCTATTCTTCTCAGACATATCAACGTAAAATTCACAGTAGGACTTACTACTTTCGTTCTGATCTTTTCTTTGTGGTGGACAAACCTGTGGCTGTTGCTGTTGGTGCTGATGAGTAATTGGTTTGCAATCCATATCTTTTAAATTGACGAAAAATCCTAAGCTACCATGCTTTTCATGGCTGTTTGTTTTCCTCATGGTAGGTTTCTTGACGCACTCGGAACTTGAAAAACTTTGAGACATACCTACATGGGAGTTGGGTGCTAATTTTGTGTCGTTTTTGTTGCAGCCACTCATATCAACCACCCATGCAGTCATTGAAGAAGACATTCTCGCTGATTTCGCTCTTACTTCAGGTTCGTTCATAATGACAGAACCTCCTGAAACAATAGGAGTAGACTCTGTTTTTCGACGCACTGTCGGACTATCGGTAGGTTTCGAATAGTCCGATGTGCTAACTCCACCCGAAATAATAGGTGTAGTCTCGTCACACTTAATATTCTTAATAGTCTTCTTCAAGACATCTGTTTTCGCTTTCGTTTCCAATATACAATTTAACGTGACAGGCAAACTGTTGCTACAACTGTTCGACCCACTATTCAATTCTATATCATAGTCCATTACCATTTTGTCGCTGGCACTTCTTGTTACTGGATAAATTGTACTAGTTTTGCCGTCGTTTGGTAAAGAACTTCCGGAATCTGCCGACATTTGATCAATCTCATAT
This sequence comes from Agapostemon virescens, assembly GCA_028453745.1. Classification (NCBI taxonomy): domain Eukaryota; kingdom Metazoa; phylum Arthropoda; class Insecta; order Hymenoptera; family Halictidae; genus Agapostemon; species Agapostemon virescens. The sequence goes on along the minus strand of CM052093.1, from coordinate 10,991,031 downwards.
TTTCCATTATCCAATGGCAGATATGGCATCGCGTGATACTGAGTAGCAGCCGTAATTGGAACATCTATAGTAAATTTGTTTAAAACATTACTCATAGGAATTGAGGGTTCGCTTGGTGGGATAAAACACGAATCGCCGTCGACACGATGTCCTGAATATTGAGGTATAGCATTCTGAAATACCAAGGTACCCTGTCGTCGTTCATACTCTTGTCTCAACACCGATAATTTCTCGTCGTTAGAATCCAGTTCGAACGTGTTTCTCCTGATAAGAGAAGGTCTTCCAGCGTCTTCCGCAAGATTTGGATCTCTGTCGTTGGTTTTCTCGGTAACATCTTTATTACCTTCTAAATTTACAGGGACATCATTATTGTTGCTCGGTTGCGATACGACGTGTCGATCATTATTCAAATTTTTATTATTGTCAGGATATGGTGACGGATGCGAGCTCTCACCGCTGTCCGCCTCTTTAATTTCTACAACCAAAGATTCTTTGTTCCTCTTCTCGTTTACATTTGTTTTATCTTCTGACGTTGAATCGGTTCTCCTTATTTTTCTTGCATCCGTAAGTGGTTCCAGATACTCTGTGAGTTTTAATTCTCTTTCAAACTCCGCTACCCGTTCGTGGCCAGTTTGTAAATTACTTGTTTTAACGGATGTGAATTTGTAACATTGATCGTCGACAGGATCGTTCGATTTGCTTTTGCTTGCGGTACACTCGGAAGGATAGGAAGTATACAATGGTGGCTTATCATTGAAGTATGAAGTTTTGGTTACCTTCGAAGTTGGTACCACAACTTCATCATTAAGGGTCGATGCATCAATAAAGTAATAGTTGCTTGTGCTAGAGGAACTTTTCGGTTTCGGCGGGTCACGAGATTCTTCGAACCTTGCATTTTCTGATTGCGTATTTCCACCTTGAGAAGAATCGTGACTGGCTTTTTTCTCCTCTTGCGGCTTCTCTGTGGATTCTGCTTTTGTCGATTCCTTCTCCACATCAGTACTCAAAGAAGATGCATTACCCAGGTCAACAAATTCAAACAATTCGTTTTCATCGCTCCCGCAGTCCGATTCATAAAATGGATCGCTAAGCACTTGGTTTTCGTATTGGAAAATTTCATCAGTGTGCAGTTTTACTTTTTGAGCGTTTTCGGCAGAAGAACTCGAAGAATCTAGCTGCGGTTGTTCTGCATCAACAGAAGAGCACGTTGCGCTATGATCGTTTGAAGTACATTCCACCAATCCCGACTCAACCGAGTCTCTTATGTGGCATGTACTATTATAATTATTGGGTGACTCATAGCGATCTGAGTCTACGACTACTTTTTGATCTCTATTATTCGCACATCTAACGCGTATCTTGTCAAAATCTTCATTCGTTGATGTGTATTCGGTGACTTGTAATTCTTCGATATCGGTACTCGAATTTTCGGAAGCTGTATTTTCGTGTGGACTTACAGAACCAGTTTCTAAGCCAGAATCAGCCATATCGGATAAAGTGGGACTTAAATCCGCTGCAGCGTACTCCTTTACGTTTTTTGCATTTCTAAATTTTACCGTTGAACTGCAATTTGTGTTTGTGCAATCCGCATATCTTTAGCATAAAAAAAATATTTATGAATATACATACTACCAAATAAATTCTAAAATATAAATAATAATAATTAGAATTTGTGACCTTTTGTCAATGTTGTATGTAACATCAATGCAAGATGTATTCACAAGTTTCGATGTGTAAGTAACATTCGATAGGAGTTCCACCAACAACTGTTCTTCTTGCAACAAATGTGTATTGCTATACAAACGCCTGAAAATGCACAAAGCTTTGAAAGAAATGTCAGATTAAATTAAATAAGAAAAAGTATATAATATTCTATCATTTTTACAATCTATGATATTGAAAAAAGAGGTGATTAATAAAATAGTGTGGCATGCTAATTGAGTTCTATAATTTATATTTTCATTAGTGTAATGTAGAGTTAGATATTCTTAAAATAGCAGGACACTCCATAAAAACATAATAGGTGCATAAAAATATAAGAAAGCAATCGAATAAATAGGACAAACCTATTTCAACTATATATTACTGACAATTTTTTAAATCATTCATAGGACAGAACATGATAACATCCATACATTGCATATTGACTTATTTGTATATACCAAAGTTGTATACATAATTAATAAATAACTGAACACACTTTTTATAGGTTCACAAACTACATAACATTTTATTTAAATAGATGAATTGTTTCTACGAATAAATATTTTAGAGATAAATATTTTTTAATTCCAGTAAAAGGAATACATAAAATGCATTGAATGTTAATTCAGAAATATTTGTATCCATTGTTTATATAGGAGTAAAAATATTAAAACTTTAATTGCCTCTAAATTTAATAACATTCTGAAGCATATGCTTTCAAGGATACAAATAATCTTGAATTGAGCAAGAATCTATGGAAGTATTATTTATAGAACATAAATAAGATATATGTATATGTATTCTCATACATAGATACTGCTTCTAGGCATATGATTAGCGATATGGCGATACCTCACAAAGCCTTGAATATGATGAAAAATTCCTGGTTTATCAAGGATGCAATCAATGTGATTATTAGTGTATATAAAATAAGGTTGGAGAACCTTATAAAAATGTGGAGCTCTGGTTTTAACGACACACTGGTTTGTTCGTATTATATTATATCCATGTATTATGTTAAGATCACAATACAAGGAGTCCGTATATATTCTATAATAAAACACTCTATTCAGTTTACATATTTACGAGCTTATATTCTCTACATATAAATGACTTTATACACGCATTCTCTTCAATTACAAATTAATATTAATAATAATGGTAATGATCATAATCATGACGGCAAACTTCAAGTGGATGCAACAATTAATATATAATATGGAATGAGCATAACAGAATTTTTACAGTCTTTTTACAGATTTAAACAATCAGGAGTGTTAGCAATTTTACAATTTTATAGAATGAATGTCAATCATTTAGATATTCTGTATAATACATATTAATATGAAAAATTATAATATACGACTGTGAACAATTTATCGATACTATAAATACAACATGCACAAATATGTAATATTCATATCTTCGCTGCTTAAAAACAACTTGTTTTATTTAATTTTTTTTTAATAATTATTATCTGATATACTATGTAATTATTTCCTGAGAAAATATTTGTTAGTCCTGGCATTCTTTTAGTTAATTACTGATGTCTAAGTTTTTAAAATGTAAATATTAAATTATTACTTTACCTCCAAATATTATTTTGTAGATCACTAAGACTTTTTGCAACAATGCGATTCTTCTCTGCTAATTGATATTTCTTAAATGTTGCACATGAAGGAAGTTCAGACAAGACAGAAGCATAAGGCTGATGGCAACAAAGCCATTGATGTTTTCTGTCTAAATTTCCACTTCGCTTGTTGTTGTTCCTGCCTCCAGCCATGAGACATGTTTAATATTTCATACTTGTTCACCTTTAATGCATAAAATTGCTATTTAACAATGTTAATCATATGTAGAGATACATTATGCAGGATATGAACTACATACGTTTTTTTTTAATATTTAACATTTCATAAGTTTGTTATAGTTATAAATTGCATATTTAATATTTAACTTCTTTAATGTGCATAAGTTAAATTAAATATTCATTAATAATAGACAAAACTACAATACTTTAAACACAAATGATAAAAAATTAAGTGTCAATAATATAACTCTCAACTGCACACATTGGTGACAAAGTACATAACAATTTCAAGGTCAACCTAGAAGATACTTCTTGCATAGTAATTACAGTCCTTTCGGGGAATCTTTAATTGTGAAACAGTAGTTATTTATTGCAAATTGTTAAACAAATAATTAAAAATATAAAGAGTAGTATATTTTATTACAAGATATTATTTAATGTTATTTTGAATTAGTATTTCAACAAATTTTTAAAGTATTGAGAAAAAGCATATAGATACAACTTTTAATTATATGTAACCTTAAATGCAACGTGCAATCTTGTATGAATTTATGTATGAAATGTTGAAGATTTAAACAAAAAATTATTAAATTCAGTTAGAGCAAGATAAGAAGTCAAAAATAAACGTGTGCAATATTATTAAGCTTAAAGGATAAAAATTCGTACTTCGCAGTAGAAGATATTACGCGAAAGAAACTGATGCCGATCAACCATTTAGTTGATGAAATTTCCTTAAACAATGATCTGATAAAGAGACAATACCTATCCCCATTGTATCAGGTTTCTTTGACATTTGAAAATCACTGATAGAACACACCTTGTTGACTGTCATTCAGTGCATCTTTATACTGTATCCCGAGTACGTTTCGGTTATGGGATATTAACATACAGAAATTAATACGTTATGACAGAATGAATCTACTTTAAATAACTTCCAGAAGGATGAAAATATATTTGTAAATGTTGTCGTAACGTTGGAACATTTTCGCAAATATATTTGACAAGACTTTCTCAATAATTTATTGATCGCACTCGGTACATATACCTAGTACGTACCTCGCATTATTTCGATTCTCGAACACCGGTCCGGTTATATCATAATTATGCGTTCTTACTAGGCAAAATGGTTTCGTACATTTTGTTCGACGTGTCTGCTACGAAATCCGGTGAATATTAACGGTACGATACTAGCAGACTTTTGCTTGTTTGTTATTCGAAAGACATAAATATGCGATGATCGTTCCCAATACGAAAGTGTGAGATTGTCTGCTGCAGTCCTCGCTAGGTGACGCGCAGATCGAGATTAATTTTTTATTTTGAGGTTATGACATGAGTTCTCACGTACGATGCTGTTTTGTTGCAGAAGCTATGTTTACCTGATGAATGTCAAAAATGAATACAAAAGAGAAGGAGAAGTACATCGAGGAATTCGATTTTCCTCATTGCGATGAATCTTCTAAATATGAAAAAGTCGCAAAAATCGGTCAGGGCACCTTTGGGTAAGCTACATATTTCGGTGAATTTCGCATTGTGGCTAGGTTATGTACTTACATAACCGAAAAGTTTTTGTTATTTCTTAATGATTATCATTCTTCTGTAGGGAAGTGTTCAAGGCTAAAGATAAAAATTGTACCAAGAAATTTGTAGCTATGAAGAAAGTGTTAATGGACAATGAAAAGGAAGGGGTATGTACACGTTCAAATACTCGTTGGTTTGATACATTTTTTCTATAGTTTTATTTATATTATCTTCCTGTGTTAAGATAACGTCAGATTTAATACAAAATCTTGATACATGTAAAAATAATTTGTGTATTGGTACAATAAAGTATCTTGAAACAATATGTCTCTAAAACATTAATTGTATTAAGAACATGCATAGTATGGTATTAATTACTCATTCTTTTTACAGTTTCCTATAACTGCTTTAAGAGAAATAAGGATATTACAATTACTAAAGCACGAGAATGTAGTAAATTTAATAGAAATATGTAGGACACGAGGTATATATTTTTATAAATTGAAATATTAGAAATAATTTGTAGAATTATCTTTCTAAGATAAAAATGAGACTATTAATGTTGTCAATTTTATTTTAGCAACACAAATTAATCGCTATCGTTCTACATTTTATCTTGTATTTGATTTTTGTGAGCATGATCTAGCTGGATTATTATCAAATGTAAATGTCAAATTTAGTTTAGGAGAAATTAAGAAAGTTATGCAACAATTGTTAAATGGTCTCTATTATATACATAGTAATAAGGTAAGAGTGTGCAAACTATGCATTTAATAAATGGATTATACATTTCAAACATCTGCAAATTTAATTTGCATACTTTATTGTTCTACAGATTTTGCATAGAGATATGAAGGCTGCAAATGTTCTAATAACTAAAAATGGTATATTGAAATTAGCTGACTTTGGGTTAGCTCGTGCATTTAGTGCTAACAAAAATGGCCAACCAAATCGTTACACAAATAGAGTTGTTACACTTTGGTACAGACCACCAGAACTTTTGCTTGGCGATAGAAACTATGGTCCCCCTGTAGATTTATGGGGTGCAGGATGTATAATGGCTGAAATGTGGACAAGGTCTGTGTTAATATTTGCACAAGTTTCTAGTTGGATGATTATACATTTTTCTATCTTATAGATCACCTATAATGCAGGGAAACACAGAACAACAACAACTCGTACTAATTTCTCAATTATGTGGCTCTATAGTAACGGAAACCTGGCCTGGTGTAGAAAATTTAGAATTATTTACTAAAATGGAATTACCTAAAGGTCAAAAACGAAAGGTAAATACTGTAAATAGAATGCAGCAATATTTATTCATAATTAAGGTTGTCATAAATATTTCTTCTTGTATAGGTCAAAGACAGATTGAAGCCATATCTGAAGGATCCGTATGCATGCGATTTATTGGATAAACTATTAATCCTTGATCCATCAAAAAGATATGATTCGGATTCTGCATTGAACCATGACTTTTTCTGGACCGATCCAATGCCTTGTGATCTTAGTAACATGTTGGCACAGCATACACAGAGTATGTTTGAGTACTTAGCTCCACCGAGACGCCCCGGCCACATACGTCACCCGCATCATCAAGTACCTGGAGGACCAGCAAAACCTAGTTCTAGTATGGCTGACAGTGGTTACCAAGACCGTGTATTTTAGCATATTCTATTCTGTTCCGGACGAATGTAGACTGCCCTTTCACTGTTCATCCTTTTCATCATTTATCATTTTTACAAACCATGCAATGTTTTTCTTCACCGATGTCGATATGGATAAGATTCTGTGTTCAATCTTTAGAGAGCCGAGATTTTTCCATTAAAAAATTGAAATTTTTTTATAAAAAATTTACATGTGTATATAGGAGGTTTCACTAAATATATATCTCCGCTATTTTTTATGCTACACGAAATTCCCAGAGGGCAAATTATTTAATTTAAGGAACGCATATTATCGTGAGAATAATTTTGTTAAAGTCAGTTTTTTCTCGAGATTACAAGGTCATCGATATTTTTGTATACAACTACATATTTGTATTACTATGATGTGATAGTCGAGATCAAAACGTAAATAATGATTTTTTGCGTAAACTTATTAAAAATATAATATTTATTTTGGATAAAGATTTATTATTCATATCAGGTCCCAAACATTAGTACATTTTTAGTACTCGAGATCACGCGAAGATCAAGTTTTGTTTTAACTTCAACCATCATATTATAGTAAAAAAAAAAACATGTAATTACATACAGTACAAATAATAATTTTATGAGCTTGGAAAAGAAGACCTTGAGGAAAAAATTGTTTTCACGTTTCCCATGAAATTAAATAATTTGACCTTTTGACATTTCGCGTAACATAAATAACATATATAATTATATATATGTATAATATTATTCCTGATCACTATAGTGGCTAGCCCAGCCCTCTAGAGATTAAATTAAATGCCTGATTTATACTAATTCTGAACATAAGATATAAGATGTTCTTATACACGTATGTATATATATGTATACATATATACATACATATATACATAAATTTTTTACAAACAGAAACGGTCTTCTGATTTAAGCCTTTATTTCCGGAAGTGTATGGTATTTGAAGTTTCCTTTGGGTAATAATGTACTTTATCGTTGATCAAATCTTGATTGTTATAGTGGGTACTATAAATAGGTGATTTTACGCACGCTATTTTAAGATTTAATTTAGTTCTATCGTTATATTATGTATTTTAATTCAGTGTCATGTTAACACAAGATTTATTTCAATAAGCAATTTCAATTTTACAATTTTCTTCAATTCGATAATATTAGTACCTATGAAAGAAATCTTATAAATTTGTAAATCTAAATTGACTAAGTCTAAATTATAATAAAATTTCGAGTTGTACTCGTACAACAAACGTGACAGTTAGCGAGTTCCGTGATAACCGACAAATGGTGCACCTATAATTTCGCCGTTCGCATTGTCGTAGTCATGAGAAAGCAGTATCGTGCATAGCACCGAGAAGAAAATATTAAATATGTACACGACTGTATGTCCGTAATACTTCGTTATTTTTATACTTACAACTACGCTTCGTTATTATGCTAAAATACGCTATTGAATTTACCAATCTGTGAGGTACAGATCAATATCATCTATATTAAAGTAAATGACATGACAGTGGTGTTTATCATCGGATATAAAAAATTACAAATAAAATTCTTTTGACTGTAATTGGATTTCCTTTAACAATTCCATTTTCTCGTGTTAGGATGTATTAAATGAATGATAACTAAGGGCATATCGATGCAATGACGAATACACAGTATATCACATAGATTCTTAATCATCGTCGTTCTTAAGAAGTTGATCTAATGGATTAGGACCCATCCTTTTCGGCTTACTCGTTGACGCCTTTTCCGTGCTGTCAGCTGTAATGTATTTATACATACAACTCACTTGATTTATATTGTTTTTACTTATACATGTTAAACGCATAAAATGAAATATTTACATGACGAAGGACGTTGCGCGTTCAGACAACTGAGCCACTCTGTCATACTGATTCTCCTATCATTGTTGATATCACAGTACCTGGGCAATCTTTTGCCGCATCTTTGGAGCTGCCTATTATTCGCTACCATTGTACGGAAACTTTTCCACTCTTTCCTTTCTAGAACCTAAATAAGAATAATATGTAAGCATTCACCAATGGTTTTGTATATATAACAAATATTAACCCTCCGTGAACGGACCATTTTTATAATTTATAATTGATAATGCTCAGAACTATTCGTTGATCTTTCTGTCAATTTTATAAAATATATTTTTAGTAGTACTTCTTGCAGATGTATTAATCTTTTCTGTTAATCCCAATATAACATATTCATTTAATTTAATTACTAAAATTTGTTTAATTAAACGACAATTTTGATGGTTTGGTTTAGTCTTGAATTTCAAGACTTACCTTGTTTTTGTTTTTATCGAACATAACAAAGTGCCAGGTTGCTACTTGCTCTTCTTTCGATGCTTGCCATTTGGCTGTTGTCTCGTCTGAATCTGTACCAGAGGCTTTCATCTTCTTTTGCATCAGATCCATTAAATCTCGTAGAAACAATTGCTTTTTTTGTTCAGGACAACCTGTGGACAGAATAAGCCTGTATTCTATTCACATTTGTTTCTCTGGCTACTCATGACAGAGTCAAGTTGTTCATTATTTAATTACCCTTCATGGGCCTGCTAGGAGTAGGTACAGGATTGCAATTTGGAGTACGGTCTTTAGAAGATGTTCCAGGGATCGGTTTCCCAGTATCTTGGTATACGCACCAACAATAGCCAGAATAACATTGCACTCGATGATACCTTCCATCGGGAGTACATTCAGGTACATAAAACTTCTCTTGAGAATGCTGTCTCTCATCTTCCAATACAGATCTTCTGTCAGTTAAACAATCGTTTGCTGGAAAATTCATATTGAATTAATCAGGAAAACTATAACAAGTCAACTCTCACTGACTTCAAAAGTACTGACCATCGCTATCTTCTTTTGTTTTTGCAGGATCATCATTGAAAGTCGGACGAGAATGTACTAGCGCAGGATTTCCTTTCAATACTGTGAAAAAGAAGAAAATTATCCTAAATAAAATGTCCCAATAAATATTTGTTAAATATTAAACTCTGAAAAGTGACGTTTTTTTTAATCGACATATCAAATTCTATACAAAATGTATTCGAAATTTCGTATTTTCGATAACACGTATACAGTCAAAACAAAGATTTTCGTTTCTGTACAATTTTTTCTATTTGCAGTTTGTTAATGCAGTGGTTAATTTGAGAAAAAAAAAGAAACTCGTATTTACACGCGAGCGATCGTACGCTTCTTTGTTTGCGTAAAATTTTGAAAAAAAAAAAATGCCGTCACCACCCGCGACAAACACAAGATCGTTCACACACAGACGCACACATTTTGATGATTTTGAATATCTATTCTCTCGTCGTTTTTCTTTTTTTTTTTAATTTTACAGCGCATGCATGAAATTAGACCAGAAGCGTTTACGAATGGTCGATTATAATACAATGTATACCGGTCTTCGATCCGTTTCGAAGTTTTTATTTTATTCACAAATAAAATGAAGCGGCGAAAAGAAAATGGGTGGTGACGTAGACAAAATTAATATACAGGAACAAAGATCGGATCGCGTCGATGAATATTGCGTAGTGATTCGTGTTTTATTCTACAAGCAGATATAGCATTGCCACGTTAACCGACAATCGACGTAATTCTTTAAAGCGTTATACTTTGATGTTTGTATAGAGCAGTGTGAAATAAATCCTCGAAAAAAAAAAAAAACAAAATAAACGTTTACTGTTCAATTGTTGCAGGAATTTGCATTGATCATCGATGAATTGTTTTCATTTAAAGTAGCGTAGTTTAACACGTTAAACGAGGAGCAATTTTCTATCATTTTCCATTTCACTTTTAGTTATGGAAAAAAAATTGCAACTTTGATAATAATTAGATTAAGTATTTACTTAGAAAGCTGGAATATCTCATTGTACGAATTAAAATTATTCATGAATTATTTATTATTGTTTCTTCTTTAATTCATTCTTCTACATTAGTGATTGCTGGAGTTTATATATTAAGTCGATATAATATTGATTTGGAGGTTAAAGATCTTATTACTATTATTCTTAGTATTACTATAATAAATATTATTATTACTTCATTTCTGTTTTCTTGTTCCAATCAAATCAACTAAGACTGTGTTATTAGTTTTTCATTTTATACGAATTGTATATAATATATTGTTTTACAACTCTAATACCGTCAGTTCCCAGACACTGACATACAGCGTTTAACGTGTTAATGGATCTATACACTCGATTAGCGGCGCGGGCTTTTTGCGTCTGCGTATTGATCTCTTCGCGTACAGAAACGCACCGGTGTACACCGGGTTGCTGGTAGCAAAGGGGCCGCAAAAATGACCCATTTTTCTTTATCCAGAAATTGGCTGGTCGAAATTGAGATGTTTTTTAGTTAATAAATAATTAATTTGTTTACAAGTATGAGCGACTTCCTTATTGGAAAGTTACCGCTATTTTAATTAAAATCAAACAGTTTGAAACAGAGAGTCGCTGAGGTAACGTGACAATACTGTTGATGTGCAGAACTAGGACTCACCTTGGTCCATGGCCCGGGTCCTCTGGGCCTCAGGGACCTCGGGGCGCTCGTCTGCGGGGTTCAGCGACAAGAACAAACGTACTAAATGATAACAATGATGTCACTCAGCCGACCGGCCTTACCTATATGTACAATGTTTGTTTGTCATTCGCGCATCGCAGGTTTTCTAGCAGAGCAGCGAGCGGTGGCGAACATTCAATTTATTTTCCCATTGATTTTATGTTACCCGTTCAACAAACGACCTTTCAAGCAGTAATCTCACACGCCCAATAAAACAAGTCCTTTCGCGTACGCACTCTTACGACCTCAAAGTACAGGGTAGTTTTCTCAAATATTGTCAGAACATTTCAGAACTTTTACATCTGCTCCAACGTTAATTTCGAACCACCTTGTACTTTATTCTTCTCTTGGATCAGGGAACTGAAGGATATATATATATATTCATGCCATAGAACTCATTTTTTTGTCTGCAATTGATAGTCATGCAATATTATGAAAATTTACATGCAGGCCCCTATAATTTACATGTTTATATAAATCGATCGGAGAATGAATCAATACAATTCTTTAAAAATTGAATTTTTTTAAAGTTCCTTCAGTTTTCTAGAATATCTTGTTAGACGATCAAAAGCATTTCTTTAGACATCGATCCAGAGTAGCGGAAGCAGTATAAAACAATGTTAATTCTTTCCATCCAACATCAACAAATAATTGTGGCAATTATTAGACCGCACTGGACAATTCCTGGGGTCACACAAGTCGATACTGGGTTGCACGAACACGCGATAATTGGACATGCAATTGACCACAATTCTATATGTCAGTCTACGCTTGTTGCATCTTTATTGGTAGCGTTTAGTTATGGACAG
>CM052093.1:10916648-10957436 GCA_028453745.1 Agapostemon virescens | reverse complement strand
TGTATAGTGAGATTAATAAATATAAATAAACAATTCTAAAACTGAAGGAATAGATTTTCAAAGCTGAGCTCAGTCTGGTTTGAAGCTTCGAGCGGTATAGATAGATCTAACGAGTCAGAAAATCTGAAAAGTGATTCTTCTCTTGGTAAATAAGTTCTTTTGGTAAATATCATTTCGTAAGTTAGTAATAACAGTTAGAAATTTTCCATTTTCAACTCAATTAGAAATTTTTAAGGCACTCATTGACCAGTTGGTAGGTGATTTTCTTGAATTGAGAACGCGTCCATCCGCATCTTCTGCGGACAATAGATTAGACAATAAACTACATATTCCCGATGTGGGACAAAGAAAACGGGACTGCATTGTGTGTTCTAACAGGAAAACACCTGGTGGCAAGCGTCAAACAACTTATTATTGTCAAACATGCACTAATCAGCCTGCAATGCATATTGAAGAGTGTTTCAAAATTTATCATACTGTACAAAATTATAAACAATAAAATATTGATTTTCTTTGCAAATATACATTCCTCGATTTCAACCAATTCATATAAGTCCAATATCATTATAATACGTTACTTAGTTCCAAAATTATAATAAATAATACGAGGGTCTGTAAATGTTCGTTTCTGCCGTAAAGTGGCGTTAAGTAGCTGATAGCCAACGTTTAGAATCGTTCGGAGTGCAAAGGGTTAAAAAAATATATTTTTGTACTCTAATATAGATATTAATAGATTCCAAAGTTTCAAAAATGTACCATCATTTCTTTCTGTCAAAAAAAATTCCGCAAAATCTTGCAAATTTCTGGCTTTCAATTGGATTTCCTCGCTTAACACTTTGACTGCCATGTCACCCATATATGGGTGACAGAATTATTTGTCCACGTTGAAAAATTAGGTTGTACATTAATATGTTCGTTGCGCTAAATTTAGTTGAGATCTGAAGAATAGAAGAAGGTCGAAGGATAACTTTGTGTCGCTAATTTCAAGTTTTCAGTTGTTGCTTCATTAGATAAATTACTTTGATTGTGTGGGATTTTTGAGGTTGTTAGTTTGGCGGTTAAAGTGTTAACACTATAAAATATTCGAATAATTATTCCGGTTTATCAGTCGCAGTGGAATCGCTCAAAATCTTCGGCGCGAGATTAGCAAACTGCTCGCAGGCTACCGAATCGTTTCCTCGTCGACGGAAAACGGTACAGAAGTTTTTTCCTTTAATAGTGAATTGTCCGAGGAATGCGAAAACGCTCGGAAATCGGTGCGACGGATTCTCGTCACGCGGTCCATTAGACAGAGGATAATGATAGTTAGCTTCGTTGTTAGGATTCCGAGCGGGCGCCGGCCGTTTAAGTCTAATTTGCTTAACAATAAACTATCCAAGCATCGTAACATCGTCTCCGGCGAACTGGGATTTACTCGCGAACGCGTACGAATCCGCGACATCCGCAGTCGTTCGCACACGGACTCGTTTACAAGTCGTCGGTTGTTTTACAATATTTCTCAAATATGCGAAAGGTCTTTGACTCGTTGAAGGGAAGTCGATAAACACCTTAACGCTCGGAACTCCGCGGTACAGCGGAAAAATGACGAAATAAAAGCGGAGAAAACGAAAGAAATCGATAACACGGTTCCGAGCGAAACGAAACGAGTTTTTTGGCGAGTAATCGAGTACACGCGGTTTTCGTTCGCGAGGTAAAATAAATCTTAGCCAACGATAACTTGACTTTGCGCATGCTGTACGCTGATTCGACGGGTATACCGGGTGTTCCAGGTTGTAATAACGTAAAATTCAGCCGCGCGGTATTTCAGTCGGCTTGACAAACGCGAAAGAGATCGATCTCGATCGGCGAACACCTGAGGCGATCGATTTTCCGCCAGTTAATTGGAATTCGTCGAAAAGGGATCACCGGGTATGCAAGCTCTCGACGAATGCAAATTTTCCACGGATAAATACCGACCACCGCGATTACTTGTTGCACCTGTCCGAATGTATTCGGGGTTTCACGCTGTCACGGCGTCTCGGGACCCCGTTCACCAGCAAATTCAGAAACCGATCCTGTTTCTCGGCGGAGCCGGTTTATCAATCGGAAAACCGAAAAAATCTCTAGCGAACATTCGTCACGTTCGCTCGGAACCGTTTCTATTAATATCAAATCGACGCGACGGGCCAATTATATAAACAGATAGATCTCGTTCGAGGCGAGCGATACCGCGGCGCTAAAGGATCTCTCTTGTAAAATCCTCGACGCACGGAGACCGGACCAAAACGAAGAAAGCCGTCCTCTTAACGACGGAACGAGTATTAATTACCGCGGCGGGATCTTGATGGCGCCGTCATCATTGACACGCGCGCCAATTATCAGAGCACATTTTCCTTTGTGGTAGTCGATTATTAATAATTGTAGGTTTGACCGACCGTCACAAATGATAATGACGTACCAGGAATTGGAACGTTGAAAAAAAGCCGTACAAGAAAAACAGAGAGAGAGAGAGAGAGAGAGAGAGAGAGAGAGACTCTCAAGCAATAAAAAAAAAAGAAGAAATAAGAGCAAACAGCAAAAGTGTTCGAGCAGGTTGGCGCCACGCGGTACCGGCTGCTCCGCGCTTGACACGAGAGAATTGATTACAGAGTAGCGGGATTGATTTGACTCACGATAAACTCCTCGATATTACCGGACTGATCAACGATCAAGGTTCTCGCGGCTCACCGTGGTCCCCGTTCCTAGCATCGACTCGAAAATTACCGGACTCGCAAATCTCGTGCAATTATCGAAAATCTATCAAGATTTCGATCTCCCTCGGAACGCTCTGTACGGCCTATAAGATGTCTATCGATTAGTTTTCACGCGATCGTAAAACGACATCGTAAACCGCGAAAGTCCTCGGCACGGCTTCTCGAGGATTATTCCCCTCGAAGAAAGCACACCTGCGGAATGTGTCAAATTTTTTCCGCTTCGACTCCCTGGCCGAGAACCACTTTACGCAGGTCTGCCACCGAGTGGAATTCATACGTGGGCACACCGGCATCCGAACGGCTCACTCTTTTTCCTCGTCCTTTTTTCTCTCCGTTCTTCTCTTTTACTTTTAATTTCTCGCCTTCCTCCGTTTCGATTCTTAACGACGTCCGATCGCGGTTCGCCGTTGATAAATAACCGTCCTCCCGTCGACTTTCGTTCCTCGGAATCATTTCTAAGCTGTAAAATTACGTTCCAGTATTAGACACGGCAACTAGACGCCTAATCATACTTGCTTTTACTCGATCTCGAATTTCTGTCCAGCTAAAGCAGCAAGTTACAACCGTTCCCGGCACGCGACGACCGCTTTCTGGTTTATAGCGCGTTCGCTCGAGAAAGCATAATCAAGTGCAATGAATTCGCTCTCGCGTAGATAGCCATCGCTCGCGACGCGTTTACTATCGATGGAACATCGAAAGCATCTCGGTTTGTTTTAATATCGGAGGCTATGGGTTACACGGTGCCATGAACCATGCCTAAAACACCGATATCTCATGGCTAAATCATCGAACCGTCGCGATACAATCTTATCGGATACTGCTCGACCATCGATGATATCTCGTTACGTCGTTGATACAGAGTTGTAAAGTTAAAGTACACGCCGAGCCGAGGGGCAGTGTTCCTTTTATTCATAATCTAGCGAACAAACGATCCTCGGTTTCATTAAATATGCGAGCGACACGCTCTCGGTCGCACGTGTTCACGCGTGGTCCTCCCTCGTTACCGGTCAGCAATATCGTTCATTAACATTAAACGTATGCAAATCGCCCGAGACAAATTCTTTCCGGCGACGTCGCACGCACGAGCCATTTCCGTGTAATCGCAACTTTCTCGCGCGGGAACAGATAAACCCGATCTTCGGGGTGTCGATCGGTGGATCCTGCGTTTCTTCGGTCCCGTCGATTTCGAGGACACTTTCGACGACGGTTCAACGACGTCTACGACGAACATCGATTGATTATTGATTATTATGCATGCGTACGATCGAAAAGAATCTTAGGACAATCATGTGGACGAGTCGATCCCTGGTTCGAAAACGTGGATAACAAATGGACGGTCAAAGGACCAGTTGGCGGCCAGTTTGGAACAATCCTCGGCAACCGGGGGCAGCCGAAGAATTTCGAAATTGGACAATGTCGTTGTAAATATCGCGTCTTAATCCTGGCGAGACGAGCAATAATTAATAAGATGCCGGACTGCACGAATGGCGAGCATCAAGCCCAGAAAGAATGTGTCTAAGAAACCTGTTTGGGGAGAGCCAATATCTTACGAGGTCCTCTCCTCTTCCCGTCTCTCTTTCTCTTTCTCTCATTCTCTTTTTCTCTCTTTCCGGCCACCGGGGCTCGCCGAAGAACCACACGTGTGCACCTTCTTCTCGTGCATTGCGACACGCAGAGAGCTTCTCCCGAATGCTCAGGTGTTAGCAGATATTCTCCCCCGGCTGCCTTTTGCTGCCTTGCTCGTTTTGCATCGGTGCCGGTCGGTTTCTTCGTCACAAATTCGCGTATCCGACCATATTAAGGGATCTCCTTCGACGCTCTAGAAAAATTCAATGTTTCTTTCACCGGCATTCTTTCAACGTTTCGAGGGGGAAAAAGAAGGATCCGGCAGGCTAGCAAACGCATCCGACTGTTTAGCTTTCCTATAAATAGTTGGTGTCTAGGATGTATCGAGAGCGATGTTCCAACATTATCTTGCACGATGCGAATTAGAGAAAATCGAAGAGATTGACGACGCTGTCGGTTGTCCTTCCCTTTGAGGGTTGCGCACCGCAGTATCTTGAAAATGGAAACACGGCGGTCTCGCGCCGTTTCGTGTTACAACTTATAACCGCAGCACCGTAAATATACTCGATAAGGATGGTGTGTACGTAGCATCCGAAACGAGCCGAGCAATAGAAAGCAGAAATCCTCCGCTTCGGCTGACGAAATACTGGCGCGATCGTAATCTTAATTCCCTGTATCGAGAATAGTTTATATTTTGAATTTCATGTCTTCCGCTTGTTCGTCTCTCTCTCTCTCTCTCTCTCCACTTTGATGGGGTGAAAACAGCCCCCAAAGTTGGGGGTCAAAACCATATTTTTTGACATATCTCGAAAACCAGAAGTCGAAAAAATTTGAATTTTTTTTTAAATTGTGTATGTTTTCTAATGGGAAATGTAGTCGCGTAAGAAAATTTTAATAAAAGCCTTTTGTTTAAACAATAAAGCTATAAGCTCCCATAAGTTTCATCAAAATCGGATTTTCGCATCTGAATGTGTTCCCTTGTCAGGTCAAACTATAAAAGCTAAGGGTCCGCTGATTATTTAGCCGTGTACAGGGTATTTCATCTAACATGACCATCTTCGAATGTGGCCAATACTGTGATGGGCCGAATTTTGTTCTCAAAGTAATTTTTCTTCTTCTCGAGATTTCAAGGTCATCGTGTTTGTTTTCAAAGGGATTGTGTATTTTCACCACAACAGTCTTATGGCTTATAAAAAAACGAATCCAACGAGGTGCAGTATATTGACCTTCGCATGACCTTTAGCGAAGAAATTATGAAATGTTTGTCAGTAACCTCGGTACGCGTTCGAGAACGATAAATGAATGCATTTCGATTTCATTGAAACAATCGCAAGTAAAATCGTTATTTTAGATGGTTTTCAAAATGTGCTGATTTTATATACCACTTTGCGTACGGGTGACGAGATATCTCGTTTTCGTATTTTCTTTCGATTGAATCGATGCCTCAAGTCTCTAATAATAGACAAAAGCAAAAAAGAAATTCCCAACAAACAAAATGTAAAGTCTGCTTTGTCCAGTGGGAAAAGGAGCAAAACCAGGTATAGTTGCAAATTCTACCAAAAACCATTGCACAAAAGAGAATGCTTCATCAAATATCATACTCCAAAGCGTTACTTGGGTGTGTAAAATAAACAAAAGTTAAAATGTAGAAATGTCTACATAATAAATAGATGTATAAAAAATATATAGTAATATTTACGAATACCTTATGTGAATCTAATACCAAATGCGAATTAAATAAGTGCATATATTCATCGTATAAAGTGTTTCTGGAGCGTTTAACCCTTTGCGGTCGACGACATTTTCGGCCGGGTGAGGTGGCAGGTCGACGCGATTTTCGCGAATGTGTCGGGCACGTTATAGGTACAATAAAATTACCGTCTACATAAATTATCTTATAAAAATGTTATATTTTGATTGTTCATCTATATTTATACCATTAAGAATATAATTTTGTAATTTTAATCTCTGTATTTTAGTTTGGTATGATAATTTACAAAACATTGTCCAAGATGTATTCTTGGTTTATCTGGACATGTATCGCAGTCTGTGTCAGCTGTTACCTGATCCACCAGTTCCTCGGTGAAAAATAATTTGAAAAACTCCAGAGGCTCGGCAACATTTGAGGATACCCGTGGCCCTGCAGGTCTTTCGCCAGGAATGAAATTTATCCTCGGTGGTGTTTCTGTGGATTCGTTATAAGGTGTCCATTCCGATTGATTAGAGGATTGCGGGGCATCACTGTCACTTTCGGAATCGCTGTCGATGATTCTAATCCTTCGATTCCTTACACCCAATACCACATCATCTTCATCACTACTTTCTTCGCCCCTAAGTTCTCCGCAAATGCGATCGACTTCGTCCCGGACGATTTCGAAACAGAATTCATTGTCGCTTGAAAATGTTTCACTGCTATCCATTTTTCTCGGGGTTCGAATAAAACCACTCTATAAAGGTTTTCTAGATATTTTCGGCACGAGCGTCGAGTCTCAACTGACGTCGGAGTCATTTTCAGAGGTACAGACTCAGAAGAACAGTTTACTAATTCTAATCTTATCTCCGTTAAGATGTGTCATTTGACAGTTCGTACGAAAGGGCATCAACAGTTTAGGAACCTTCTCAAGTACCAGTAAGGCATTCCTATCGCTTGGAGCTTACGTAATGTAACATAAACACCGTTGTCGCCGCTCGCGCGCCATCCGACCTGCGGCCCGAATAGCCGTAGCGCCGGAGAGGCGCCTTCCGACCGCAAAGGGTTAAAAATGTGCGAGTCCTGGAAGCGCGTTGAACGAGCAGAGTGCCGTACGCAATATGTTAATTTATTATTATTTTGCCATTACACGTTTTCAATAATAAAAATACTCCCATGACGTCCTGTGCGAAACATGCGATTTCGGCTTGGCAGTCAAAGTGTTAATAAACAGCTTTTTCTCTATAAGTTGATTGAGTTCAATCTTCATTCCAAGATTAAGGATCCTCAATACCCGCCCGCTTGTAATACAGTTTTTGGGTCAGAAAAGAAAAAAGAAGAAGAAGAAAGAAGAAGAAAACGCATGACACGCGAAACATGCGATTCTAGATCGCATTCTTGGAAACTGTTCAGCGTGAACATTCGTGGGTTATCAATCGTCTAAAGGGGAAATGCTGTTCCGTGGAGTTCAGCCGCTCCACATCGAGCTCCGGAAAATAATTGGAGGCAATTGTTATCCACGGTCTGATGAAAAATCCTGTTATCGCTCGGCTTAGCTACCCCTCGCCTCGACAATGTTCGACCGCAGTTTACAAACTATCGGAGGGCCGACGGAAGAAAAATTTCTCTGTTGGACACTCCGCTCGGCGGTATCGTAATTAATTCCGATAACGAGGAAACGAATGACCGCGACATAAATAAATCGTGATTTTCTCCTGAAAGCTCGCGAGGAGGATCGACTATTCTCGATTGCTCCATCGTTGGAAAAATTGTTTAGACTCCGTAGTAACGTAGGAAGGTTCGAAACGCGGTGGGACACCTTCGCCGCGAAAAGAAAATGGCGATCTTCGAAGGTGGGCAAACTTATCTAAATAATTAAAAGAACTTGTTAAACGATTTTGATTGGTGAAATTTGTTAATAGGAATTGTAGGAGATAAAAGATGTATGAAGACCCGCGTTGCGTTCCAGAGGAGGGAAAATAACTTGACACGGTTCATTTCGCTAATTGGATACCATTTCACGGAAGACTAATCGCATCGAAATACGCGCGGATTAAGGCGGACTGGGGTGGGACGGAGTGGAAGCCAAATAAAATTTCGTAACGAGAAATCAGAATTATCTTCTTACGGGTGTAAAAGCGACGAGTTATCGGTGCTCTATATAATTAAGTTAGCAACGAGCACGGTACGAGCGAGCCGCTTCGATTAATCATTGACAGAAGCGGAGGGAAAGAGCGATAACAAGTATTTCTAATTATATTAAAATAGAAGGAAGGAGAAAGAGAAAGAGAAAGAGACAGAGAGAGAGACAGAGACAGAGACAGAGACAGAGAATGAGAGAAAGATAAAAAGAGGGAAGAAAAAAAGATTGTCGGATCTTTTAATCGAGCGTCTCTTAACGCCGTTATTTACCTTTCGTCTTTGCTCCGTGCAAGCAAAAGACTATTTGTATCGCGCGGCGGGACACTTACTTGGAAGGCCGACGTTTGTGCAGCACACCGAGTGCTAATAATTTTTCTGCCAGCCACCACCTATAAAAATTCTCTCATAGTTTAACCCTCGATTCTGTGCAAAGTCGAATTTTCGTGTTCTCTTTAGAGCGCAGTCGATTCGAACCTAGCTGAAAAATTCATTTTCTATGGTCGCCACAATTTTAAGAAATACTACTTTCTTAGGAAGCATACGCATTTGAAAAAACAGATTTTCTATGGTCGTCACAATTTTAACACTAGAACAACCAAACCAGTCGGAATCACTGGTTCCTATTTATCTCTTTCGCAGTTACTGAAGTTACAAAAATATTTTCTTTAGTAATTTTCCGATGTACCTCTTTAATAAACTACATATGTTACAATAAAAATTCAATGAAGTTTGAATAGATGCCGTTTTGTTATTATCACAAAGCAATGTACATCGTTGGATTTATTGTTCGGTAGTTCTAGTGTTGAGAGATATGTCGCTTCCCAAAGAAGCATACGCGAGAATTTTTTAAAATTTCGGTCCATTTTGAAAAATAGATTTTCAATAGAAAGTAACGTATACTTCGTTCCCCAAACTTTGTGAGAGGCAACGGATCGGGTCCGATAGGACGTTGATCATTACGAAACGGGATCCGACTGCGTTGACCTATCCGTTAAGGGCTCTGAAACGATCCAGTTTCATTTGTTGGACACTGCGGGTGCATTTAGCCACTTACCTTGGCCTTGGTAATGGTGTTCGCGACGGCATCGAGATGAACGAAGATGGATAGGAGGATGGCAGCGCGTATCATCGGGATCAACATCGTGTCCTCGGCTGGCGGTGGTAGTACGTCCTCGAGGGGCGAAGGACCGAAGCCACTGGTCCGACACTTACGTACACGCACTGGCCACTCACACGCACTCACTGTTCCAGGCACATGGCATCCTTCTTTTCATGATCTCTCTTTGCGTACAGAGTTCCCGTCTTCGCAGATCTTTCTCTCTCTTTCTCTCTCTCTCTCTCTCACTCTTTCTTTCTCTCTCACACTCTATCTACGTTTCTTTCTCCCTCTCTATTTTATATGTATAAATACAAAGCGTATGCGTCTCGATAGACCGTTGTTTCCTCTAAAGGAGTCTAGGGGCCCAATCGGTGGCGCACCGAACGGAATCGAATTTGATTTCTCGTTTGGATTTCGGTGGTGTGTGCGAGTACTGTAGATCGGAGGGGTAGGTCTACACGCGAAGAAGGATCCCCTCGATAAAAGGACGCGAACGTGTCGTCCAGCCGTGGCAACTGCTGCCGAGCAACTGGCACTTGCTCGACCGCTGGAGCAGCCTGTCTCGAGTCTCGGGTCTCGGCCCGATGGCAGACTCCCCGATGCAGTTCCTATGTGGCAACGCGCCTCTCTTCGCCGCTATCGAGGATTTCGATGGTTCTGAACTGACGGGACCGGATCCGTTTCGCCCGGGACTCTCTCCTCTTCTTCTGCCTCTGTGAAATCTAGCACCCATCGAGGGTGCACTCGACACCAAATATTCACCCGATCCACACTCGTTAATTTCTCATCTTTACACCTCTTATCTATTCGCTCGGATATTTTATTTATTTACCTGTTCATTTGGCCGATACGACCGCGTAACGTTACGTCCGCAACGTTCGAGATGTACACAAACCGAATCGCAATGATAATCGCTTCAGTTTTCCTTTGAAATCCTGGATTCGCGAGGCACGCAACATTCAATTTAGAACTGGTTGTTCGGACACTGGAATGTAGCTTTTATAAGCGAGTTAACCGATGCGATCCGTAGATAGGGGTGTGGTAGGGCTACAAGCATTTAGAAGAGAACGCTTACACACCTGTGACCATTCAGGTTCCTCATTAAATTTTAATCGGAGGCTAGATTTATTCTCCCCTGTCGACGGCCCTCGTTGACTTTGCCAAGATCCTTTGAATCCTCGGAATATCGTTCTTCCGTTATTACCGGTCGTAAGGCATCGTTTTAATGATACAACGTATCAACGTATCCGGTCTATATTAACAAGCGTAACTTGTTACGTTGGAGGACGGACACTGTGGAACAAATTAATAAAATGTTATCTAATACCAAAGACGTTTTTGCGAGGATCCTTTGAATCCTCGGAATATCGTTCTTCGGTTATAAACAGTTGTAAAGTATCGTTTTAATGATACAACGTATCAACGTATCGGTCTATATTAACAAGCGTAACTTGTTACGTTGGAGGACGGGCAGCGTAGAGCAAATTAATAAAATATTATCTAATACCACTTTATAATACTGGAATAACAGGTTCCCATAACATCTCATCGCCTTCTACTACCCACTAACTTAGAGTATTATAATTAGTATTCTGTAGTCGTTCGATATAAATAAGTAGTTATATGCTGTGTATCAGCGTATACGTTCCTAACGTTTGATGGTCGATAAAATATTTTACAAAGTTACGTTTCCCGCGCGACTATCAAACATCGAAACGACGTAATTTATTTAAAGCCACGAGAAAATCTACGATCACGGATTTGTAACTTGCAAGACGGTATTCCGCGGAGATACGATAGTTCTCCCTGTATGTTTCTGGACTGTACGCGAGAGACCATGCGAAACTGGCTGTGACGCGATAGTATTAAAACCGTCGTCGGATTTAAAGCGGGCTATACGTTACGCGTTCCATCGATAATTGTCAACGTTGTCGCGTGCAAGCAATATCTGTCTTCGGGACACCTGCTCGAGGCAAGCAAACACAATAGCGCTTAATCAGGCAGAACGATAGAACCAGCGGATCGAACTCGTTCCACCGGTAGGCGTAGCGAGAGCAAGATAATAATTTGCTATTGCTCGGCTACCTACGCGGCTGTACCTGTAATTCGCTCGTAGGGTAAGCCCCTAATCATCGTTAACCCTTTCAACGTTAGTTCTACGGAGTAGAATCAATGGGAATTCGCGTTTGCTTTTTTTTAGACGAACGGGGATACGAACTCCATAAATGTTAAATTGCGGCGGGTGTAATTGGTGAAACGAACTGGCATCGTGGACGGTCTCTCCGTCTCGGTTTCGGTGGTGATTTTCCTTTCTCGAGGGGAATTCCATCCCAGAGTGGTTGCGAATTCTGAACTCGGCCAATGATTGCGTGCCTGTTCCTCGTGCAAGAAGGGACTTAACAGGCTGCTCGTTGGCCGAGCCGACGTCGGCTGGACAGCAACTCACTTCGTCGTCCACTCCGGCACACCTGTTCACTCAGGTATGCGATATTCTCTCTCTTTCTTCTTTCTTTCTTTCTCTCTTTCTCTCTCACCGTCTAGTGTCCCCCACTCCTTTGATCGCAGATTCACCATTCTTTTGTCTCTTTTCTACTGGTCATCGGAACACACAGACGGTGGTTTACCGTTGTCTCGGTGATCCTTTTGGACCGACGGTGTCGACCGATCCATTCGTGATCATGTAAACTTCCCTGCTGGAACCTGCAATTTTCTACCCCGTAATGGTCGCCGTTTCTATTTCTCCGCCTCCATAAACGTTCATCTTTCATTCCCGAGACGATCCATCGGATCGACTTGAAATTTGCAAATGAAAAATGAATACCGACGGGTTTTACAGAAAATAATACTTAATCGTATGGCCCTCGGATTAAACCGGTTAATCGAGGTTGAACTGTATGTTACTTTTCATTGTGCTTCGAATGGTAGGTTCGAGCATAAAAATTACAAGTTCCTTTACCTGTTGAAATCCCTATTGTGCGGTAGTCGGTCGCCCGGCGACTCGTTAAAATTCATTTTCTTTCCTCTTCTTTTTCCATCGTCCCGAGTTTACGGTGCCGACAAGTTTCCATTTATTACCAAGAGAAACCCACGGGGCCCGTAGTCCTGACAGTTTCAGATTGTTTCGGACCAATTGGAACGACTGGGCCGGTTCAGTCTACGAGCACAGAGGGGAAACTCCCTCCGAGACTCGGCTCTCGACCTGCTCGAGCCGCAGAACCAGACAATAGGACGCCAACATCCTTGCATTTATCTTTTTTCGGTGTTGCTCGTTTATTGGTGTACTCGTCCCTTCGCGCGCTGCTTCTTTCGAATACCGATGCACCGGAAAAATTACTTGCTTCTTTCCGATCGAATCACTTTTAGTAAACTTCTATGCGATGTCCTTTGCTGAAAATTTCATCCATTCCATTAATTTCCGCGAAGGCTATAAACATGTCCTTTGGGCTCGAAATAATACAATAAAGTTCGATAGAGAAAATATATATACAGTGGCTCAAGAAACACTCTTCAAACCTAAATAACTTGTTAAAGATTCAACCAAACGACTTGACTTTTCTGGAGCAACAGGAAGTATTGATTTACTAAATGGTACGTAAGAATAATTCTAATCGGAAGAAACTACAGGAAATAATAAAAAAGGCATTTTTTAAAACGTTTTTATTTTAACTTGTAATGAAAATTTAAAATATGCGTCTTGCAGACCTGTGCTAGTTACACGCACGCTAACAATTTAGAAAGATGTAAGAATTTGTGGAGGTTAAACAGAAATTTTCGATATAGCTCTATAAAATGGGTTTTTAAATTCTTTTGTACGTAGCTCAAATGAAAAATATTTAAAAAGTGCTTTTTATATTTTTCATTTAATTCATATCAATTGCAACTATTACAAAATCCTTTTTTCATATCATTTGGTAAATCGATGCTTCCAATTGCTACAGAAAAATCAAGACATTTGGTTCAATCTTAAAAAAGTCATACAAATTCGAATAGTGTCCCAATACTTTCGTGAGCTATTGTATATATATATATATATGTTTATTTAATATCGTACGTTTCGTTTCATCTTATCTTTTAATGTAATTAAGAGAACTAATCTTCAACGGTTTCGCAAAATATTTCTTTTAACACCCGCGTTCCATCTTGAAGTTTGCAGTATCTGTAGGATGTAGGTTTTTTGGAAGACGAACGATGTCCACGTTTTTCTAGCAATATCGTTTTAGTCTCCTCTTCGTTGGTTGCGACCCAAGCATTCGGAAAGTACATCGAATAAATACGAGTATCGGTCGTCGCCAAAGTTGACCAAACGCATGAATATACCTAAAAATTCCATGACTTGTTATAAAAATATACGGAATAAATTGTACTGATTAATTGAATCTAGTGGGTCGTCGTAAAAGCTCTTGCCCGGTTCTTTGATTTTATATCACAGTTGAAGAACAAAAATCTTCAGTTTTCTTGACAAAGGAATCCTGTAGATAGTAAAACATTGCGGACAATTGTAGAAAATGGTGGTCTAATTATTTAACACTTGTGGTTAATTATCAAATCTGGCAAAAATATTTGCAACCATCCCAATACTTACAGTCTTCTTTAAAATTCGTGAGCAAGAGTTCATCGTATCAAGAATCAACGCGCATGTCTTGGCAATGTGCATATCGTGCATGGATTCGGCTTTGTCGTAGTCCTTAACGTAGGCATCAAAATTGTCAATTAGTAGAACTGACGGCAAAATGGCGAAAGTGTGTAATTCGGTCAACCTTTGTATAAGTGCTTCGTAGTTCTCCAAATACCTAAATCAATTACAAACAGTAAAGTTAACGATTTATAATTGGAATTAACATATTAAAATAACGAGAATGTGTCCACCCAAATTTATAATCATTTTTTAGCCCTTTGCACTCGAAGCTGTTTTAACTAGAAAACATTTCTTCTGATCTAGAATATTTTCATTCTACATTAATTATTTCACCTTATGTATATGGATTTTTTTACTGCTATTCGTCCTTACAACCGTTCAATTTTTATCTATCTCTTAGATGTAAACATAGCGATTTTGAAATTGTTTAAAATAATGGTGTGCTAACTTTTCGTGGCGCCTCTGAGTCGACACTCGAGTGCTAAGGGTTAATAATATTACATACATTTTTATTGATTTATAAATATAAATAATATTAATATATTAATAATTTATTACTAATATAAATAATATTAATATGTTAACAATGTATCATTAATATAAATAATAATAATGTGTTAACAATTTGTTATTAATATACGTAATATTAATATATTAATCATTTATCATTAATATAAATGATATTAGTATAAGTTCATATATGTAGTCATAAATATAAAAATTAATATAGTAATAAATATAATAGAATAGTAATCAATATAGTAGTATAGCAATAAATATAGTAATGTAGCAATAAATATAGTAATATAGCATTAAATATAATAATACAACAATAAATATAGTAATATAGCAATAAATATAGTAATATAGCAATAAATATAATAATATAACGATAAATATAGTAATATAACAATAGATATAGTAATATAACAATAAATATAGTAATATAGCAATAAATAGAGTAATATAGTAATAAATAGAGTAATATAGTAATAAATATATTAATATAATAAATATAGTAATATAGTAACATATTTACTCAATAGTTACTCATGGATATGCATCTTTACGGTTTCAATAATCATAAATTAAAACTATAAGAATGCGTCATTTCGACGCGTCCGGTAGACCTATTGTTAACAAACGCAGCAGCGTTCTGCTCATAGTTCTTAGAATCTAATCATCTATTATGTTCCTTCGGAAACTAACGGCGCAAATATCTCGTTCAAGCTTATATTTCGAATGTAGAAACATGTGCCCGGGCTCGCGCAAGATGGTTTTCAGAAAAATGAAGAAATTAGAACTGGGAATTTTCCTCTTTCGCCAGAAGCTTCGTTTGAAAAATAAACGATCGATGGAGGAAGCAGCTGATTTGCGACGATCCTTGTCCGATTGTTTATTTTTCCATTCACGTTGCCGCCGGTTGTGGTAATGAATCAACCATAAAAATTGCGAACTACGTTGTTTACTCGATGGTCCAGCGAAAAGAATAAATCCGTCGAAACCGCTTGTAGATTGTATGTACAAAGGTAATAACATATCAACTATCCGTAACATTTCTGCTAGATCCAACAAAATAAATAAACGAACGATCGTAGAAGCTCTGAAAGACCGGCCTACGTATCTCAAATGATGTTTGCTGTACGAATTATTTACGTAGAATCATTAACCGGCAAAAATCATCTACACGCCCGTCGTAGTAAAGAGAATAACGATCTTACTGTGTGATATATGTTCGTTTAGCAGGAGCTCTCTCGAACACACGGTCGTACATACACAACTATGCTTATATATGCACGGGTAGGAACATCGATAGAATGTCATATTATACTCCTCCAAGAAATTTTAGAAAATACATACAATCACTCACGATGCACACCTTCGTCGATAATTATTGACACACTTTAAAAATGTACAAGAAAATGTTTGAGTTTTCTCTTGAATGTTAGGTTTTATCGTCTTGTTACGAGTTAAAATATTCGTCGATACATACTGTACGATTTTTAACCTATAACAAGAAATCCTCTTCATCGGACAAATGGGATAAATTTAATATATATATATTATAAAAATTATATTGTTAGATAATTGATGATCAAGTATCGATTATTGATCCTGTGCAGAGACGTTTTTGTACTCGAACGATACAAGCCAAACGTTCAGAGCAACCGAGGTTCGTCTCCTTTGATCTGGGTAAAAAGTGAAGCGTTTCGGAACGAACCAAGATTTGGGACAGGAATCGGGCGATTTGAAAATAAGCTTGAAACGAAGTTTAGTTAAGTGGACATAAATCTTTTGGTCTTTTTATAGTAGAAGAGCGAATCCCGAAGGCCGATGCACGTGCAGAAGCATCGCAAGAAAAGTGTTCCGCTTACATAAATCTCATCAGCTTGAAAGCCGCGGGTGCTGGATTACTTCTGTCGTGACAGGCCGCCGGCAGGCTATCCAATGGGGCTGGTGTAATGTAAACGACGCGGTGTCCTTCTTCGGCCCAGTAAATCGCTGCCTAAGGAAAACAACGAAAACAAGGAAAACCTGTTTCTGGAAATCTGCACGATAACTGCTCCTTAGGGTAGTCCTTAATTCTATGGGCGTCACACTTTTCGGGGAAATTTTTATCTTATTTCCCTTTCCCTCTAAATTGTGAAACTTGCTGAGAAAATAATGTCTGCTAAATTTCGAAGCAATCGGACAACTCACGCCACATTTATATGGATGTTTTCAAAATTTCATGATTTCGTGTAATTTTAAAAAATAATTGTAAAATACCATAACTTTAGAGGAATAAGAATGGGGTCTGTTGTTTTTTCGTAAAATACGCAAAACTTTTAATAACTCACAAGTTCTGTATCAAACACTAAATTTTAAAATTTTGTATGTTTATTGAAAGTATACCGTTGTCTGGTGGCTATCGAATTTTGCACACATCATTGTGTTACCAAGTCTTAGAATTTATGAGGATAAACATTAAATATTGTCATTATTAAAAGACCATGTATACTAACCAATTTTAATGCTCACTAGCTTTAGTATTAAGACCAGAAAAAATTGAAAATCGAAAAATAAGATCCTTCCTACTGCTCTTAACGAAATAGATTCATAATAAGTGCCACATTATATTACACTTGTAACGGACCGTACACTTTGAAAACGAAATTAGCTGAGTTGACAAGTTGTTCTCGACCTGCGCATTAACATTCGTACGTTTACGCAGCTTACAAGATTCAAAAAGTATTTTCACTTCGCTATACATAGAAATATAGTAGTGACATACGTTCGAAGAACCGTTATGTTTCACAGGGACTCTAATTTATTGTTTATACTGAACATTTCAAACGCGTTAAATGTTTTCATTTTACATTTGGTTATAGAAAATTGTTGAGACAAGTTAACAAACTTTATCCTGTACGCAAAGTGATTTCTCGGTTACAGAATTACGATAATAATTTCGTTTACGTTGCAATATGGTTAATTATTTTATATTAGAAATACAATGTCTTTTAACAAGTATATTCTGTTCTCCTCGAGATCGTTAACGTAATTACAAATTCTTATGAACGCGCAAATTATAACATCGAATTGTTCTATTAACTTTACCTCGAACATAAATGATTTGCTTAATTCTGCAGGCCCACAAAGTAACATCGATTTCACATTACACTTTGTCGAGAACATATTTTATCTCTGAAAGGTTACTAAAATTGTATTTAGGTTATGCGATTAACGAAAATCTTAATTCTCGTTTCTTCAATTCTGTAATTACAGTCATTTAGCGTTAATGCTTAAGATTGTAGATGTATGATTTAGCGTTTTCAACTGTTGTCTATTCTACAGCCAGCTTTTTCATTAACACGTGTGTTGTGAAAGAATTTCAAACTCGATGTTTTCCTTAAATCACTAACAGCGCCATCTCTGAAAGCTGTTGACGCATTATAGTTGCAATAGAGACATCTGTGCGTGTAATTAGAGACATACAAGAACTGTAGCGTAAATAGTATTTATTAAATACTGTATAGGCAAGTATAGGTTATGAAAACGTAAACAAAACTCAGTGAATCTCTTCTTAAATTGTTTACGATATATTTGGTATAAATACTGACTAAAAACTATGAGAAAAGTGAGTGTGAAAACGATAACCTTCGATTCTATGTGTTAGATTTCATCTTTTTTGTAACTTGAATGGAAAAACTTACATTAAAAGGATGAGCAACGAAACTCAAATTACTAATATCGTCAACGATATTTTAGTAAGTATACATTGCTTTAATGTTAATAGTTGCTGTGAATATTTAATCATTTTTTAATCATTCGTCACGTTTGTCAATGCGTTATAGAAAGTAGAAGCTATAGAAGAAGCATTTAGTTGTGTGCTTGTGCACCATCCAAATAGCGAAAATGAAAAGATATCGTCGTGGCAAACAGATTTAACGTCTGCTATGTCAAATTTATCCAAAGAACAGCAAGAAAGTGCTGTACGACAATTTTTGTCTATGGCAGCAGCAATGACAAATCATAGACGATTACAATTATTATTGTCTCTCCTAGAAAATTTGGTTACATCTAATGTCTTGCCAGCTAGGTATATGAATTAAGAATAGTACAAATATTTATAGTAAGTGCATATACAATATAATTGAACAATTACATATTCTTCTTTCAGACTTGTGTGTGAGTGTATATTAAGTTGTGATAAACTACAGTATCAACTAGAAGATTTCTGGGTAGAATGTTTTGTTCTTATTCGTCACATTATTGGAGGAGTTGATTATAAAGGGGTCAGAGAAATAATGAAAGTAAGTATTAGTAAAATCAATTTTATATGAAGACAGATTCATTATTTCATTAACATGTTGTAGGGGTGCAAAGAAAAAGCTCAAACTATTCCTGCAAGACTAAATGCTTCTGTTCAGCCACAGTTGAAGGCTCTAGAAAATGTAATTGAATATATTTTCGATAGAAACGCTTGTTTATTGCCTGGCTATTTTATTGCAAATGAAATTCAAAAAGCTTATCCCGATGGTAAAAATTGGCCACATTGGGTATGTCATAAAAGTGGTATAATTTCTAATATCTTGCATTCATTTTTGTATATTTTACAAGACTGATCATTTTCAGAAACTAGCAAAATTACTTTCAAGTTTCGTTGAAAGTTTTCGAACCACTGCACAAATGGTATCTATTGTTGGACATTCAAAAATGTTACCAGTGGTAGAGCATACTGGATATGCAGATTTAATTAATCCCTGGGTACTCGATACTACAACACTGAAATTTTCTTTGAAAGGAAATTTACCGTATGACGAGGACCTACTTAAACCCCAAACTGGATTGCTCAGATATGTTTTAGAGCAACCCTATAGTAGAGACATGGTGTGTTCGATGCTTGGTTTACAAAAACAGGTATACTCTTATGTTTTTGCAATATATACATACATACAGACTGAGTCATGTAAAATGATAAAAAAGCAAAGTAACAAGGAACAGATGGTATCACTGTATGTCCTCCTGGAAACCATGTAACATTTGTTCCATAAATGTTTTCTTACAGTAAATAACGTACGAGTTATTAGAAGTAGTCATTTTATAAGACTCATCTCATATAAAGGGTGAAGCACTTAAAACAAGGTCCTAAATAACTCACTTGTTTTTAATGGTTGATAAAATGCATTAGACCGAATTTGCTAAGTATTATAGGACATTTAATGTGATGTTCCTAATTTTATTATAGGCAAAGGTGAAAGGTGGTATGAAGGTCAACCCTGTTTTTTAAAACTGCTAGTGAGTTATTTAGATTACCTCTCTTAAATACTTCACCCTATATAGAATTGAAACATTTCATAGTACTAAATACCTGTATATTACAGCAAAAACAAAGATGTATAGCTTTAGAGGAGCAATTGGTTGAATTGGTTATTCTCGCTATGGAACGTGCCGAGAACGAAACATTACCAGCCGAAGGAACAGATGGAACTGTTGCAAACCATTATGTATGGTTACACCTATCGTCGCAGCTTATATATTTTATATTGTTTTCATATGCTTGTTTCCCTAGTATCGTAATGGCAATCCATGATAAACTAGCAGGCAGGGATTTGAGAAAAGGGAGAGACCATTTAATGTGGGTTCTACTACAATTTATTTCTGGAAGTATTCAAAGAAATCCGCTATCGAATTTCTTGCCAGTATTAAAATTATACGATCTTCTTTATCCAGAAAAAGAACCTTTACCTGTCCCGGATTATACTCAAGCATTATGTACTCATCAGATGGCTATAACATGCATATGGATACATTTGTTGAAAAAAGCTCAATCCGAGCATTCAAATATTCATAGACCGATACCCCACACTTTAAAACTTCACCACGAATTCTTGCAACATTTAGTGATGCCCAATACTTCTCTTTGCATGGGTTCTGATTATAGAATTGCTTTATTGTGCAATGCATATTCGACAAATCAAGAATATTTCGGTAGACCAATGGCAGCTTTGGTGGACACCATACTTGGCACTCAAAAGGGTCAGCAGCAACAACCAATGCAGACGTTACAAAATAACGCGGCTCTAGCGAGTGGCCCAACTACACCATTGTCCATGTCCATATTGGATTCGTTAACAGTTCATTCGAAAATGAGTCTTATTCACAGTATCGTTACCCATGTAATCAAATTGGCTCAATCCAAGAGTAATATGGCATTGGCGCCGGCCTTAGTTGAAACTTATAGCCGTTTGTTGGTATACACGGAGATAGAAAGTCTTGGTATCAAGGGATTCATTAGTCAATTACTTCCAACAGTTTTTAAGTCTCATGCGTGGGGAACATTGTACACGCTCCTAGAAATGTTCAGTTATAGAATGCATCATATTCAACCACACTACAGAGTGCAACTTCTGTCCCATTTACATAGTTTAGCAGCTGTACCACAAACTAATCAGACGCAATTACACCTGTGTGTAGAAAGTACGGCTCTACGGCTAATCACAGGTTTGGGTTCTGCAGAGGTACAACCTCAATTATCTAGATTTTTATCAGAACCAAAGACTCTCGTTTCCGCGGAATCGGAAGAATTGAACAGAGCTTTGGTATTGACGTTGGCAAGGTCTATGCATGTCACAGGCACAGGATCCGATAGCCACAGTGGTACTTGGTGTAAAGAATTATTGAATACAATAATGCAGAATACACCACATTCCTGGGCTAATCATACACTTCAATGTTTCCCTCCAGTTCTCAGTGAATTTTTCCAACAAAACAGTGTACCCAAAGAAAATAAACAGCAAATTAAGAAAGCGGTAGAAGAGGAATATCGCAATTGGGCTTCTATGAGCAACGAAAACGATATCATAGCACATTTTTCTGTACCTGGAACTCCACCTTTGTTCCTGTGTCTTTTGTGGAAAATGATTTTCGAAACAGACCGTATCAGCCCAATCGCATACAAAATTCTTGAAAGGATCGGTGCTAGGGCTTTGTCGGCACATCTCAGAAAATTCTGCGATTATCTTGTTTTTGAATTTGCTAACAGCGTGGGTGGTCAACATGTAAATAAATGCGTAGATACAATCAACGATATGATATGGAAATACAATATAGTAACCATCGATAGACTGATTCTATGTCTAGTATTAAGAACTCATGAAGGCAGTGAAGCTCAAGTGTGCTTTTTCATCATCCAATTACTATTGCTCAAGGCCATCGAATTTCGCAACAGGGTTCAAGAATTCGTTAAAGAGAACTCCCCAGAACATTGGAAACAGTCAAATTGGCATGAAAAGCACCTCGCGTTTCATCGAAAATTCCCAGAAAAGTTTGCTCCTGAGGGTATCATGGAACAAACCAGCGGAGGTCCTAGTCAATATCAAAGTTTACCAGTTTACTTCGGAAACGTATGCCTACGATTTTTGCCAGTTTTTGATATAGTTGTACACAGATATTTGGAAATTCCAGCAGTGTCAAAGAGTTTAGAAACATTATTAGAACATTTAGGATGTCTGTACAAATTTCACGGTTCGTATAAACTTTGATATACTATAATAACTCCATTCTATTCCAATAATATTAATTTTTTGCACTGAACTTTAGATCGACCTGTAACATATTTGTACAATACGTTGCACTATTACGAACGTATGTTGAGAGATAGACCGCCATTAAAAAAGCGACTGGTGTCCGCAGTTTTAGGCTCGTTGAAGGAAATTAGAGCTCAGGGATGGGCCCTTTCAGAAGCTTATCAAATGTACATGACACGATCATCCGATGATGTTGTCACATGGATGCCAGAATTAGATTATTATATCCGTTTAGTTCGAAGAATCGTAGAAAGTAAGTTAACGCTTTCTTATTAATAATTATCAAATTTTAATATTGCATCATACAAACATATTTGTTTACAGCAATGTCAGGTACAGCTCATTTTCCTGCTACTGATTGGAGATTTAATGAATTTCCAAATCCTGCTGCACATGCACTATACGTAACTTGTGTCGAACTCATGGCTGTTCCAGTTGCTCCGAATCTAGTTGCCAATTCATTACTGGATGTGGTAGCGAAAGGGTAAAGTGAAACAAATTTATTATTAACTCTTGGCCAGTAGTCCCTGATTTTTCTATGACCTACCTGTTAGTTGATTGATCCTCGTGAATAGAAATGTACTGGTATACGTTGGAGTGCTTTTAGTAGGGGAGCCATAAAAATGACCATAAAATTATCTAGAGATCACAAGTATATTACAAGTAGATTCGAATCTAGCCGGATAGTTTCAAAGTCTTTATAAGTACTTCAAGGAACATAAGTGGTAACATAGAAAGTTTAAAAAACGTGATTTAAAATATTGAATAGTAAAATATTTTATTCCTTTATTCATGAATATAATTCATAAATATAGAAGGAAATTCGAATCACTGTAATCGTAAAATAAATCGTAGTGCAAGCAGTTAATGTTAAAATTTCCGAAAGAAATTTTTATCAACTGGGATGTTGTCTAAATAATAATAAAATGTATTAGGTACACCGTGATACCATCAGACGAAATTCACTTATGGATAAATTGTGTGGGATTGCTGTTGGCTGCGTTACCAGAATGTTATTGGTCAACACTTCATGACCGATTAGTGGAAACTATAAGCAGTCCAGGATTAGCAAATTGGCAATACAACAATTTAACACCATTTCAGATGTTTAATTTTAACAATACTCATAATAGTTTATTGGAAAACAAATATAGTTACATGCTGGCATTAGCACATTCTGTGTGGCACCATGCCGGCGTTGGACAAATAACTACCATGCCCCTGTAAGTTTTTTTTCAAATGTAGTACATGTTTATAATTGAATAATCAAACTATGGGTATTGCCGTGTCTCCACATTTGAGAAATAAACAAAAATTTTTAATGATATCGAATAATAAAAGATTATTATCATTTTAGGTTCATCAAAGAAAAACTTCAACCAGTTGTAAATAGCGAAGAACAATTGATATATGCTTGTCACTTAATTGGACCTACTTTAGCTAGGTTTAATGCTGAAAGACCAAATTGCGTTGTCGAATTGGCAGTCCGTTTGTATGAAATGTTGAAACAAGTAGATCGACATCAAACCCATTTTAAATATATGGATCCAGTCTGTGATTTACTGTATCATATAAAATATATGTTTGTCGGTGATATGATGAAGAACGAAGTGGAATGTATTATACGAAGACTGCGACCGGCTTTGCAAATGCGATTACGATTCATTGCACACATAAACGTAGACGAAATTCAATCTTCCTGAGACATTCCAAGTACGAGCACTGTGGAAGTAAACACTTCGTAATGTTAATTTAATTGTCTACATATTGTTTTGTGTATGATTATACTTAATGATATGAAAATTATTAATCGGTTTGTAAAAAAGATTCTTTTATACATTTTCTAAATGACAAGCAAGCGCGTACAATGTACGAAGAAATCTAAATTTTCTATAAAATTGAACAATATAATTTGCACTGCCTAAACAGTATATTTATAGTTCCTATCATTATATGCGATCGTTCTAGGAAGTAAGTTAAAACAACTTAACGTATGAATGAACAAATTCTGAACGAGGAACGAAAATTGGAAATTTTCTAAAAAAATGTACGGGAATACATTTGATGAAACATCAATTTATTTTACGTTTATTTTACACTCATAATAATAGTACTGTGGTACTAGTACAGTGAACATGTTTGAAATGTGTATATATATATACATTTATATATTGTCATTTTAGCAGGTATAAATTATACATCTCTTAAACGTTAATATTTACAATTTATCGAATCATAATTATATCGAAACATTCGAAATTTCAAAATTTATTGGAAGTTCTACTCACCGTATACTGTAATACTTCGTAACTGGAACTTGTATAACTTTGAGAATCTAAATTAAGTATTAACTTACGCATGTTTGTACGCGTAACAGAATTCAATCCCGCCTTTAGCACCGGGCAAACGGGGCAATTACCCCGGGCTCCTCACTTATGAGGATCCGCACATATTGTTAGTTACTTCTACAATTCATAAAAAATAAATAAAAGTAATTAGAACAGCTGAAACAGTCAATTTTTTTCTATCACCATACTATATATATATGTAAGTATACATGGTCATTCTTGTCAGGACCAGGATTGTCCCAGGCAGCATTGCCCTCTCAACTCTTTGTACAATGGGTTATCTGGTGTCACATTGTTCCTACTGCAAGTGGTCCAGGAACTGCAAAAGCATGGCCAAAATAAAATATTTTCATCTCAGCTTTCTGAAAATTTGTAATTAAAGATTTTTGGAGTTACTGATAATAAATTTGATATTAAAACCACAAAATTCAAAATGATGACTTCAGTACAGTATCTGAAACAACGGTATGTTTAAAAATGAACATATCGCTGTTTCAAACACATTACACAATGGTCAAGGAAGTGACAATTTGTGGTCAAAATTAAAAATATCATTTTATTGACTTTTTTTTAATGCAAATTTATGTTTGATTACGTAATTGGTCTATCTATCATAAATTGTTGGAAAAAATGTTATTATTATAGAAAATATTATGTTAAAATTAAATTTGTACTTTTTTTTTAACTTAGTGTTTTATCTCAGAATTCAATTGAAATATTTATGAGAATCATAAAGTTTATAATTGTTCACTGCAGCAATGCTAAAAGGCACTTCCGTTTACCATACAATTATATGACTTTGTGTTTGTAATATCATATTTCGTAAGAAAAAATTATCTAAAAACTGGAAAGTATTCAAATTTTGAAGCTCTGAAAGATTGTTAATATGAGCAAAAATACTTCCATTGTAAAGTTTAAATGAAGACATTAAATTTTGACCACGAATTATCACTTTTTGGACCACTGTGCGTTGGTCCAAGACTTAGTGTCGCTAGACAAAGGAAATTAAGATGAATACAGTTACCCAGTTTGTCATTATTGGGTTAGTTATAAAACAGAAGCAAACGCAATGTGTTGCGTGCATCACGACAAGTGATCGGTCCGTGGTGAAAGTACGGTAATACTTAGCGCCAGTGAATGAGAAAATAGCCGTCATAGAAGGATAAGGTAGAGTGAGAGGATAGTGGGTCAGTATTTCTCTTAGTTTCCTTAGTTTGGTGACACTGTCTAGATTCCACAATCTCTAGGCAATTGTGGCAGAATTAATCTCTATAATATCACATCTCATGGAAGTAATTATATTTACGAATTAACAGTTTTAAACTTTATCAAAGTCAACTGTTCCTGTATGTATGTCGTGAATAATCTGTGCAAACTTTGCATAGCAACATGTATTTTCTTTGACAAATGGCTGTGTTTCCATATTTTGAACCCAATCCGCCTATAATGAGTTTAAAAAAGATTAGTTACATCTCTATTTTAACTTTTCAAAGATAACATTTATACTGGATTTCCTGATATATTTAACTCACCATATGAGGAAATTTATTACTATCAACAGCCATTGGCTCATCATAAAGTAAAGACAAACTTGTTCTTCTTTCAACCCATGGCCACATCATAATGTCTAGCATCCCAGGTTGAGTTCCTTGAATAAGTTGTAACCAGAATGAAACACTTGTACAATATCATATAATGTCACTATAATTTATAAAATAAAGCAGTTGTCTACAAACCTCCAAAGAATATAGTTCCACAAGATGCTAACTCATTCTCAAACTCTTCGAACACGGATACCAAATCTAGAGTAATTTCGTTCAAAGGTCTTCTATCTTCATCGTTTATACAATTTGCAAAAAGATTAACAACCTGAAATTAACAGACCATCATCATTATGTAGCAATTGTTTAGTGAAATCTACAGTACTTGGATAAAAAATAATGTAGACATACATATTACACTTTTATTACCTTTGTATAATGATTCAAGAGCTCACACGTACGAGCCTTTGTTGCTTCATTGTATAAAGGAGGCTCAGGATGTTTTTTATCCAAATAATTTGCTATTGATTCAGTATGATCAATCACCGTACCATCTGCATCAACAAATGTTGGTACAGTACCATTAGGATTAATCTAAAAGTTACAGTAAATAAACATTATATACAATCATCAATGTAAACTAATACTGACATAAAATAACTATACATACGTCGTAATACCACTCTGGTATATCTGTTATGTCAATGTTAACAATATTATGAGGTATTTTTTTATAAGATAATATCAATCTGATTCGTTGTGCTAAAGGACAATATTTCATGGAGTATAAACGCGCTTGTCCTTTTACTTCTGCTGGTTTCTTAGAGCCTAAACAATTAAATTATTCATAATATCAATTTCAAATTAATGTCATCATACATGCAAAATAATAAATTATTTACCAGTTCGGAGATGTAAACTGTCCATAGTTGAAAATTGTTCTTCTACCAATAATAAAGTTTTAAATAAACGTTGTCCTTTGAAAAATTAAGAAGGAAATATGTTTTTATTGGTAATTTGATGATTCTGTTACGTAGCTGTACGATGAAATTTACGAATAACAAGTTCAGGTGTTTGTAGAACATTGAAGCGGTCTGCTCCGCCGACTCTGGTATATATTAACTGTGCCAAACAACGTGGCAACACTGCTCATATGAGGCTCGGTAGTCCTATTTTCAATAATAGAGCTTTGTACTCAGCATTATAATTAACGTCATTTCGTTCTATAAAATTATACCGATATACAGTACAGCGCGCATCATCCCTTTATGAAGACTGCATAAGTATATTCTTGCCTAATATCTAATATATACCAGGCAATTCGAAGTCCCATAGAAAAGTTGGTGGCACAAATACTTCTTTGCTTGTTCTTGTTACACATTATCTTTATCTTTGTTTTACACACCGCGAGGATAAGAAAAATCAGTTCGCAAAGTCGCCATCATAGATGGCGTAACTTATTTCAATGTCATCTATAAACTATAACGTATAGTTTTAACTAATTATAAATCATTAACACAAAAAAAAAAAATGAATATACTACATTAATAATCAGAGAATGTAATCTGAAAAATAAAATTATCATAATAAAAAATAGAATTATCCGAATAAACATTCAGCAATGTTCACACACAGAATTAGTTCTAAATTAAGATTCATATAACAATTCGATGTTTAATTTTAAAATA
This sequence comes from Agapostemon virescens, assembly GCA_028453745.1. Taxonomy (NCBI): domain Eukaryota; kingdom Metazoa; phylum Arthropoda; class Insecta; order Hymenoptera; family Halictidae; genus Agapostemon; species Agapostemon virescens. The sequence goes on along the minus strand of CM052093.1, from coordinate 10,929,925 downwards.
TAATTTTAATTTGCAACGTTGTGATTACTTTTACATTCAATGTCTCATACATACTGAAACGTTAAGTGACTTTATAGCTTCGCCACCGCCACCGTTATTATCACGCATACATCAAATTTTGTTTGTCTAATTCGAAGAATATCGTTTTCCCTTAGACGATACAGAGATGCGTACAGGTATATTTGATTTTTATTGAATGCTGGTTTTAATATAACAAGTACGTTTCCAACACTGATTTTGGTATAAATATACATACAATTATATACAGACATATGGCTTAGATTTTAAATAAAACTATTAACTATCATACAATGTACAACTTTAATTATGTGTGTTAGACGCGATAAAATACTGTTAATTGTTATTACTTAAGGGATAGTCGTGAGATAATATATTAATCGATGGATGAGAATCATAAAATGAAGCCCGGTCTTATGAAACATTTGGCAGTTTCCTGGCTCTGATGTAGGTACAAAATGCGTCAACCCTATTACCCCGTTCTTTAATATTATTTACACGTTAATTGTCGCCGTTCTCGCTGCATATAAATGTGACTTAAGAAAATATAATAGGAAAAGAAGCCAACGAGTCTTGTACCACGGTACATGTTTAATATTGTATGATGAAAGTACCAATACACCGGTCAGTATCACAGCTGGTATCTGCTCTTTCGGTTTCAATGTAATTACAAATGCGAGAGTCCTTGTACGCAACGAGGACGGATCGTTTTACCCTGTGCACGCATGATTGTCCGAATCAGGAAGAAAGAGAAAGAGTAGATTCCTATCGTTTGTGCGTATCAAAGGCCATAAGTGACGAGTTCAAAGTACAGCGACACAGGAAGCTTAAAAAGTTTTTTTTTTGCAACGTACTGCAACCGAACGCAAAAGAATCTGCGTTCGGCGAGAACTAAAGATTTTTGTATCGCTCGTCGACGAGTAAAGTCAACGAGCGAAGGGAATCCTTTGGTCCGACACTTTCTCCTCGACAAATCATTACTAATTCATCTGGAGATCATACACGCTCGTTGAATCGACCGCGCAAATATGTTTGCGCGCATTTAGGAATATAATCACCTTTAAATAACGACTATACATTGTAGACTCTATCATCGGTTTTCTATACGCGTAATCGGTCGAGTATACCTATCAATTTCTTACGACACCGCATATCATGATGTTCGGCAATGCTCCACGACGTTTTCGCCAGGCGCCAAGAGATTGTGCGTGTGCCTGCAACGTCCTACACCATCTTTTCGTTCTGGCCCCATCTTCGGCCTAGAACGAAAAACAACGTCGTTACTCTTATAGAATAATATTCGGTTGTCCCATAAGTTTCTTCCGCGCCAGGCTATGAGTAACTCTAAGTGGCTGTGTTTATATAAACATGCAGGTTTATCTCTTAGCCGTGTATGGCATCGGTTTCAGTCGTCCCAGAGCTCTTTCAAAGTACGTTTCGTTGGTGACAAAGTCTCTTTTAAAATTTTTTCTGCACCGTTCAATATGGAGAGCCAAAAGAAGCATTTGCGGCATGTTATGCTTCATTGCTTTAAAAAAGGCAATAGTGCAAAGGACACTGCAGACGAGATTTGCACCGTTTACGGGAGCGGTACCACGACTATTAGGACCGTCCGCAATTGGTTTAAAAAATTTAGAGCTGGCAATTTCGAGCTGAAAGATGAAGATCGCAGCGGCCGCCCAGCAACGACGGATACGGACATTATCAAGACTGTGCTCACTGAAAATCCGCGATATAGTGTGCGTGAGATAGTGGATGCCACTAATATTCCCAAGACAACGGTACATAAGCATTTAATCAAGATGGGATATGCGAATCGATATGAAGTTTGGGTTCCACACCTATTGACGGGCCTTATGAACCGCGTCTCTACGTGCGATTTGCTTCTCCAGCGACATGAAAGGGATCCTTTCTTAAAGAGGCTTGTCACTGGAGGCGAGACTTGGATTTTATACCAAAGTGTGCATCGAAAACGCACTTGGTCTAAGGAAAATAGATCTTCAACTGTTGCGAAGCCTGGACTTCATCCGAAGAAGGTTCTTTTGTGCATTTGGTGGGACTGGAAAGGTATAATGTACTACGAGCTCCTTTCTCAAGGTGATACGATCAGTGCTGACAAATATTGCAATCAACTGGATCAATTGAAAGCCACCATAGCAGAAAAACGGCCAGAATTGGCGAACCGATGAGGCGTCGTTTTCCATCACGACAACGCAAGACCGCATGTTGCGTTGGCCGTAAGGCAAAAATTATTACAGTTTGATTGGGACGTTCTACCTCATCCTCCGTACTCCCCAGACCTTGCTCCATCCGATTATTACTTGTTCCTCTCCTTAAAACATTCTCTCCGTGCTAAATCTTTCAAATCCACAAGCGAAAATAAAAACGCACCTAGATGAATATTTTGCAAATAAGCTTCAACAATTTCGGAAAGAGGGCATAATGAGGTTTCCTGAGAGTTGGAAGAAGGTTATAGAACAGAACGGTTCATATATAACATAATAAATCCTCCTTAAACAACAAATATCGTGTATTCATTTCGCATCAAAAAAAGGGAAGAAACTTATGGGACACCCTAATGTTTCTCTTTCTGTAAACTTTGAATAGCGTGACTTTTCGTTTTCGGTATAGAGAGTCAATTGACTAACAAATGAGACAATCACACCACATCTTCGCACGTACCTTGAATATAAATGTTTCCTTGGAATACAATTCTTGAACTTCAAAGTAATCCTCAAGATCCGTTTCACAGCATACGATGCATTTGTCGAGATACAGTGGTTCCTGAAACCCAATGGGACGTTGAATTAGAATACAGAATTCGACCAATAAGAAGGATCAAATTGTGTAGGGTCTTTCGATAACAGTTTTCGGGAGTTGAAAGAACCGAAAGACCTTGTGTAAGCAAAGTTTTAAGAATCGCTTACCCGTAACAAAGAGTACCGTCCAAATTTTTCTTTGACTAACAAGAGGGTAGCCTCTTTGATACCAATGTATCTTGGGAAGAGGGAGTCGTCGTTGAACTCGACGTCTTCTGTATTTGGCTGGAATCATGAAATCTCGTATCATTCACAGAAATGTGAATTATTGTTTAGTGAAATGTTGTCTTACTTTGCCATTGGTAACCAACATGGCTGTAACAGGAGCAAGCTTGACCGTGCGTCCCCGTCTCCAATTGTTGTCAGTTGGCTGTGCAACTAACAGACGTCCCTCCAAAACAAATCTAGCTTCTTCGTGGGCCCATTCTAATACTTCCACGGCCATCTATGATAAATACAATAATTGATAATAGTAAGCAATAAAAATACAATACCGAAAGATATTTGACATAATAAAATACATTTCAGATTTTTCTTTAATACGTTAAAAATTAGCAAGCATTCCAATATTGGATCAACTCTTCCTAAAATATCAGCAAATCAAAAATGTAAAATATGTTCGTGATTTATCTTGAAAAACAATTCGCAATTACCTTCCTCAATTTAATATTGACCATGTCTTGTTCACCGATTAGCCGCCTGCCGTTTTGTATGATGGAGATTCTTCTCCAAAGTTTGGTCGATGTCACGTCTTTAGCTTCCTGTTAGAGTGTCAAACGTGAAATTATTTATACAACATTTTTCAATGTTGATGATATATGAAGTAAATGAAATATTACAGCATTCATGTGTTCCAAGTGTAGCTCTATGTTGGCTTGGGCCTGCTTCAGTCTTTCTTTAGCTTCTTGAATATCTGGTCTCACCGATGGCGTAGCTTTCAGTAGCCGTGCCAATAGAAGAGGATATTTTGTTACTCTTTGAACTGGAACCTTCAACACAATTTAATTACTATTTGTTGTAACTTAAGTAACATTTCGTATAAATTTGTTCGGGAGCTGTTTCGATTCTTTTCTACGCATTTGTTTAACTTTTCAGTTCAATGAAACACACCAATGTACATCTTACATGTACATCTGAACTCATAAACTGATATTCTACGATTATTAACCGTTTGCGATCGAATGTCAACCACCAAAGCTTTTTTACGGTTCCAGTCGTATGTCTGTTCTCAGTCACCACAGCAAAGACACATACTGATCTTATGTTACAATATATTAAATCGACAAGCTTCGGAGATACGTAGAAGTTATTGTGTTACACATATCTAAAGTTTAAAAAAGAATTAATAAACGTTTTCTTTCATAATTCTGCATATTACATATATTATCGTTCGTTCAACGAAAATTAACCCTTTGCATTCGAAGCTGTTTCAACTCCAACCCCAAGGCATTTTTTCTGACCTAGAATATTTTCATTCTACATGATACATTTTATCTTATGCATATGAAATTTGTTTATTATTATTCGTCCTAGCAACGATTAAATTTTTACAAATTTCTTTAAGGCAAGCATAGCGATGTAAAGATTGTTTTAAACAATGCTGCAACTATGCAGTGGTGCCTGAGAATCATCGTTCGAGTGTAAGAGTTAATATCGACTGCTACGGGTTAAAATTATAAAATTTCCATCATAAGAATATACGGCTTTCCGGTCGTAGCCGATCAACTACCACACTGACCCCGGAACCCTCCCCGCTTTTTCCGAATTTCCTAACGTCCTTTTTGGTCTGTGGGTTCCTGATCCCACATCTATTGTAATAAAAATGGGACAAAGTGGAAATGAATTATATTTTGTCATCAGAGACTTGAGGCTTTTACGGCCCGGCATCATACAATCATTATTCTTGAGGCTTTCGCTCGAGGAGGATTTCCCAACGTTTCACAAGCATTGCAGCTAGCTTTATCAGGGAGTCGGAGGACACACTGATACTAGTCTTCCGACCAGCGAATTGAAAGTTGAAAGCTTCAACAATAATAATTGTAAATGTTGTCATGTTTGTAAAACAATGTACACTAGCCAAATTTAATACTCGCTAGGTTCAATGTTAAGAGCAACCCTGTGAAATCAATCACCACGTGGAATGCAGAAATCATACGAAACCGAAGATTGATTAGTCAATTAAATCCATCTTTGTTATTTTGCAGCTTTTGCAGGTCTGCAAAGGAACAAAAGTTCATACATTTCACTGCGATTCGAGTTGCGCCTTACCATCAGAAATGAGTTCAAGTTCATCCTCCGTAGAACGGTATTTTCCATTTGCGAGACTCTCAGAAAGATTCGCAACAGTTCTTTTTCTTTCTCCAAATTTTGTAGTAGCAAACTTGCGCTTCCTTGGCGGGTGCAGTAGCTTTCGAACGCGTGAAGCATCCGCTCAGACTCCAAAAAGATCTTTCCCACATCTACGGTCAAAAGGTCTTCGTCCCCAGATTCCTGTGCAGAATTTCGATTGGATTTAGAAAGTAGTTATCACTACTATCAGTATCACTATTATCAGAATAATAGTTATCATTATTATATACGCATAAGAAAAAGCTGAAGTACCTGCGCCAATTCTACGGCATCCTTTAACTTTTCCGCAAGCACGAGATTATGTTCCAAAAGCTCTTCGACGTTCAGGAATATCGCCGTCAGTTGCTCCGAAGTAAGAAGACCGGCCCTGAACATTGGTCTATGAAATTCTTCCAGTATAATCTGCAGATCCCTTCCGTACTTCTGCTCGGTCTCCACAATTTCTGTTATAATTTCTTTGCGCTCCACCCTCTTTTTCGCGCATTTTCTGCATACAAAGGGTGCATACACTACACCACTAGAAAATACTCATCGTTATTGTACATCGCATTACGTATATAAAAGCCTTTGTATGAAACGAGACGAGCGAAAGCAATTCCGAATGTCAAATAATCAAGTGGACTGGCTCCGGTTCTATCGATAATACAATATACATATGATTATATTGGATAATCGGAAATGTATTGAGAGATTTCTGTCACTAGATGTTGTTCGGTGTCATATGGACCGTTTATTTTGAAAGTGGTGTAAGTCCTTTTTTAAAAAAAATGAGATATAAGGTAATTTATGCTTAATTTAGTGTAAACTTTTTGTTTATAACTAGTTATTATTTAATATCTTAAAAAATGCCTATGCTTTGTTCATTTTAAAATTGGCCGGTAAAAGAAATTGCGTAACCATTGATTATGAAAATGGTGTAAGTCCAATTTCCATAGACAGAAAAAATGGCATTACGAAAAAAGAATTTCCTGTACACACCACAGGATTATTATGACGTTATAAACCAATGTAGACAACATAATAAAATTATTTTACACGAAATGAAACGAGAGAATTTCGTTTCAATAAAAAATCTACAAAACGCAATTAAATACAGATAAGAAGAAACACTAATGGAGAAAAAGTAAATTGGTTGCAAATATGTTGGATGAGATTTTGCAAAAGTGCACCGTATACTATTTTATATAAAACATCACACATAATAATGGCTAATATATGCTTGAATAAAATTCATTTTGAATAAAAGAAATATTTAATGAAGAAATGACAAAAATCTCCCAATACTTTTCCGACTATCCAATACTATATTGTATAATTAGAATATCGCTTACACGTTAATCCTTTAAAATTGAAACTATTTTCATTCGGGAACAAAACATTTCTTCTGACTTAAAATGTTTCCATTTTATACATACGAAACTAAAGCAATTCGCTCACAGAATACTGAAACGTAGCTGTCTTAAGCGTGAACGAATTTATTAATGTAAGAAATATTTTGAATAATAATGTAGCAATGTTAAATGGCGCCTTGGCGTTGCCATTCGAGTGCTGAAGGTTCAGAGACTTTTTTATTATTTTAAAAATCAGTGTATTTTTACGCAGTTGATAGCGTTACAGTGATTTGGGCACAGCAGTTGATTCGATGTTGATACAGTATATTTGGTAAGAAAACTTTCGCTTCTTGTGGTTAATGGAATCGATGGCAAGAGAAAGCGAGATTCAATGGTTCTCGGACTTTTTACGCCGCTTGCCTTGTTGTCGCGGATACATTACCGTGGACTGTGTAAAACGTTTGTCGTATAATAATATTAGGCGTACAAATAAGTTCGGTGCTTTTTTAGTCAATCGTAACATTACTATAATTTATACTTTCTTCTCGTTTTTTTGGTAGCACTTTAAAATGTCGAGTTTCAAACAAATCCTCTTACTCTTAGAAACTTATAGATTTCGCCAGATTTTTACCAATTTGGTCATCTGATCCATCAAATCATAAGCTTCGACGAAAATAGGTCCTATATGACAAACCAAAACGAAGAAAATCATCGGTTTGTCCCGGAGAATCTTCCATGTTCACGGCAAAGATCAAAATAAGTGCAATATGCGTGCTGTCAGTTTCTTTTTTTCATTTACTATCGTTTGCCTCTACATACCAGGTCTGTAAATATGAAACCAAAATTTTTCATGTCCACGGAAAAGCCCAATATTAACGACAAACAGGTGTCGTTGCTATTTTTGTGGGTTTTCAAGGACGTCATATATTATGAGCTGCCTCATTCTGATGAAAGAATAACTAACGATTAATATCAGGAACAATTGATGAATGTATACGACAAATTGGATAGAAAACCTGACAATTCTCGGTCACATTTTGCAAAAAGAATGGGGGATACTATTCGTGCTTTAAGATAGGAAATTATATCGAAATTAATCTCTTAGATTAAAACACCCTCTATAAGGGTAGTTTTATAAAGACTGTTTTCCATTCTAGGTTTTCCGTAAATCGGTCAAACCGCGTCATTGACGCCGTTTTCTTGTTTCGACATTTGATAAAGATTTTCAACTCACAACCATTCAAGTTTCATACGACAACATGGTTTTTAATAGCGTTGAACATGTCGACTTTTCTGCCTGGAAGCTACGATTTGCGAATAGCATTGGTTTTCTGTTACCATTCGAAGAAAACCGCTGCAGAATCGCATCGAACTTTTGTGCTTTTGGTAAATCATAGTGTTTGAAGCGGTTTAAAAAATTCAACAGTGGCGATTTTCATATGAGAAACGAAGAACGTAGAAGACCACCGAAAATGTTTGAAGAGAGCGAATTGCAAGCATCGTTGTGACATGAGAAGCCGTCTATATACGTTTGAAAACCACGAGAAAAATCCAGAATATAGGGAAATGGGATTTAAAAGGCAACGCAAAATAATTTTGCTTCATGATAATGCACCATCGCACACATAGGTTAAGGAAACGATTGAGGTGTTTCGTTGGGAAATACTTTCGCAAGACTTGGCTCCATCTGATTATTATTTATTTGCATCGATGGGACACGCACTTGCCGAGCAGCGTTTCATGTCTTATAAAAATGTACGAAAATGGCTCGATGATTGGTTTGCCTCAAGAGGGAACAGTTTATACAGAAAATGTATAGCTACTTCGAATAAAATATATTACATAATTTTCATAAAATAAACGTGTATTTTCTATACAAAATTCCTGGTTTCATATTTACATGACTGGTAAGCAATGCCAGAAGTACGTTCTACAACCCCTAAAAATCCCTGAAACTGTTCTGTTTGTAATTAACACTTTACCGACCGGAAGCCTATTAATAGGCGTTTCTTTGTGCTTAACAAAATGAAATTTAAAATACTATTTTTACATTGTAATTTGTAACGAAGTGATTAGATAACGGTTACCGAGGATGCCTTGTGGATTCCCCAATAAAAACTGCTGTCAGTGTTGAAAGATCCGTTAAAAAGTTTTCAATCATGCACTACAAAAAATCCTGAAACAATTGCCGGTCGGTAAAGTGTTAATAACGTACGATTGACAGAGACATAATTTTTGTCGAGCTTTTTACTATTTTCTGGGGAAGGTATCTATAATTTTCAAACTGAACGAGAATTTTCCTACTACAAAGTAACACGATGAATACTCTAAAACATAATCTTGCATACTTCTTTCCAGAAGAAACTCTAAGCATCACTGAAAAGAGCATTGAATTTATTTGCGCACCTAACACATGCACATTAATTTTATCGTTAGGTAAAATCGTGTTGATCCATACTATAATAAAGTACATATACAAAATGTTTATTTTCTGCGCATTGACTCTCACCTCTCTGTTATCAAAGGATCCAGGTGCTGTTCGCAGTCCTCGCAGAGCTTTGAATCGCCGGAAATCACTTGTGGGATTCCACCGAAGAGACTTCCTGGTCCCGAAGAGACGTTTCCTGCTCGCCAGCGTCTTGGCACGCCTCGAGTGCTGCTAGCCTGACTGCTTTCCGAACCCACACCGCTGTCGGTTCTTTCGATGTCCACCGCTCGCGTCTAACAAAATAATCAGTTTTTATTGGAATTCTTAGGTGACATTGATAAATAGATCTCGACCGACCTTGGACGTTTCCGATGAACTGGTCAAGATAATGTTGCACTCCTCGCTGCTATCGGAAACATTGGAGATTTGCGAGCTTTTCGAGCTTAGATCGCCAAGGCTCGTCTCTTTTTGCTCGTACAAAGCCTCCAGATCTCCCTCGGTATCTTCTTCGTCCTCGTCTTCGTCGTCCTCGTCGTCCTCGCCTTCGATCGATATCGCACGATCCTTCGAGTCCATCAGAAAGTTGAGCAACTCGAATTTACTCGAAATTTGCTCCTCCTCCGGCGATATGGACATTTTCTTGTAAAAACTCTCAGGACTCTTGGACAGATAGGTCTCTCTCTCGGCGAGGTCCTCGGAATTAGGCTTCTTGTAGAGATCGTTGACCAGATACGATCGGAGGAACGGCTCGGAACTACCCTTAGCGGTTGTGTAGTAATCTGCAATGTCTCCGAAGTATATTCTGTCCTTTATGTAATCTTCGGTCGGCGGTGGGCTCAGTGGTAGAGGAGGAGGCTCATCGGGAATCTCCTCGTAAATTGGCTCCTTGATCACTTCGTAAGGATTCTCCTCAAGGAAAAGATTCGTTGAGATGAAGTCACCGTCCGAATTTAAACTAGACGTTCTCGAGTAATTTGCCTCGAGAGTCGACTCGGAACTCTCGTACTCGTTGCTCTTCAGCAAGCTTTGCTTCAAGATCTTCAGGATCGCTTCGCCACTGCTTTCGTCGAGGATCTCCCCGTTTTCCCGGGCTTTCCGTAAAGAATCCTCGAGCAGTTGCGAGATCACCGCCTCCTTCGAGAGACCCGAAAGCTTCGACGACGAAGCGTCTTCTTCTTTTTTGATTTGATTCTTCTTTTCTGCTCGTTCCGTTTGATTGTCCGGATTGCTAGCCGCCAGCAATTTCGCAGTGGCCTCTGTGCCGAGCGTAGCCAGTTTACCAGCGTCGATATTCACTTTCGTTTGCTTCTCGTTGTCTGTGCTCACCGTGGACACTGTAGATCCTGGAGATACCATAGATACGTCTGGAACGATCGGCGACGCAGTGCTCAACTCTCGCAACGATTCGTTCTCCTTGGCAGGCTCGATATCTGCTTTAGGCGACTTTGAATTCTCCTTGCTACTCTCGACAACGATGTTCGACTTGTAATTGTCCAATATAACGAGGGTCCGATTTTCTGCAGAGCTTTTTATCTTCGGCGGATTTTCCAGGTTTACGGAAATCACGGTTGGATTGTAGACACTGTCCTCTCCTCCGACGCTGATGGTCACTTTGTTGTCGGACGTCGTTTCGGTAGGTGGCGTCGGATCTCCGTTGATTAAAATCGACGTTCTCCTTGCTCCTTTGGTACCCGGGCCAATTTGAAGTCGATGGACGAGCGGAGAAGCTCGAGGACTCACCGTGATTTTGTACACGTTCTTCTCCGTTGCCGGCGATCCAATTTCAATCTTCGACGATCCGTAAGAGTTCGACCTTTTCCATGTGGTCTTCAACGTGGGGCTGCTTCGCTCGGACCAAGAGTGACCCATCTCTTTCGGCTTAATGTCCGAATCGTCGATCGCGCGGTAATACTTCAATTTTCCAGGCGGTGGAGACCAACTGGTCGGTCTCATTCGTCGAAACTGAACGTTCTTCTCCTCGATGTTGCTTAGAGCATCCTTGGGTGCTTCTATTTCGGTTTCAACGACAGTTATGGTATTCTCCGGTTTTTCCATGTCTCCAGGAACTTGCTCAACGTCTTCTGCAGCGGGTAAACGTTGCTCGCATTCCGTCTCCGCGATTCTACCGAGGGACTCGGACGAATCTCCACGTCGAATCGTTTGCTCGCTCGAATCCAACGTGGAGGATGATTCTTTCATTTTCCTGGACAGGCTGAGCCGCATGGTGTCCAGAAAAAGTACATTCCCCGCGGAAACTTCCGGTCTGTTGTGCGACCTCTCGCTCTGACTGCGCGACAAAGACGACCTCTTCGAGTTCTCTGAAAATTTCGAAAAATATTTTAAATTATTTTGAAATGTCAAGAAATTAATTGGACAATGGAGAAATCGAATAACGTTCAATTGGATTGGGATGGGTAAATATTACCTTCGGATTTTAATATCAAATGTTTCTCGTCGACAGCAATGTCTGCAAGATGATGATGATGATCTTCAGGCTTCTCGATTCGAGATCGTTCGATTTCGTCCACTTCGATTCGATTCCCCTCTTGTATCCTGTTACTTTGCTCGTCCTGTGGTTTCGTGGTTTTAAGACTGATGATCGGCTTGTGGGCTGTTTGATTCGAGACGTTTTCACGAACGTCTTCGACTTTTCGCGACGCGTCAACGTTCTCCTTCTTCCGCGAAGGTGGCGTGCGTTCCGCGTTCGAAACCGGAGGAACAAACTTACTCATCCTATTTCCGTTCCCCTCCGAACGTAAGGGGTACATTTGGCACGTGTCTTGCGAAATTTTACGCTCTTTTAGCCTAATTCTATCGATTTTTGGATCCCTGATATTTGGAACGGTGATGAAGTTATATTTCTCCCTTTGCTCGTGACTCGTCGTAACCGGCACCTTCTCCTCCTGTTGTTGGTACTGCTGTTGCTGCAGATGCTGCTGTTGCTGTTCCAGCTCCGGTTCCTGCTCGTGTTCGTCGTCATCCTCCTCCTCCTCCTCCTCCGACTCGTCGTCGTTCGGTTCCTCCACGTTCGAAACACACGTCGCGATCCTGCCGAGTCTGCTCCAGGACAATCGTGTCGCTTCCGACGGTTTCTCGGGCGCGAATATCACGTTGTCGACGTTGAACAGAACGTTCTTCCGTCTCGTTTCGAGCACCTTGCCTCGTTTCAGAATGCTCTTGAGCGTTTGTTTGGCTTCCTTCAGTCTTCTCGGTGGTCGCTTCGGTGAAACCTTTGGTATGGGGATCCTCGTCACTGGTAAAACGTCCTCCTCGTCCGAAATTTCTCGCGACTCGTTGAACACCCTGATCCTCTGACCGCCTATCTCCGCGACGGCGCTTCTGCTCGGTATCCTCTCGATTGATTTCACTTTCGAGGAATCGAACAGGCTAGAAAGCGGCCTCGCGTCATCTTGCTCGAGGGCGTTGTCGGATAGATCGTCGCTGAGATCGTCCTCGTCCTTCTGCTTCTTCAACAAAAGATACGGATTCACGTCGCACTCGAGAATGCTTCTTCTCGAGTCGCCGGCGCCGCTGCTGCTGCTGCTGCTCGACGGCCGTTCTTTCCACTCGTCTTGATTGACTTTCGCCTGAGCAGACTGTTCTTGATTCTTCGCCACGCCGTTGTCCGACCAATCGTTCCTCGGGTCTCTGATCTTCTTCGGTATCCGCGCCAATCGAACGCCGCCCGTCGTCATCGGGCACGTTCGATGTCGCAAAGTCGTCGGCGATGGCGACGGCGACGGCGTTGCCGACGGTGACACCGTCGGCGTCGTCGTCATCATCGGCGACGGCGGTGTATCTTCCGCAAGCCATTCCGCGTCCCTCCTGGACATCACATTGTAGCTCGGCCGTAGTTTACGCGATGGTTCCTCGTAGCTCCCGCTTGCCGATTCCTTGTCGAACCACTCGGATTTCGAGCAAGTAGTTTCGATCGAGCTCTTTCGCTCCTTCGCGTTCCGCGCAACGCTCTGACTCCGAACATCTCGCTGAGACAACGGTCGGTGAGGTGATATGCTCCGAGCTCTGGTCCTTGGCTCCACAAGCCGACTTCGACGCATCTGGTCGTACGGGTCGTCTATCGAGGGCCTTAGCACTCCTGCAAAATTTCGTCAGGATTTAAGAAGCCATCGTACGGTTCTCGAAAATCAGAGATTCAGTCCGCTAATACGTTTTGTAGCTGTTCTATTGGGTTGTTCGGAAAGTAATTTCGTTTTCTCCCGACAGAGGATTTAATTGTATTTTTTTGCGCCCAACTTCACGCTTAAGCCGCATAATCATTATATGTTTTGAGAGCTGATATAGCAAGGCTTGTGTGTGAAAAAGTTCAATTGA
>CM052093.1:10906062-10916548 GCA_028453745.1 Agapostemon virescens | reverse complement strand
TTTTTTCTATAGAAAAGGTAAAAATGCTGTTCAAGCCAGAAAGAAATTAACCGATGTGTATGGAGAAGATGTGTTGACAGTACGCCAGTGCCAGAACTGGTTTGCAAAATTTCGATCCGGCAATTTTGATGTCGAAGATGCACCACGTTTTGGAAGGCCGGTTGAAGTTGATAAAGGCTGACACGATAAAGGCATTGGTTGATGCAAACCGGCGAATAACAACACGTGAGATCGGTGAGAGGTTCAATTTATCAAATTCAACTGTTTATGACCACTTGAAAGGCCTGGGTTTAACCTCGAAGCTCGATATATGGGTTTCCCATGTTCTCACGGAGAGAAATTTGTGTTGTCGCGTTAACGTCTGTGATTCGCTTCTCAAACGTCACGAAAATGATCCATTTTTGAAGCGCATCATAGAGTAAAAAAGATGAACTGGCTCAAAACATTTTCAAAGCCAATATCCATCAAAAAAGGTGATACTGTCTGTTTGGTGGGATTTTAAAGGAATCGTTTTTTTTAACTTTTACCGGATAACACAACAATTAATTCGGAAGTCTACTGTCATCATCTGGACAAACTGAATGATGTACTTCAACAAAAAAGGCCAGAATTAATCAACAGAAAAGGTGTAGTGTTCCACCAAGATAATGCGAGACCTCATACAAGTTTGGTCACTCGCCTAAAGCTTTTACAGCTTGAATGGGATACAATGCCACACCCACCATATACTCCAGATCTGGAACCTTCGGATTATTATTTGTTCCGGTCACTGCAAAATTTTTTAGACGGTAAAACCTTCACTTCAAATGAGGAGGTCAAAAACCACCTCGATCAGTTTTTTGCCAGCAAAGACCAAACATTTTATGAGCGTGGAATCCTGCTACTACCAGAAAGATGGCAAAAGGTATTGGACCAGAATGGCCAATATATAATTTAATAAAATATTTCTTCATTATACGAAAATTGTCTTTCATTTTCACGAAAAAAATATGAAATTACTTTCTGAACAACCCAATCTGTTATGTCCTTATTGTAGTATCGTAACTAGAGTGTCGTTGGGCCGTAAAACATTAACCCCTTGCACTACGCTGAACCTCAGAGAAAGCCAGGCCAAACTTGTGAAGCTCTGTGAAATTTAAATGAATTTGAATAAAAAACTTTTAAAAAATATTTTAATTATTACATACGATTAGAACAAATTCTGTATAAGTAATAATGATATGATTGGCATGAAATCCACGGCAATAATATTTGAACTGAAATAAATTTTCAGATTATGTCACTGTCCCTAGACCACAAAATGAAAACCAAAATATAAAGAAACAATCAAATATCAACAATCTATTAAATTGAAAAATACTTTCAAATCTAAATCCTGCATGGAGATTTACACGATCCCATTCGAGATATTCAGACTTGGCCTGAGATTAAGACCACGAGTCAGACTCGTGATATTCAAGTTTGGCCCAAAATGTCGATGACGAGTCAGACTCGTGATATCCGCGTTTGGCATGAAATTAAACAACGAGTCTGACTCGTGATATTTAAGTTTGGCCTAAAATTTTCATCACGAGTCAGACTCGTGAAAGTAGTGCAAGGGGTTAAGGCTTGACGAAAGCCAGACCCAAGGGAAAAGGGCCATAAAGGAGAGAAAGACCCTGAGGATCTAAGGGATCCTAGATCCAAGGGTAGACTCAGATTTTCCAGGGAGACACGGACAGTGTGAACGAGGACTAGAGTAGGACATTTTTTGAGAGAACAGAGAGATCTTGGTTGACTATGGAGAACGAAGGACGTGTGCACTGCTTGATCTAGAGTGAGAGTTAGTTTTCTATTTAATACCCTTTTTTATGTATTTTTAATAAACGAACTATTTAAATCAAACACTACATTATTGACAGCCGAAAGCCATTGTCCTACTTTAGGCGCAAGACAACTAAATTGGTTATCAACGTACTGAAAATGCGAGTATTCGTTTATCAAATGTTAAAACACCGTTATTTCCGTACTCACATTTCCTTTCAGACATAGGCTTGAAAGGGGACCAGAGAAAAGGGTATGGTTGCTTCTTAACTCTCGAACGAAGGAGTGTTTTTACAATTTTATAATTGACGATGCTTAAGACTTGTAGTATTTGCTAATTTTTTAAAAATTTATTGCTGCCAGCAATTCTTGCATATACATTAGTCTTTTTGTTGACCCCTCTGGGATGCGACTTTAAACACGATAAACATTCTATTGTTACAAGATTTTAACTCAATTCTAACATTTTTATACGCTGAAATTAAACGCAAACGTATATAAAATTCACGTAATTATTCATTTTGTATAAAAATACAATTTTAGCAGGTCTAATCCCAGAGGGGTCAACAGGAGGACTTACGTATCTGCAAGAAATGGCAGCGCAGAAATTTAAAAGAAATTGGTAAATACAGCAAGAAATAGTCTTCCCGTTCACCCCTAACGTAATAGTTCTTCGTTTAACCCCTTGCCCTACCATTTTCTTTGTGACAAAAGTTACTGCAACATATTCATCGTTAAGAATGTTACAGAAGACAGCAGACAATTTATATCTGTTACGTTGCTACGTGTACTTCAATGCTTAAATATTGGTTAGAAGAGAATAAAATTGAATTTCGTCGAAAAAGAAAGGCACAATATGTATATTTGTTAGAATTTGTTTAAAATTTTCATCACGAGTCTGGCTCGTTATAATATGGCAAGGGGTTAATTTAATCGCTGGAAACTATGCAATTAAATGCCGATTTTGATACTCTCGATCAAAATAAACTCAAGAAGTATCACAGCCGCAGTAGGACTTACGGTATAAGACAACCAACCCTGCATAGACAATGTTCGTCTACTGACAACTAAACTGCGAATATTCATACAAAATGAAGATTGTCTGTCGAAACCACGTAGACATTCCTTTCCGTTTTCACCCGTTGCCATAAATTGGAAACAACGCAACAGTATTTCTAAATGAGTAAATTAGTAAAATCGTCGATTAGGGAAAAAGAAGGGTTTGAAAGCCAGTCGAGAAAGAAAGTAGAAGATTTACCTGCAAGGCTGGGTCTCGATCTCGAGGAGATCTGAGGAAGTCGACATGTTCCTCCTAAAGGTAGACCAGTCAATCGGTGACCACCGCACTTGCGGCAGTTGCCGAACTTCCGGGTGGTTCCGTTGAAGAACTCCGGACAGGAGCATACTATGAGTATCGGTGCTCCGGGCGGCGGAGGCGGCGGCGGTGTTATGAATCCTCGTGGTTCGTGACCAGCCCTCGACGATCGAACCGTTCCATAGAGCCATGGATCACCGTAGATCATCTGTCTGGAGAACCTGCTACCACCGCTTATCGTTCCCCAGCCTTTACCGGGGTCATCGGTGCTCTGATTCTGCCGCGACAGACCCAGTCTCACGCTCCACGACTTTTTCCCTTTGCTCAGCGTGTCGTAACTCTGAAACGAACACACAGTGTATCGGGACACGGTTAACAGCGTCGTATTACAAATATTTCTTAACAATTAACGCAACACGTTAAGGTGGATGTTACGTTCCAACTGTTTACGAACAACGGCAAACAGCATGCAAGATACACAGACGGACACACGTACGATCCGGTGTGCTTGGGTCATTAACGCGCTGCAACCATCGGACGCCTCGTAAATCCATTGTCTAGCTTTCTAAGTAATTCCATTTCGAATTTGATTATTCGTCGGTATTCCCTTCCACCCGGTTGTTGTTTATTCTGTTCGACGCGAATATACACTTGTAACGCACGCGTGCACCGTGCGCCCATATATCGTGTAGCTTCCAGCATTGGGCAGGTGATTAATATACGGCACGTGTTCCTGTTGCCAATAATCAATTCTGTTATAATCGTAATCTCGAAGGAAGAGCGCGTACGCGAAGCTTTCGATTTCAACAGGATATCCTGATATAGTAAACGGAATTCGTAACGAGGCTTGCGCGATTCGTAATTAGAGCTCGCGATATTAGTCGGTTGGTTTATTGAAGAATTAAAGTTCGGAAGAGAGGCAATGATGTTTTCGGAATCAAGAAATCCTACGCACGAGCGATCGAGCGGGCGCACGGGGTCGGAAAATGGAGCAGATAGATAGCCCGGGGCAAACTCGATATGCTTTACTTTCTCGTCGATGCTGGACTTTCGTAAAAGTCTCGTTCCAGAACCTCACGTAAGAGGAGCGGCCTATACGCTCGGCCGGTTGGTCGAAAAACAACAAGAAAACTAACGTAGGAGCATTCGACGGCTCCGAGGAGTGTGCGTGCATGTACTCGCAGTTGCAATGGTCGTAGAAATGCGCCGAGATATCACAGGTGCAACGGGAGAACGGGCGTTGCCGACAAAATTTCAGACGAGCGTTACAGGTTTTAGTCCAGTGACATTTCGAAAGATTTTTCCCGGTTGGTGAAATCTGCACGCGCGGCTAACGGACACATCTAATCGATGGGAATCGAACTGTTTTTGCCAAGCTTCCTTTCCGAACCCGTAAGAATCTTTGCATCGACTCGGTCGCTTTCGAAAAATTCCATTGCTTTTTCCCCTTCCCCCCTTCCCCTATTATGCATCTGATACGAATAGCTATTTATATATTGATATTCCGCGCGTACCTTCGCAATGTTATAAATTAATACGGAAAAGTTGTCAAGTAAAGATAAAACGTAAACCGGATAATTTGCAGAGTTGTTTAGTAACGTAACAGCTTGTACACGGTGTACCCTCGAAGATCTAGCTCCTGCAATTTTCGTGGTAACCGACGAATAAAAACTGTTACCGCAGCTACGACGGAAATTATGCTTAATATTTTTTTTACACAACTGTCGAGTTTAAGTTGACGTTACTGGAATAGACTCTACCCGCAGAGAGATAACGTTAATTATGCGGCAAAGTTATAGGACTCTTATAACTACTCGGAAGCAATTGCTTTCGACCACTGAACTTTTCTCGAAACCCTAACGAATCTTTCAGAGAATTCATACTTACAAATTTGATTAAAATGGGAAATTAATTTCTATGTTCTTGGATGTACATAGCGAAGAAGTTTTTAGAGTAAAAGGAAGTCGACTTTCCCCACCAACTCTGTATGGTTAAATTTTTGACCACTGAACCCTTCTGGAAACCCTAACGAATTTTTCAGAGAACTCATACTTACAAATTTGATTAAAACGGGAAATTAGTTTCTACGTTTTTGGATGTACAAAGTGAAGAAACTTTTCGAGTAAAAGGAAGTCGACTCTCTCCACCACCCCTGTATGGACAAAATTTCGACTTCGGTACTTTTTGAGAACGTTAACGAATCATTCAGAGAATTCATGGTTACAAATTGGTTTAAAAAAGGGAACTACTTTGTATGTCCTGGGATGTACGAAGCGAAGAAACTTTTCGAATAAAAGGAAGTCGACTCTCTCCACCACCCCTGTATGACCAAAATTTCGACTTCGGAATTTTTCTGAGAACGCTAATGAATTCTTCATAGAATTTATAATTTCAAATTGCATTAAAATGGCAAATTAGTTTCTATGTTCGCGGATGTACGTAGCGAAGAAGTTTTTCGAGTAAAAGGAAGTCGACTTTCCCCACCACCTCCTTATGGACAAGTTTTCGTCTTCTTTTTGAGAACGCTAACGAATCCTTCAGGGAATTCATAGTTTCAAATTCTATTAAAATGCGTGATTAGTTTCTACGGCCTTGGATGTACAAAGCGAAGAAACTTTCGAGTAAAAAGGAGAAGTCGACTTTCCTCTTATTCCTTTACATTCGACCTTCGACTTTAGAATTTTTCTGAAAACGCTAACGAATCTTTCAGATCACTCATAGTTAAAAATCGGATTAAAATAAAAAAATTGCTTTGAACATTCTTGGACACGCGCACCGAGGAAACTTATCGAAGAAAAAGGAGAAGTCAACTTTCCCCACCACCCTCGTATGGTCAAGCCTTAGATCAAGATGACCTCAAGAGATGGACATCTCCTATTCGCGTGACTTCTCCATTTCCTTCTCTCTCTTTTGGTTGTTCGCATTTCGCGTCTTGCATCTCGCAGTTCGCTTAAGCGAGCGTGTGTGTGCATGTCTTTCTGTTTCCCTTTTCGCAAGAACCGCAGTGCCGGCACACTCTCGTGACCGCGTCGAACCGCGTCCCGTCGTTTCCTTTTCCCTTCGGCGAGCTCGCCATGAATCAATCCGCGCGGTTTCACGACTGCGAAAACCCAGCTGTTTCTTCTCTAATTCGTTTCGCTTCTCGTCGAAGGGTGAATTTTATCTTGTTCGAGAACCCACTTGATCGTCTTTCGCGATCGGACGCAACCAAGCAACCAAGAAATTTTGTAATTTTCAGTTCTAAACCGCGCGCCGCGTCGTGACGAAATCCAAACACGCGCTCCTTCCCCTAAGATCGACGATTAAATCGCCGATTACGTTCACACTACTATATTTAGAAGCTGACGGGTTTTTTTTTTTCGTAACGCAATTACCGATCGTTAGGTACGTAAACGGAAATAACTTGAGTCGATTATAAACTTCTGCGTTTCGTTTCGTGAACAACGAGGCATGACTTTCAAAACTTTCGAGTTTCCGAACTCCGCGTATGCATAAAAGCGAGAACGTCGAACGATTAAACATTAAATGGCTGGTCCCCGGTTTTCGCGACACTTTCGCAATGAAATTCCATCGTCGTGTGCGATTCTTCGTTCAGCCATTTTTCTTCTGCAGAATGGATCAGTAATAGGCGCGGGATCAACGATGAGAGACAAACGATGGATAATTATACGGTCGAATCGCTTCGCTTCGATGTTGTTCATCGTGATGTTAGAAATTCCATCGTTGCATGTGCGATCGAAAATGCAGGTTCTTTCGACGAGAAATATATGCACTACTTAACACGTCGAGGATCGGTGAAAACTCGGTGTCTCTGGCCGAGAATGTCGAGCAAACAGAACTCTTCTACGTGTCGGTATACGTTTGCGCATTTAATGTTCCTATTATTATTCAGTTGGAATTTATGAATAGGAACACATGTAAATCAATTATTCATTTGTTTTTTTAAAAGACGTACAAGGATACGTGCTACGCGTGTCTCTGCAGTTCAGCGCTAAACTTGCCGCAGCTTGTCAAATAAACCGTTTTAGATTTTTCATTTCGCGGTTATCGAAGTTATAAACTTGCCTTCGCTGGAATATAGAGTTTTAGAAAGTGTATAAAATAGTATAGATGCTATTCTTGCAAGTGGAGCCACAGCGAAGATACAGAAGTCAACTTTTGTTTTGCTTTTTAAATAGAATGCACAACTTTTTGTGCTCGATTTTGATAGATTCTTCTAAAACTTACCTTATCTGAAAATTTAACTGTTTAAACTCATTATTTATATATTTGTTTCACTTCAAACTTTCTCTATTTAAATATTGGGTTGTCCGGGAAGTTTGTGTCGATTTATTTTTATTTTTAATAAATTTACAACCGAATACTATATATACCAATATTATATATTAATATATAATATTTAATTAACGTATATAATTAATATATAAAATATTATTATGTATACCCAATACTGTATAATGATTTAGAGTGAGCATAATTCTATGTGTTTTTAATAAACAAATAATTTAAATAAAATACCACACTTCAAAGGTGTTTTCTTTAAGAATTATGCGTGACTCGATTATCAAGTATGAAAATTAAGAATTAGATGCAGTATAGTTTAACAACGATTATTGTTCACGTGACTATTAATAGAAATTGATTCGGTTAGCAACATTTGCCATTGGGTTTGTGAGTAATGAAACGATATTTTCATAAATAAAATTTGAAAAAGTATCCTAAGGTCGTTCCTATATTTTTATAAACTGCATTCCTTGCTCGGTGCTTCTTAGTTGAAGTTGATGGAACTGATGCATATAGCTAACGTATATGCACTATTTTTCCTGTACAAGATTTCATGGGGCCTGTAATGAAACGCGAGCTTTTACGCGAAAATTATATATGGTGAAAATCATGAACAGGGTCAGTGTCGGATGAAGAACTTCTGAGGCCCTAAGAAAATTTTTTAGGCTATCTTGTACAGGCTCGTTTCTGAGCAACGCAGACCTGTACAATTTCTTAAGCATTTTCGATCATTCGATCGAAGAGCGTTTGAAACGAAAGTGAACGAGTTTTGCTCGCTCGCTGCTGATTTTCAACTTTCTACTATTCTTTGCACACAGAACCGCATAGCTGTATTATTATTAACTCGTTAAACGCTATGCCAGTCCTCGGGGACTAACGGTATCAAATTTGCAAATTAACGTGTTATATAACAATTTATATAATATTAACCCTTTGCACACTAAGCAATTTTAATTCCAAAATTAGAGATACTTTTTTACCTAAAATAGATCCATTGCACATGGCTCATTTCCTTTCGTGCATATAAAATTTATTAGTATTACTGGTACGTGCTACACTTCAATTTTCAACGATTTCTTAAATGCAAACGTATAGCGATGTAAATTTTTAGTGTTACTTCAGAGGAACCATTAGATTGCAAAGGGTTAAGAAATATTCACATTATTTTAATAGATTCGATTGAAACAAACAAGCACAAACGGGGTAAGCGAGTCTTTTGCCAATGCACAGTTGTATTCTTGTCGTTTAAAGTTAAATAAAATACAAGGTGAAAGTAAAACGAAATAGCTCCGCGTTCAACGTGTTAAAAATTCGACTTTTTTCTTATTAACCCTTTACACTCCGAGCTATTTTAATTCCAAAATCGAGACATTTCTTTTACGTAAAATAATTACATTGTACATGGCTCATTTCCTTTCTTGCATATCAAATTTATTACCGTTATTTGTACGTACAATAGTTCAATTTTTAACGATTTATTAAGTGCAAGTGTGGTCGTGTAATAGTTGTTATGAATAATAGTACGGAAATTTTTAATGTCTCCACACTGGAGCTATTGGAGTGTTAAGGGTTAAAGCATGTTCGAAATGTCGGCCTAGAATGCGTTCCACGATGGACACAATCGAATAAAAACACAGTCGAATATCTCAGAAATGACAAGTTTTAGAACGACTGCATCTCATACTTTTATACTCGGAATATGGCAATCTAACGAAATCGAGAATAAAAATTGAAAAAAAAACAAAGTCGACTTATGTATTTTCTTAAATAACCAAGATATTTAAGTGAGGTCCGCGAGACACCGCACATTGTAATAGAAATCGTCCAAAGTCTAATTAACTCGAATCAAATTAGATTTTTCTAAGTCAAGACGCATTAGACAATTTCAATGCTCGGTAGGTGAAATGTCAAACGTGTGACCGACTACTTTCACTATTTTATGCGCTATTATGTCCATTCTTCTACGAACGTTAATAGCGAAAATGGTGATACGAAGCGAGCAAGGTATCCAACTATAAATCCGTTTAATAAAACAATTGAATCTAAATAAACAATACTAATAATGTTACAATCCGAAAGAGCTGTTGGATGACCGACCACCTTTCTTACGTTTAAGCAATGAGTAAGATGTTTCTAACTATGAAACCTCGACCGGCTCTTACCGAGTCACATGACAGTCAGTGATATGACGCGCTAATCGTACTTCCTCTCTCTTTAAGGGGCTACTACTTAAGCCTAACAGTTTCCAAAAATTCGTCAGATACATGTAAACTTTTACCGCGTTACTACTAACAAGGGAACATATTCAAATGTTCAGATGGTTCAGAAAAAATCAAAGTTTTAATATGGACCGTTTATTTTGAAAGTGGTGCAAGTCCATTTTCTTCTGTTTCGAGAAAATTAAATGTTAACAGATCTGACAATTAAAAAATATAGGTTAATTATGTGAAGTCTGGGAATGTTTGTACTAATTTATCAATATGTAATTTGATTATATAAATTTCTTTTAGGCGAATTTAACTAAAATAATATATATTTCCAGGCTACAAATGGACTTACACCACTTTCATAATTAGTCAATTGTAAATATCATTTAATTTCAATTTTGAAATAACAAATATCACTTAAAATATATTTCATATAAATCCAATTTTGTTTATAAATAATAACAAGAAATAAAATAGAATTAGCATTTTTTATTTTGAACGTTAATTATATTTATACATTGTTAAACTTAACACAAGATATTGGTATTATTAATTATTTATGCTCTTCATGTGGCAGTGTTTTGAAATATTCATGATTTACAGGAGGTATATAAGGTAATAACTGCTGCATATCCTTATATTTTTCGTATGTAATAGGCCTGGAATCGTGATACAAAGGCGCCAGGCCGATTTTTTCAAATTTTGGCGGTCTTCCCCGACATGTAGGTGATAAATTTAGAGTCTTAAATTCTGTGTCCTCCAGTGATGTTTTATATAAAATAGTATACGGTGCACTTTTGCAAAATCTCATCCAACATATTTGCAACCAATTTACTTTTTCTCCATTGGTGTTTGTTCTTATCTGTATTTAATTGTG
>CM052093.1:10893755-10906052 GCA_028453745.1 Agapostemon virescens | reverse complement strand
TTTTGTAGATTTTTTGTTGAAACGAAATTCTCTCGTTTCATTTCGTGTAAAATAAATTTATTATGTTGTCTACATTAGTTTATAACGCATAATAATCCTGTGGCGTGTACAGGAAATTCTTTTTCCTTAATGCCATTTTTTCTGTCTATGGAAATTGGACTTACACCACTTTCATAATCAATGGTTACGCAATTTCTTTTACCGGCCAATTTTAAAATGAACAAAGCATAAGCATTTTTTAATATATTAAATACTAACTAGTTATAAACAAAAAGTTTACACTAAATTAAGCATAAGTTACCTCATATCTCATTTTTTTTTAAAAAGTGGACTTACACCACTTTCAAAATAAACGGTCCATATAGTTCTTTCTACTTCAAAGAAATTGCGAACATCAAAATGAAGATCGCGGACAACCATAAATCAAGTCGTAGAGCGGAGAGTCAAAAGATGAAATAAATTTTTGGATCCTGTCTCTCGTAGTCGATGTTAATGTTGTTTTTATCTCGCAAAATAAACGGTCCATATATTGTTTAATCAAAAAACTTAAAATTTTCTTGCGCGACTACATTTCCCATTGAAAAACACACAATTCAAATTTTTTCGACTTCTGGTTTTCGAGATATCTCAAATAATATGGTTTTGAGCCCCAACTTTGAGGGCTGTTTTCACCCCTTCAAAGTGGATGGTTGCCAATAAAAAAAACACATGTCAAATGTTTTTCAAAGAACTATAAGCTCCCACAAGTTTTATCAAAATCGGACTTTCTCATCTGAATATGTTCCGTGTAAGTCCGTCTCGCATTTCCGTCTAAAACAGTTGTCATTCT
This sequence comes from Agapostemon virescens, assembly GCA_028453745.1. Classification (NCBI taxonomy): domain Eukaryota; kingdom Metazoa; phylum Arthropoda; class Insecta; order Hymenoptera; family Halictidae; genus Agapostemon; species Agapostemon virescens. The sequence continues at coordinate 10,905,223 of CM052093.1, read as the reverse complement.
TTCGACGAGTCGTATTCCACCGCGCTTCGATCTTTGTTCCGACCGGTGTTAGATCGAGGAGTGTTTCATTAATAAAACTAGTGTTTTAATTAACTCGCAACGTTGATTAACCCTCGCCCGGTGTACGACAGAGCGAGGAAACTGCGTTTGCTTTCGAAAGCAGGTGCGCATAAAAATCAGGGAAGAGAATCCGACTGCGAGATCTTGTCATATTGGAGACAATCAAAGACGCGTTCAAATATCGGACATAATTTGATTTTCTGCGATCGTAGATAGGTGGATACGGACGTTATCGCGATAGAATCTTCTACGTGGACGACATGGGTGCACGCGCATGCACCGGGGTCACGGCGGATGCACCACAGATGCATCATAGTACTCGTCTATGCCGACACGAGGCTATGGTTACACAATCACCGCAGCCTGTACTCATTGTCGGACGGCACCGGAATTCGCGACTCGAGTCCAGGACTTGACTCGAGTCAGGACTTGACTCGCGGGTCTTTAACCCTTGGCACTCGGATGGCACCTCTGAAACGCCACCAAAAAATGCCACGCTATTATTTAACACGTTGAATGCCACCGGTGACTGGCACCATTGCGTCGTTTAAGAATGACTATCATTGAATCAATGGCATCGAACATCGATTTATTATCGTGGAAGTTAACCAGATGGTAGTACGAGGTGAGAGCTTCATTATACAGTAACTAACAGTTCGCTTTAATAGCACTGATCATCTCTATGAATGAAATTAATCAGACCTCAGTAACATTACAACTACCAAACCAGTCATTTTGACTGATCCCCAATTTTTTCTTTCGCAATTATTGAAGTTATAAAAATGTTTTCATCAGAAATTTTCGGATGTACTTCTTTAACACTTTGACTGCCGTGTCACCCATATATGGGTGACAGAATTGTTTGTCCATGTTTAAAAATAAATTTGTACATTAATATATTCATTGCACTAAATTTAGTCGAGATCTGGAGAATTGAAGAAGGTTGAAGGATAACTTTGTGTCATACATTTTAAGTTTACCATTGCTGCTTCGTTAAATAAATTATTTTGATTTTATGGGATTCTTGAGGTCGTTGGTTGGGCAGTCAAAGTGTTAATGGCGTACATGTCACAATAAGAATTGTATGAAGCTTTAATAAATACAGTCTCGTTATTATTACAAAGCAATGTATATCGTTGGATCTATTGTTCAATGGTTCTAGTGTTAAACAACTTTTACGTCTCTCGATGTGCATTTAAGAAATCAGTAAAAATCGAAGTGTTTCGCAAATATGTATCGGTAATAAATTTTACATGCACGAAAGAAATGTGAATAGATCTAGATAAAAAAATTGTTCGAATTAATATTGCGTGGAGTGCAAAGGGTTAAGCGAAAGATTTCGTTTCGAATCGACGCGAACGATACAGTTACGCACGTGGGTGGAGTCGCATCGAGAAATCGGCGATCTTCGTCGATTTCTCGAAGAGATTAAGAGACGCCTAGAAATCTATACTTTTCTTCGTTTCTTTTTACCTCGGTCGAATGAGGGGAACACGAATGTGAATGCAAAGAGAGTAGATATTTCTGGGACGCAAACGCCTCGAAAGTTCTATCGCGACATACCGATGTGGGCCAAACGTAAAACCGGTTCAACGCGCATACGAGTACATAACTCCGAGTCTGTATACTACCGTGTCGGAAGCATTTAATGGAGTGTGGAGAGGTGGGCGCATTAAGAAAATACTCATAGTCGATTGGATTCATTATATAAACTGCAACGAGCTCGAAGAAAGCAGTCGTAACGGAGCACAAGTATTCGCGGAGTTTGCGTATCGACGTTCTATCCGCGGTCCCCGCACTCGGGGCCGGACACCACCCGTTTCGCTTTATTCGTTGCGCGTTTCATAATCAAGTGGAAGTTGTCCCAGGAATCTTTAAATCGCGAGCGAAGTAGAAAACGCCTCGCGGTACCGATTTGTTCGTCATAATCAAGTGGAAGTTGTCCCAGGAATCTTTAAACCGCGAGCGGAGTAGAAAACGCCTTGCGGTACCGATTCGTTCGTCATAATCAAGTGGAAGTTGTCCCAGGAATCTTTAAAGGGGGGAAATCCAATTAGAACTTTCAAAGAATGCGAATCTTTTCTTTTTATTTCGCATAAATCGTTAGTTTAACATGTCAAGAGTACAATCCCAAAATTCGAAAAAGAAATTCGAAGTACTTTCGAAGCTGTAGCCTCCAAGCGTGACACGCCTCGCAAATTAAAATCCACAACATGATTACTGTCCGCCGGGCGAAAACAGCTGGCGCAGGTGGCAGCAAAGTAAAGCGACTGAAGGAAATTCATTTGAACATCCTGAACCCCACGACTCGAAAGTCAAGAACACATTCTGCCTGTTTATGAAGATTTGTCGAAGGAAAATTTACTGAAAAGGTGTTTAAGCGGCCATGGCCAAAATGCGAACGAAAGTTTCAATTCAACAATCTGGCGATTCGCTCCTAAGCGTCTAAATTCTGGTTTAAAAATTATAGAAATAGCCGCTTTAATTGCTGCTATAATATCTAACGAGGGTCACGTTGCAATTTTACAACTTATGGCAGAGTTTCAGCGAACAATAGGAAGTCAGTGTAAGGGGTACACTGACAAAATGAACGTGCGCCAGCTGGTTCGTCAAGGACGGCCTTTTAACCTCCAAGGAGACTCAAAAAAGGACGAAAAGAACAGCTAATCCTTCAAAATGCGTTTTTCAAGTTGTAAATATTATATAGTTTTCATGTATCAAAACTTTAAACGTTTTTTTCTCGAAACATGATTTCTTAAATTGGCAGGAAATGTATCCCAAAAACAATTCAACCAATGTTACTGAAATTTTTATCACAATTTCACAACGCTGTTACTTTGTCGCTGTACCTGATCTATTTCGTAAAAAGTACTTTTTTATTGCAAAAAATATTTTAAAAGTATAAAAGAAAACATCTAAAAAATAAATATTTCTTCCAAACGCATATAAATCTTTCAATTTTTTAATTTGTATTTAGCCACAATTTGAAACTATGAGTATAAGTAACAAGTTATTCCTGTTTCTAATATTTCAGAAGGATATAACAAGCGCTACATGTCACGTCGATTTCCACCTCCCGCGCGGACCTGTTCGAGTATGGTATCAATAAGACGCCGATTTTGAAACATTATAGATTTTTAAAAACATGGTTTTCTACCTTAATACAGATATTAAAAAATTCCAAAATTTCAAAAATGTACCATCATTTCTTTCCGTCCAAAAAATTTCCGCAAAAGCTTGCAAATATCTAGCTTTCAATTGGAAACTTTTTCGTCTTTTTCGCTTCGCCGCCATCGAGCGGAACAGATTTCGACGAACACGCGAGCAAGATTGAAGGGTTCAACCGGTATCGTTTCAAGACTCACTTCTCGTTGGGATAGTCTTCTCCGAGAACGGTCGAATGATCGTTCGAGATCGAGTCCAAAAGGGCGACGTGAAAACCGCGAGCGAATCCCGTTCGGATTTTACGCGAATATACGCTTCAACCGCGGTAGCGAAACTGAAGAGACGAGATAACGTCCGCCTCGGTTCGAACAAACTGGAATGGAAAACGTGTACGGCGAGCATTCGGCATTGTCGAACGAGTCAGGTTTTACGTTTTACTTTAAAACCTGACCGGTGTCAGCCTTTGTGAAAGAGTTGGACGAATTAAACCGCGTACCACGCGAGTACTCTTACATCATCGGAAGAGCTGGTTCGTCCTTGTCCAGGCGTTTCGTGTTTCAGGGTTTCTTCTCGCTATAGTATACGGGTATATACCCGTGCGTACTGGCATAAGAGTCACCTTAAAATGGAGTCACGTCGATCTTACATTTCGATTTCAGCAGCCACGTACGATCGGCATACGTGGTCGAAGCTAGCAATCTTTTGTACAATGGTAGCCATCTTTGAACAGATGCTACGTTCTGTTAGGGCGATCCAGTAGATCAACGTCAGTCGTAAACAAGAAATATAACGTTTAGAAGTGTACAGTAATTTTATTATGAATTTATAAATGTGTTTTATCATCTATTCGCCGGTACAGGTATAACCCACTCTAATTAGTGGGGAGAAAATGTCGTGTTGCGTGAAACCATGTTACATGAGATCCAGAGCCTCTACGAAAACTTCTTAAAAGCAAATATTTGTTTTAAAATGCTACATAAGATATTTAATTTTTATTAAAAATATAAATGTACGTATAACACGCACACAAAATTGCTCGGTATAATCGATAATGTATAATCGTTTTTAGAACATTTTTCTTCGTTTAAAATTCTTGCAGCTTCTATTCTCTTTAAGAAATCCGTAATTTTACTTTGCTTACTGGTTCTCACAAGATCATTGTAAATTTCTCGGTATGGAGTTAGACAATTTTGCAGCTGTCTTTTTGAATCTTCGGCCTATTTCAGCGAAAGGGTCTGCATTCGAGAAAAATTATTCGAGATTTTCAGCCGAAGATAGGGCCTTCTTGTAAATTGTTAAGTGTTCAATTATTAACCGTACAATCTTCATCGGTGTTACTGTCCTCGGAATCAATTTGATTTTGTCTAAAAGTCATTATTTTAAGGTAATTTAATTTTTAAATATGTTAAGCGAAAATCATGTTATCCAGTGCTGTAGAAGTACAGTGTTGCATAACGGTTTTCGCAATGTTTTTTATCGTGTCAGAGAGAAATGGTAAGACCTGTACATTGATTCATTAAGCAGTTATTCGAACGACATCCCACGGACTCAAAGTCTTGCGGTCGTCTAACAAAATCTATAGTCCAATCGTAATCGATTAGCACTTTGTACTTCAAGATTGTTTAAATGTACTATGTAAGTTTGTAAAATCGCGAGGAACTGCAATTTAAATGAAAACCCTAAGGTCAAAAATTTTTGAAACTTTGAAACTTTCAGTACAGACACGGATGAACAAATTGAAAATTGTAATCTTTACATTTCTCGCAATTCCGAATAACAACGATTAAACGGAAACTGTTATTCACAGATTAAGTGATATACCAATCCTTTTAACGTGTCGAAAAAAGACTGAAATCGATGGTCCAATTATCAAAAAATGTTACTCGTTCGTAGTCGATACTTCTGTACACCCCACCGTAGGTGGGACGAAACAAAAATAATCTTGACACTTACTTTTTCGGAAGTGGGCGATGCCGGTGTTGGATTTATCCCCTGCTGTAGATGATACATGTTTGGCGTGAGCATAGATGGAGGTGCACCGAGGCTACCCGGGGCGACAGCCACGCTCATGGTCATTTCCAATGATGGACGCAATCCTCAGCTTCGTAGAAGCACCAGTCCGCGTCCCTCCGCGATTTTTCTGATCGTTCATTCTCAAACTGTGACCGCTACAATGGAAATCAGAACAATCTTAAAAGCCCGTCTTCTCCTCCGTTTAATTTTCGGGCGAAGCTCTCAACGCTTTAAAACTGGCGCACGCATTCTAAAAGATCGTATAAGTATGTCGCAACGTGACATAATAGACGTTTGGACGATTATGCGACCAATGATCGATGACCGTTCGCGAGACCCGATGAATCCTTAATAACGGGTTCAAGTATCCGGCATTCACGTTCTATTTCTTGTCAGCGGGAAAGAGAAACTTTGAATTCCACGACTCCCTTGTTTTTAGCGCATGCGAAACCCGCCATTTTACTTTTATGACCAAGAAATCGATTAAATTTCTCGTCGAAAAACAAAGAAGAAAGAGAAAGAGAAAAATCCTTTCAACCCGTGGAATACGAGGAGAAACAGCACAGAAAACCCGTCCTCCCTTTGCCCGTTATCGCGCCACCACGGATATAAATTCACACCGAAATGGCGATTTCGTTGGGCAATCGTTTCAATCGCATTACGACATTCTACAATGGTACCGTGTAATTTTACTTTCGCCAGGAGATCGCAATTGCACAATTTTCGTCGCGCCAGACGAGACATTCGGGCGGACCTAGAAAGCGTCTAGGAAATGCTAATTTATCAGAGTTACCGGTCGTGCCGTTTACCATTTAAAAACCGTCGTTCCCGACTCGGAATCGATGCGCAGCAACCGTACGCCTACATGTCTGGATGCGTTTTGCAGACATGTGCCAACGAAATTTAACCATTTGCACTTCAAGCAATTTTAATTCGACAGAAAATGAAAGAAAACATATTCGTTGTATTCCTATATTTGCATTAATGTTTGAATACATAACATTCGTATTTGGTTGAATTTGTTCGACATATAGCGACCACCGAATTGTGCTAAGTTTCACTTCAAAAACGCCTGATTGTCTTCAATGGTGGCATTAACACTAAACTTACCGAGCAGTAAAATTGGCTAGTGTACTTATATTGTCATATATAAGTGACAAGAATTAATTTATTTCGATTTTGTGTCATTTTATTACAATTTGTCGAGGGATTCAATGTCTATACAAATTATAATTGTAACTACGGTACTGTTAGATGTAAAACATAAGCGAAGTGGATTAACCCTTTGTACTCCAAGCAATTTTAATTACTAACTGGAGACTTCTTTCTGTCCTAGAATAATACTTTTGCACGTAGTTCGTTTCCTTTCGCGCACATCAAATTTGTTAGTATCTATCGTACGGGTAACACTTTAATTTTTATTCACTTCTCAGATGCATACATTGTAATGTGAAAATTCTTTTGAATAATAGTCTGAGAATTTTCAGTGTCGCCTCAGAGGAGCTATTAGAATGCTAAGGGTTAAGAGATAGCGACGGATTTTTAAGTTTCGCAAAGAAAAAGATCAGTAATACGACGCTTTCGAGTCGGAAAAAAGCACGGATAACCACGGCAACGAGGCGTCGTTTCTGCTAGTCTCCACCTAACCAGGAGGAACTTGATCTCAATAAGTGATTAAGCGACCCGATAACGGTTTCTCGGAGAAACGGTTATTGACGCGTGGAGACAGAGAAAACGGAGTCATTGGAAATGCTGAGAAAGAAAAAAATAGCAAGTAGGAGAACGAGAGCGCAGTCTACATACGCGTAAAATTATTCGCTAGTCCTAATTCCATTGAATTTACATATCGAGAGGAAACAAAAACAATTTTACCGGCACGTACAATGGTCCCCATTAATATTCGGACGCCATGATACTCGAGAAGATTTTGCTGTATATCTCCGTTGTTGGTGGACTTAAAGAATTCGTCGTTTTGTAACAATAAGAAACACTTATTTTACGTGCTAGAAACATAGTTTTTATTTATTTAATTTGGCTACTTTTCGCGTTAATCAATGTTAAACAAAATAATGCTCAATGTTGATATCGCGTTTAGCCGTCCTGTTAAACATAAGATGTAAGCACTATCTGGTAAAGTTAGTTTCATTTCGAACTTCGTTATATATATATATAATATACGTATAATACGTCGTACGTATTAATTGTGAAAATGAATTGTAAAATAAAAATATATCGTTCGATGTACATCAACGTGTTATTTAGAATCGCGAGAAAGGGAAATCATACCGAGAAATCGGTAAATTATTACAATTGAGTAAGAGTACTGTAGCGGGCATCGTACGAAGATGTAATCTTGAGGATAGAATCGAATCTATTCCGTGGCCGTTCAAAACTGCTTGACGTTCGTGACAAACGTAATATGATTAGAAAAGTGAAAAAAGATCCTAGTTTAAGTGCTCTGAAATTGTTTGCAGAATTATTTGAAGAAACCGGAAAGAAAGTTCATTCTGATACAGTCCGTCGAATACTTCATGAAAGTTGATACCATGGCGGAATTCCGCGAAAAAAACCATATATTAACGATGCGAATTGAGAAAAAAGATTGCTGTTCGCCAAGGAATACATTTCTAAAGAAGAAGTATGATAGAAAGATGTCATTTTTGCAGATGAAAGCAAGTACGATAATTTTTGGGTCCGATGGACACAAACTTACGTGGCGTAAAATTAATGAAGAGTTTCATCGCTGAAACATGGCGGAGGAAGTGTAATGGTTTGGGGTTGTATCTCGGCTGCTGGAATGGATAAGAATAAATATTTACACATTTTGAAACAAAATTTAATAAAAAGTGCCAGTAATATGAACATTCACCACGGTTTTAAATTTTATCAAGATAACGATCCGAAACACGAATCACGTATAATTCAAGAATATTTATTGTATAATTGGCCAAAAGTATTGCAACCTCCTCCACAGTCACCGGATCTAAATCCAATTGAAAATTTATGGGATTATTTAGATCGTCGAGTCAGAATATCACCGATAAGGTCGAAGGAAGAATTAAAATTAAAATTGAGCGAAGAACGGTCACGTATTCCGCTAGAATATTTAAATAAAGTTATTTATAGTGTGCCCAAACGATCGAGTCATGCAATTAAACAACAGAGTAATCCAACAAAGTACTAAAATTGATACTCTTTTGTTAAAGTAAATGTAAATTTTTAAAAATTTAGTATTATCTTATTTAATATTGATTAACGCGAAAAGTGTACAAATTAAATAAATAAAAACTATGTTTCCAGCATTTAAAATAAGTGTTTTTTTTTTGTCATTACAAAACGACGAATTCTTTAAGCCCATTAACAGTGGAGATATACAGCAAGAATTTCTCAAGTATCGTGGTGTCCGAATATTAACGCCGGCCACTGTAGTTCGTCGGATATCGGTTTCGTAAGAACCGGAGAAATCAGTCTCTGTTTTACGGATCACCTAGCCGAAACAGTTGCAGATTTCCAAACAATCGACGAAGATAACCACCGAGCGATTCCCCTTGCATTCGAAATCGGAAAAAGAATCGAGAGAAGCGCGAACATCGGAGCGTTAACATTAATTTGTCTTTTGTCAATATTATTTTAGTCGATTCTTACGCGCTCCAGGTCTATTCCTCGTTGCGGTAACCGAAGAGTGACACAGCATTTTAAACAGATTATGTTTACAACATAAACAGATTACTTGCAAACGCATTTCGTGTCATCCCGTATGAATCACCGGGCACAATGCGGTGCAGTAAATAGCAGAGGCAAAGCTGCCATTAATTCGACAATCTGGCTTGACTTTGAATTTCTAATTAACGATGACGAAATGTTCCTGCCAATGGGAGACGCGTTGGACATGACCCTTTGCGAGTGGAAGCAGTCTTCTGTACTTCGCGTGTTCAGCGGAATTGTAACTCTGACAATGAAAGCAAATGAATCTAAGCAAACAAAAAATGAACGCGTTCCTTTGTGAAACTCAAGCCGTTCTCGTGTCTAGGAAAGGCAGCAGCACAGGCTGTTACTGTTACGCGAACCTGATTGCCTTCCTTTTGCCCTACGTGCATCTACGCCTACGTTAATGCTCGAAAGTTGTACTTAACATTTGTACGCGTCTAGCCGGTGGCGAAAATCCTGTCACTTCGAAATACTCGTTTCGAGATTCTTCGAGAAAATGTGAACGTTCTTGTTCAAGAACGGTTTATCCGAAATTGTAATAAAACTTTAAAGAACGCGTTTCGTAGATCGATGTCAATTATATACAGAGTGAAAGTTTCTTTTTTATTGAAATTGATTAACATTCTTACGAGATGCAAACGTTTAACATGTAGGCCTTCGTCTTAAAATCTTGCATTTTGCTTTCGTCGTAAAATGTTTTGTGGCTCGTAAGAATGTTAACCGATCTCGATGAAATTTTCACCGTGTATATAATCTCCATAAATCTACGAAATCTACGAAACGCGTTGATTCGAGTTTCATTACAAGCTGAAATAAAACAGTTCAACGAGAACCGATGTGTACGATTTTCTTTGCAATTCCAACCAATGGTTTTTCTAAATTTTCTTTGTTTATTATTTAGCGAACTGATTCTTCTGACGTGTCGATTATTTTTAAACGTGACCGAATACTTTCAGTCACGAATTGTATCATCGATGAACAGCGAGACAGTAAATCTAATTTTTTAAATATTTCTGTACAACAAGACATTTCAATGATCCAAGAAACACGCGATTCAGTTATGATAAAACTATTTCGAAACGTGACCAAATACTTTTTGTCACGAATTGTATCATCGACGAATAGCGAGACAGCAAGTCTAACAAGGGAATATATTCAGATGCGAAAATCCAATTTTGATGAAACTTATGGGAGTTTATAGGTTTATTATTTAAAAAAAAAAAGCTTTTATTAAAATTTTCTAGCCGGACTACATTTCCCATTGGAAACCACACAATTTAAGAAAAAATTCAAATTTTTTCGACCTCTTGCTTTCGAGATATCTCAAAAATACCCCAACTTTGAGGGCTGTTTTCACCCCTTCAAAGTGGACGGTTGCCGATAAGAAAAACACGTGGGAAATATTTTTCCAATCTCCCATAAGTTTCATCAAAATCGGATTTTCGCATCTGAATATGTTTCCGTGTATGTTTTTAATTGACTTCTGCATAAACAGACATTTCAATGATCTAGGAAATATGTAGTGGCTGCATAGTGGATGTAGTATCATCGCAGAGCAAATATTAAAGCAGGATGTCTATGGAATCCTCGATATAGTATATAGTCCCACGTCAAGAATCACATGTACGCATACTCTTCAATTATGTAAGCTCTCCTGGTCCCTCTTGACTTGCATACGGAAAACTAAAATTTTCTTGCACCCAAGCATGTAATGCAACCTAACCTACTCCCACTTACAATGTAGGTAGACGGCTTTCTTCGCTTCAAGAAAGTAGCCTCTCTTCGGGCGTGCATCGCGGATATACGCGCAAACATTCTTTACGCAAGTTCGATCTCTCCTTTCTTTCCTTTCCTCTCCTCTCTCCTTCTCACCCTCTCCCCCTCGCACCCTCTTTGCCTTTCACGGCTGCACGCGGCTTTTGGCTCTTGGCTCATGGCTCATGGCTCATGGCTCATGGCTCTTGGCTCTTGGCTCTTTCCTGTCATCTGCGAAGTATTCTTCTTAAACGCATTTGCATACTACCGTACAGTCAGTGAACCGTGCCCCAACCTTTTCCTCCACTTCCTCCAGTTCATTATTACCTGCTCAATTAACACTGAACCCACCACACCAGGTATAACGACACTTTTCCAATTTTTTATTTCAGAATTATTGAAGCTACAATATTGCCCCTTCGTAGAAATCGATTCGACACTAAAATTAATTCGAAATTAAAATTTATTGAAGCATGTCATTCTCATTTGAGAACAATAAATGCTAGTTAATTTTAACGCTGTGTAGTAGCTAATTAAATATTAAGGAAATCTAATTGCACTTACTAGCCAATTTTAAGGGCTTGTAGGTTTGGTGGTTAATTAAAAATCAAATCTATTTTAACACTCTGTAGGTTCACTAAGCAAATTCAAGCAAAGGTAATCGGACTCGCTAGCCAATTTTAAGGCCCTCTAGGTTCAGTGGTTAATTAAAAATCAAGCAAAGGTAATCGGACTTGCTAGCCAATTTTAAGGCCCTGTAGGTTCAG
>CM052093.1:10878306-10888755 GCA_028453745.1 Agapostemon virescens | reverse complement strand
ATATACTTCTTTCTACTTCGAAGAAATTGCGAACATCAAAATGAAGATCGCGGACAACCATAAATCAAGTCGTAGAGCGGATAGTCAAAAGATGAAATAAATTTTTGGAGCCTGTCTCTCGTAGTCGATGTTAATGTTGTTTTTACCTCGCATAAATATCTGTCTTTAAGTCTACTAATGAATAATAACAAATTGTTCTCGAAACGCGAGCAACGCGCGTTATTTTCTACTTTTCGACCATTGTGATCGTCAAAGAAACATTTGTTGCTTCGACGTTTTATCGCATAGTCGTTAATGGAGTTCGATTCCTTTGTACCATGCTTCCATATAGTCACTGGCACTAACACTAGGATACTCTTTACCAATATATATTACATTATAAAAACGATCAGAATTAATTTATTTGGGATTTTTATTACGATATGCGATTGAATAAAGAGATCTATAGCATTTTAATAGCAAATTAATGTTGTTTTTACCTCGCATAAAGATCCGCAAGGTCTACTAATGAATAATAACAAATTGTTCTTGAAACGCGAGCAACGCGCGTTATTTTCTACTTTTCGACCATTGTGATCGTCAAAGAAACATTTGTTGCGTCGACGTTTTATCGCATAGTCGTTAATGGAGTGTTCCTTTCCGCGAATCGCTATTGTAAATATTTCGATTTGTTAACTCGAAAATAGGCATTCTTCGGAATCACGGGTGCGCAGCGAAGGCTCGGCGGCGTTCGTTTCTAGCCGAGATTTCGAATTTTCGCGTTTGGTCTCTCGAAACGCGTGAAAGAGCATGTGCTCTCGCCAGAATTCGAATCTTCTTCCCACTGGCTTTACTTTCTACGAAAACAATCAGAGGAAATTTTACCGCGATGCTTTCACGATTGTTCCGTGTTCTCATAGTTCTGGATTTCGAATGCTATTGAGTTAACGGGCCGTCGTCGTCGACGACGACGTTGCCGTCAAGTCGAGATAGCGATGAGACGGAGAGCAAGGTAACGGCAAAGTTTTTAGCGTCGCGTTTCCGTTTAAAGTCAATTATCGTGTAGGTACGCATCTGCCTCTGCTCTATCCGTGACATCCTTGCGAGAAGTCTTGGGGTTCGTCGTGCGCGTGTAAATCAGTCTAAATTACACCTGGTATGCACGTGTACACAGACATCTGCTTTACAGTGCAAGAGCGAGTAAGGCATTGTAATCGCACCGTTGCGCAGTCGTCTGCAAAGCAGTTTTCTTTTAACGAAATTCAATATTGCAGCTTTCGTATGTGAACGAATCTTCTTCCCCATGAATTTACATCTTTCGAAACTTTAAAATTCAACATTGTTAGTTTCACCGCATGATCTTGTAATGAGACACAGCTTTACAAAGACAAAAATGTAAATTTAAATTCATTATTTTATTTGCTCAACGTGAAATTGAAAAATGCAAGTTTTTAACACATTTTTATATCAATTTACAAACCTTTCTAAACCTTAAAATTCAAAATTGTTAGTTTCACCGCATGATCTCATATGATCAGACACAGCGTTATAAACACAAAAATGTAAATTTAAATTCATTATTTCATTTGCTCATTGTAAAATTTAAAAATGCAAGTTTCTAGCATATTTTTATATGCAAGCACTTATGGTTTAGTTATTTAATTTCAGTTTATGCGGTTTTCAATCGAGATTCGAACTGTGCACAATTTTTATCGATTGGAACATTGAGAAGTTTTAAACGATATATTTAAGTGTGACAAATATCGGGTGCGATTCGTGTGAAAGCTTATGCAATTAAGAGAGAAAGCATGTTTATTTTACGCGCCGTCTCATGCCGCTTTTAATTTTATACCGATTTCAAGCAAGACGCACGTAGAGTTCTGTTACGTTTTTTTTATGGCAGCGAATTTTATTGTAAGAAGCAATTTTTTTTATCAAAACGATCGAGAGGAAAGTTCTTTAAGTATTAGTCATAAGATTTCACTTGGTGGTAATACTTTTTTATGCCACTATACCTTACATCATTGAAATTAAATTCTTGTTGGATAACTTCAATATAAAGTTGTTATTAATTTTACTTTAAAATACCGTTTTCCAGATCACTGTGTTTTCTCGGCAAAAATTTCATAGTAACTTTAACTATCGCGACGGGCTCAAGTATTTTACAAATAGATTCGAACATTGACCGACTAAATTCGAATCTACTAGAAGCATTTTGAGAAAGCAATATTTTTAAATAGATCCGAACAACGGATTCTTTGCGAGCATTTTATTCGAAATTTCGTTTGAAAATGAATATTGTAAATTCGTATAACAGTACTTTCTAAAGCAGAGAATATTATAAATAAAAAAGAAATAAATTCTGTGAATGAAATATAATTTTGAAACAGTTGTATGTTGCAAAGTAAAATCAAGTAAATTATTACCTTGCTTATTATCTTTATTTCTGTATAAACATCCTAAAATTCGTAAATGTTAATGCTTTTCTATCTCTCGAAGTACTTACAAGTAGATTTTCGAAACTTCTAGCTACTCGTTTAAAAGTTCGAAACATGAGCGCTATATATTCTGACTAGTATTCGAACTCTGTGAAATGATCCTTAGATATTGGACTTCATTTGGATTTATAAATGAACTTGCTGCTATCACTAGTTAACGCTAAACCTACCGCTGCGCAGTCAAATAACCATTTCCAGTTTCTTTATTACGCAATTATAAAAATAGAAGGGATGCCTCCATTGAAAATAATTATACGCATTTATCTACGTAAGAATATATTATCTATCAATGTCGTGTGAAATCTAAATAAAAATTTTATAATTTTTCTTAGGCGTCGCATGTGTCACCACTTTTGTGCTCGGCAGATCCAGAGTTAAACAACTGTTGATCCTTAGCGCCATTAAAAATTGTCATATTATTATTCAAAATAAAATTAGTAAAAATGTAAATCTTAAATATACAAGTGATAATAATAAACTAAATAAATTCACGAAGGGAAATGGATTCTGCAGAATGGAAGCATTCTAGGTCGAAAACTGCGTCGATCGTGGAATTAAAATTGCTTCGAGTGCAAAGGATTAAGACGCATCGCAGATGTTCTTTTATTTATTGGCCGCAGCGCGTCTAACGTTTCGTAAGTCTATCTCCAGCGATTTTTCACGGAAATCGTATTTCCTTCGTCTCCTGTTTCTGCGGTCGAGTACAAGAAGACACAGGGAAGTAGGATGATGCAACTAGCGGTTGTTCATCTTGAATTTTATTTATCCGATCTGATTTGAAATACAAAGGGAAAACGTTCCGCCAAGGCTGTTCCGACAGCAAGAAACGTATGTAAAATCAAACTTCACGGATAATGCTCGAAAACATTACGACAAGTGAAATCTGCTGGCGACAGATCAAACGAAAGATAGTTTTATGTTGTAACTTTGGAAGTTTCTCTGCTACGGTCAATCCCGATGGACTAACGTACGTGTAACAATATTAGGTTTTCAACAAACTCGCTAATGCGAACAGCGACGATTGCGACGGTCACTTCCGTGGGTTTCGAATCGTTTGAATTGTGAAGTAAAAACATGCTCTTTACGTAGAATTTATATTTTTAACGTGACAAATAGACATTATGTAATAGTCATTCTCTTCGCGAACAGTCAAGAACAGAAAATTTACAATTTGCTCACTCCTTGGAAAGAAAACTCGAGATTAATCAACGTCGTCGATATCCTTCCTTGTATAATCATAATGATACAATAGAAAACAACGATTCGCTTTGTAATAAATTATGACGTCGGTCATTTAAAAATAAGTAACTCACGGATCCGTGGTTATATAAACTTTACTCGAACGATTTTGAATCACCGTTTATACAGGCTGCTAAAAAATAAGGTCCGATATTAATAGGCCTTATAGTGCCCATCGAGATGAGCGAAGAACATGTAATTAACATAGATCCTAAAAGCAATTCTATGCTTGTAAAATCAACTTTTATTATTTATTAGCGTTCCATGTCGTGACCATATTATTCCGCTTCAGACACAGTTATGATATGGAACAGAAATAAATAATAAAAGTTTGTTTTACAGGGAAAGGATTGCGTTTACGATCTACAGTCGGTGGAAAAAGTATTCGAACAGCAACTGAAAACGAATAAGTCCCAGAACGACTGGAATCTCTTTGAGATATTAGAATATCTGGTTTACCAGCTAATGTGTAAACAATATATATATATATATATATATATATTTAATTATTACTAGTCACAATTTTGTGGAAAAATAGAGTAAAGGTCACGATTTTTAATTTTCTATCTGTTCGTATGAAGAGAATTTCAAATATGCCTTTCATAAGTTTTATAACTTTATATATCCATATATGGAAAATTTCACATGAAAAAGCTATAGGCATTGTAACATGTGAAAATATTAAAACTTTTTTTATTTATTTTTAATTATTTATATTTCTTAACAACCTTGATCGATTTTTATGCAACTTTGTGTACATAATAACTTCTTCTGGTCCACAAAAGGAACCCTCTAATTTTTCGTTAAAATTTTATTTAAAAAACCTTCAAATTTGTGACATTTACTTTCCTCCTCGCATTTGCAACAACCGGAAATTTGAAAAAGAGTGTTATTTATACATTAATTATTGGCTTAATCCTTCTAACATCTAAAAAAGAACTCGAGTCGTTTAGTCGACATTTAAAAAAAAAAGTTATTCACTTTTCATCAGCATGCGAATACTTTTTACACCGACTGTATGATAATTAGACTTCTTTTACTCGTGACGGTGAAGTAGTATAAGGCCTACAAGTATCAGATCTTTTTCTCATATCGCCATGTACAAGAAATTCCCAGTAAATGGAGTCCGGAACGTCTACGCAAGAAACGTTTAATTTGACAAAGAAATAAGTTTCCTGAACTGGCAAGTTAACCAAAAGCAACGCTTTCCTTTCGCTCGACACTCCTTTCGAGCAATAAAACGTTCCAATCCAATAAATAGGAAAAGATCATGGCTGCCGAGTTCTTTCGAACACGAATATTAACGTTCGTAATTTCTATCCGAACTTCGACGGTTTCAAGTTCGAATTATTAGGCAACCAGTAACCAAAATTGAAAGGAGGATCTCCGGTATGCTCCGCATCGTAACCCGGAATCGTACGTAGCGTGTAGGCCTCGCCAAGAATTTATTCCTATCACGAATACTGACGGTGGAGGTCAATCCACTTGAAGGCAGAAAAGTCAGGATGCTCACTCAAACTGGACTTACTGGATACTCTAGCTCTAAAGTCAAAGACTTCCAGTTCAGGCTGGGAGAGATTCAGATGGAAGCCGATTCCGAGATATTCTGTATAGTTATGCCGCAGAACGGAACAAATCGCACGAATCGAACTGCTCCGAATGCTTCATGGAAAACAGCTGTTCAACGAGACCTTAACTGTTCTTCGACCCTTGACAAATCTTGCATACAAATCGCAACAAAATTTCCTACTGCAAGACCGAGGAAAATCGTTCACCGAAATCGGTTACCGAAGTCATTGCCAATGATCGGTAATATCAGATCAACGTGAGAAATCTCTTCGTTCCAGTCTTAAACGTACGTCTCTTACCGTTTCCACTGCCTTTACGTAAGCTCGCCGCGTTAACATTAACGACAACTTATATCACAGAGATAAAACTGTTTATCCTTAGTTCTTGCAATGTCGTATGTCCCGCGACACTTTAAAATGTTAGAAGCCAACGACACGAGTCTGTCCTCGTTAATCCTGCATCGTTGATTGCAAGCCGATTCTCACATTGCATCCGAGTTCTGCTTATGCAGGTTAACGCGTTTTAACCCGTTAACCCCTTATTCCTTTTACGATTACTGGATCGGCGTATTTGACAAACGAAAAGCGCGCGTTTATTCGATTTATCTGGAAACTCCGAGCAGGATATGAGCCGTGTATTTTGAAAGTGACCTAAGTCCATTTATACTTAAATTGTGTTTCAATGCAATTAAAAATATACGTACAGAATACTAATGAGTCATACTGCTTAAGTGTATCTAAAGGTGTTAAATTTATAGTTCCTATTAAAATAATGGCAATTATTAAGTGAATAATATGCGTTTTCTTACAAAGAACGGAGTTAGGCCACTTTCAAAATTAACAACCAGATTCGTTATAAAATTTGAAGGAACCTAAGTTCATTCAACATAATTTAAGATGCTTCAAATTGAAAAAAAACAATAGTCATTTTATTTTACATATCTTTACAACACTTCAAAAACATAATTTATGCGATTCAAAACATTTTTTACAAACATAAATTACAAAACAATTTACTACTCATCTACATTTTGTGTCATCTCAATTATGTCCTTGAATTTTGCTGTTGTAATTTGTCTGATATTTTTATACAGTGGTGTCAATTCAACATTTTCGAATTTTCTTGGTCTACCCCGACGTGGTAATAAATTCAGGACTTTAAAATTTTCGTTCTCATTCATTGATGTCTTATAGAAAATTTTATACGGTTCATTTCTGACAAAACGCATCCAACATATTTTTAACCAGTTTATTGATTCTCCGTTAGAATTCTTTACCCTTTTAAAAATCTTTGTTTTGGAAAACTTTTGAAGGTACATTATTTCCGGTTTGAGTACAATATCTTTTTCCTGAATTCCGTTTAATCTTTCGCACTTTTTGGATGTATGTTTTATGAATCATTTCTCCATTATTATCTGTATCTACATCCCCTGAAGACGAATATTGTTCTATAATTCTCTTTCTTTTTCGATTTTCTTTGAAATCATTAGTTACTAATTCTTCTTCACTATCTGAACTAAATGGTCTTGTCGTTTTGTTCTTCCCCATGGGTGAAATAATTTCTAAAATTTAATATTACATTTTAAGTTTTATATTTAATTGTAAGTACATACTATGTATATTGCGTAAATTTTGTTTAACCGCATTAATTAAACGTACTCATTATTCAACTAATGCAATTGTCCAAAAACTGAGGTTAACTTGTTAAATACTAATTAATTAAAATTACCTCCATCACTGCCTTCGGACACTATCAATGATAAATATCTTGATTTAAGTATAAGTGGACTTAGGCCACTCTCAAAATAAACGGATCAATTATTAAACTAACTCTGAAAACTTATGTGTCCAGAATTATCGTATTTGCTCGGAATACAAGTAACCTTAAATGCTTTATTGATAGATAACTTGAAGTTGTACATGTAACCACGGAGAACCGGAAATAATTGACAAATGGACTTAGGCCACTTTCAAAATAAGCTGCTCATATAATCATCTCGGTCGTTAACACCAAACTGACCACTGTCGGTGAAATAAACAATTTTATTATTGTACCACAATTATTCGATTCGAAACGCGTGTAAATTAACACTTTAACTGCCAGAACAACAACCTCAAAAATTTCACAAAATCAAAATAATTTATTTGATGAAACAACAATTTAAAATTGAAAATGTACGACACATAGTTATCCTTCGACTTTCTCGTATTCTCCGGATTTCAACTAAAGGTAGTGCAACGATTATATTAATGTACAAATTTATTTTTAAATATGGACAAATTACTCTGTCACCCTATGTGGGTGACATAGCAGTCAAAGTGTTAAAATTGGATTCAACGTCTTGATTTTTCTTGAGCAACTTCATGCATCGATTTACTAAATGACGTGCAAAAAGGATTTTGAAAAAGTTGTAATTGATATGAATTACATGACAAATAAAAACGGAATATTTTAAATATTCTGTATTTAAGCTACGTACTAAAAATGTTAGAGACGCATCTTGTACATCTATAAGAGTTATTCAGATGCAGTAAAATTCATTGAAATTGATTGACGTACACACGTCATGAAAGTGGTGAAAATTTCAATTCTTCACGATCCTTTGTCACTTTCTGCTTAAACTCCACATATTCTTATATCTTTCTATGTGTGTCTTTTATTTCTGCGTCAATCGATTTCGATGAGGTTTATAAATCTTTTATTATATTTTTAAATATTTTTAATATCCAACCATTTTTAACCCTTTGCACTCGAATGGTGACTCCGAGGCACCATTAAAAATTCCCTCACCATCATGTATAATGGTAAATGATTCAACTGCTGTAAATTTAATTGTAATAAAAGTTTAATTGTTGTACGAACGAGTAATAGTAAATGAACCCATACCCATAGGATAAAATAGATTAAATAGGCAGTCAAAGTGTTAACGCTAAAACCAATTGACTTCGAGAAAAATAATTTCCTGGGATCTCCGAAGCAGAATTAAAAACATCCCCCAAAAAAGTTGCAGAATTCAGTAGTTGTAATAAAAATTGAGCGAAATCTAAATGAATTATAATTAGTAATTTTGACAGGACACTGGTTTAGCGTTAAGAAACAACAAAGAAACCGACTTTTATCGAAAACAACCGTTCTCCCAGTTGGATGTAGTCCGCGTGAAATGACTATCGGCGATTTTTTTGCAGTTGTTTCGAGCATGGAATACTAGAAAGGTTCCACTTGTTGATTCGCTTGCGGCTGTCGCGCTATTTTCCATCCTCGTCTAAATATTCTATAGTATCCTTTGATCCATGAAATTGCCTGAAAGCCATGGTACCGTATTCTCGCTACGAAATACCTGAAGATACCAGCAAGACAAGTGGCCGCGTTTCTCTGCGTCAAAGGAATGCATACAGAACGACCGATATAATACGATTCTTCACCCTCGAACGGCGAAGCTTCAAGCTCAACGACAATGCCACAGTTTCAAAACCGAAAGAGAGACCACCTAATGTCGGGCATTTAATGCCTATCCATCGATATTTATCATCGATTATTCGTGTCGAGATGACGAAACAGCTTTTTAGACGGTGCTCCAGCGTACAGGCATTTAAAGGTCAACGGTACACGGGGAGAGACCCCGTTCACGTAAGTCAATTAAGAAACGCGTGTAAATTAACGCTAAAACCGATATATCGACTTGGGAGAAACATATTTTCCTGGGATTTCCTAAGCAGGCAAAACTAAGCCGAAATAATCGTTCTCGACTATCCGAACAGCTGCCTTTCAGCTTGTTTTCTCTTGGCACGTGAAAACATTATTGTTTCCCCCGTTGGAACGGACCCGTTCAAAACAAGGACAGAACCGTTCAACAAGTCGTTCGAACGGATAAAGGAAATCGTCGAGAGACGATCCCCGACTCGGCAGAATCTGCACAACGTGTAAAATATCTTTTTTGCATACGAAATTTATACGTTCAACGCGCGGCAAAATAGACATTATGCAACCGTGATTCTCTTTTATAAAATTTTTCCCTATCCCGAGGAAAAGAAACACCTTGGATCGATCGACGTTCGCTGCTCGATCGACGAACCGTTTGCATTTCACGGGGACAAAGCGGAAGCGCGGTCGCAGGAAGAGAGTAGTCTTGGACTTACCACGGCTGCCATCCGATCCATTCACAATTCACGATCGTATCCAGAGTGTCATGGCACAACGATAGAACAGAACGACCGTCCACGGCACTGGCGAACGGAGAAGAGATTCACCCTTGAACCGAACCACCGAACAACAATATCACTCGGACAGCAGTTTTGCACACTTCGCTTTTCAACTCGGCTCGGATCGCATGTCTCACTTTCGCGGCTCGGGGCCGATTTCGCACAAGTAGATTTAGCCCCCGCGAGCGCGGACGACGCGTGCCATGGGTGGGAGTAAAAGTCGGCAGATCGGAATCGAACGGATATCGGTGGGGAATTTCGTGCGGAGGAAGAAGAAGAGGAAGAGATAAGGGAGAAGAGAGAGAGAAAAAAAAAAGAAGAGGAGGAAGAAGAAGGAAAACCGAATCGAAGAACCGAACGCGGCGAACGTCGCCGGCCAAGTGAGAGGCTAGCGGCACTACCGACCAGGCGACGTGACGTCAGAGTGCCTCCTCTCTTTTTGCCATTCCACAGCGAGCGCCGCGAGAAAGGTGCCTATACAACTTGGTATCCCCTTCTCTTATGTCCTTGTTTGCGAGGAGCACCGAAGAGACCTTAAAGGATACCTCGGTGCTAGCGAATATTTTCATCGAAATTCTTTGCCCGAACTACCTTTACAGCTGCTTTAAGCTCGCGACACTCGGGAGAGACACAGGAGAGAGAGAGAGAGAGAGAGAGAGAGAGAGAGAGAGAGAGAGTGAGAGAGTGAGAGAGGAAGAGAGAGATACCAGGATATGGCAGATGCAAGAAACGCGAAATGCAAAATGCCACTTTGAGCAAACGGGAGTAACGGCACAGCAACGGCCAGCAGGGACCAGATGGGCCCGTGCTCGATCTTTTTCCCATCGGCCACGACCGAGATTCGAATTGGCTCGCTTAAATGGACCGTGGACGAAATCGAGTATTTTGAAAGGTGCCTAACAAGGCTTTGCCGAAGAGTCTGCTGGAACGTCTAGAAAAGATGAGATCCGGGACATTGGAAAGAG
>CM052093.1:10842747-10857575 GCA_028453745.1 Agapostemon virescens | reverse complement strand
TCGAGATTACCTTGATAGACCCGAGGCTCGATCTGAGTTAGGAGCTTTTGCTTTTTTATAACTCCTTGTATTCGATATAACTTTTCTTCTTCTCTATCGTTTCTGCATTTTTACGATAATTATGTAAAAGTAATGTTAGAATCTTTTAGTCAAAAAATGTGTCGTTAGATTTATATACGCCTTCGTTATTTAAAATCTTTCACCAGTTTATTTACCTTTTATCTCGGTATCACTTTAATGTGAAATTCTTTTTGATATACATTATTCTTAATTCCATTGCTTCCATGTTTTGGCATTGCTCTCGCAAAAATTATTTGAATTACTGTTCATTTTCTAAAGGTGACGTTTCCCTTTTTTAATTTTAAATTCTTTTAAAACTTATTCAATTTTCTAATTGAAATCATTAGTTCAAACTCAATTATTAATTAATCGGCCGAAACGACTGTCACTTCGTTTCGTATAACACTAGAACTACCGAACAATAAATCCAACGATATACATTGCTTTGAAATAATAACGAGACTGCATCTATTAAAACTTTATACAATTCTTATTGTAAAGTAATTGTCATTAAAGAAGTACATCCGAAAATTTTTGATTAAAACATTTTTATAACTTCAATAATTGTGAAAGAAAAAACTGGGGGCCAGTCAAAATGACTGGTTTGGTAGTTCTAATGTTAAGGAGGCAGTCTCATGGAACACTGTAAAATTCAACAATTTCAATAAATATTTTTGAAATTGTCAATACCGTGCACGTTATAATATGTTCCTTTATCCGATTTGGCCGTATAAAACATTTTTTAATAGTTCTAATTACTTATGTCTTATTTTTATCTGGTCCACAATCAGTTCAGAAAATATTTGAACACGGATGTATTTCGGTCATGAACTTTGAATTTTTGTCAGCTGGAGACAAAACGTGCCTCTAGTTTGTCGTATTAAATAGCAGGCGTATTTAAGAAAATTAAACAAGGAATGTGAAAGTTAAGCTAATAGGTAATATATAAAATAGCTTGTAAAAATTTTAAACCAATTGGCCATGCAGTTTTTGAGATTTAAAAAAAACGCGTTCAAAATTTTGTACCAATACCACTGCGTTGATGCATCATTCTTCTGGAATCGTTATAGCTTTTTTTGTTTCAATCAATTTAATCATCATATTTTGGGAAAATATTTTTAAGGCTCCATGCTTTTAGAAAATACAATAAAAAACTCGACTTTGAGACTCGTTTAGTTTTCTCAAATAAAAAACATCAAATTTAAAGGAGACTGTATTCGTTTACACTAAGCAAAAATTCCTTTGATTGTTTATTAAATTGCACATAAAATTTCTATTTTTGTTCTGCTATTCTTCTAAATTGCTTTTCTCATGAAGCACTTGATTACAAGTGCATGCATACATCCATTCAGAAGTGTAGGATTGTTGGTCGTAAATTATTTATAAAATTTAAAAAGCGAAAGATTTTTATGGAGTTTCCTCTCAGTTTAAACTGTTTGAAATTGTCTTGTAAAGTTTATTAACACTAAACCTACCGAGCATTAAAATTATCTCGTGTACATTGTCTTATAAAAATGACAAAATATCATTTATTTAGAATTTCTACGATTATTATTATAGTACATGATTGAATAATGAAATCTATTGAATCGATTCCAATGAAGGCAATTTTATGACTTCAATAATAGTAAAATAGAAAATCTAGAAAGAGTCATTTGACCCACTGTGGTAGGTTTAGTGTTAAAAAATATTATTTTCGTTGTATATCGGATTGCTAGATAGAAAATGTTGAATCAAAAATATTCTGTAAAAAAAACTTAGCAATTTATTAGTTTTACAATTTTTTACGGATAAATTTAAACAATAGAGACATTGAAATCTTTGTTATAAATCAAAGTTTGTCTGAATTGCTTATGTTGAAATGCATCGAATACATATACAATACAACAGCGAATTAGTTATTTTGTAATAAAAATGGAAGTCTTTTTAAGACTCGTGCCGGTTTAAATCGTCTACAATTTCTTAGATAGATTTTTTAATAAAAATTATTTCCATTGTATATTTAGTTATCGTATACTATATGCGAGCGTGTATAAAGCCAAACTTATACAGTGTTTTTGTTAAGAGGTACTTTTGTGTGTGTAAACAGCTACAGTGTGGGTCACGCTAAAGTTCAGAACCAGTTCTTTGAGATCCGATCCTTCAAGATCCAAACGTGGAAGTTTTGTGAAGGTCTCTATCCGTTTAAGCTGTTTAAAATTTTCTCGTTCGATCTTTCACCAAAACTTTTACTTCTGTGGCGCATATTAGTTTTCTACCATTTTCATAATATTCATTTTATCAGAATATATTTGCTGCAGTAGATCTGTATTTTCTCCGTTTAAACGCGTTTCTACTTTTTAATTAAAAAAGCGGAGGTTTCAAGGTGCGTTTAAAGTTACCTTTTCATTTGAGTCTTTCATAAAGAAATTATTTCCGTCGCTGAGTTGGCTTGAAGGAACATTTCTCGACTTTTCTATCGTTTGGCACATTTATTTATAATGGTATCGTGACCCAAATGTTTACACACATGTTTAATTACTGCGTGTTATTCGAATAAAATTATTCAGATCATTTCAACAGAATCAATTCAGGCAAACTTTAATATATAACAAAGATTTCAGTATTATTCTCTAATATTTAAATTTATCTCAAAAAAGTTGTAGAACTAATAAATTGTGAAATTTTAAAATTACAAAAGTCTTTATAGTAGTTTAAATCGTATGCATTGGAATGTCTTACACGAATTATGAACAAAATAATCTAAAACGATACTCAACGGCTATGTTACACACGCGTAAATTACTTATTTTGACTAGTACGTTTTATTAAAAAAATTTATACGTTCATTGAAATTTATTGTTCAAAATCAAACATTTCATTGTAACAACCTGTACGATGGTATTATCAGTTACACTATTTTTCAGATATGTGCTAACTATCTAATGTTTTAAATTAATTACTGTACCACCAAAATTACATTACTCGTTACCCAATAGATTAAAGCGCTATTAAAACGTTTAGTTTGAATAATAACACAAATTGAATATTCCTCCGATACGACGAAATATGAAAATTTTTAACACTTTAACCGCCCAACCAATAGTGTTAATAGATGTCTTCTTTTTATCATATATTACAATAAAAATTTCAATTACTTTCATAATGCAGTGTAAAGCAGTTCGTTTTAGTGCTCCATAAACCTAGTGTTACACATTAAATTGAACTTTCGAACCCTCGAAACCGTGTGACAGTTTCCTCGACGTGAAAACTCCGGAGAATGTACAATTTAAAAACAATTCGATATGGTTGGTGAACCCGGAACATAGTAAGTACTACGATTATTCAAACAGTGTTGCTGCAACATTGTGACAATGTGTGAATGTTAATGATCTGCTACGCGATCTATGAATATGTTTCGTTTGAACGTTTGTATGTGACGTTCATTCTAATCTAAATGTGGAATGGCGTTTATAGTGTTTAAAAAATTAAAAGTCTCCGGGTCCAGATAGTTCATTCTCAAAAGATAACGATTAGCACATGTAATCATTGAAGGGAAAACTTACGATTGTAACATTATTTGTGACTCGGATCAATATTTTCTGCAATGCTTATTATAAACTGAGTATTAATATTACATATTAATATGTACTATTAATATGTAATAGTAATATTCATATGTAATATTAATACGAATATTAGTATTAATATTATATAATATATATTATATTATATAGATAATATAACTACATAAGATATATAATATAACTATATAATATAATATAACTATATAATTATAAAGACTATATAATATTATATAGTATATAATACTAATATGTAATATTAATATAATATGAATGTTGCAACTCTTAGTTTAAAAATCGTTTGGAAAGTTACGAGAATTGTTTTGACAAAGTTTGAATTTGAAAGAATTATTACTATTTAATATATTTATTATTTGAATCGTAATTATCAATCGAATTATTTCATAATAAAGAATATTAAAGAATTTTTTCTTAATAGTTTTGACACATTGAAAATAATATTTTTAAAAGGTGTTAAGATTTCATATTATATAAAACCATTACCTGAAACATTTAAATAACAATAAAAAGGAAAACGGCGGACAGATAAATGTTCTTATCGAATCTTAGTAATTATATATTAAGAAATTCAAAGAAATTATTAAAACAGTTGCAGACTTGCGTGAAAGTTCGTTAAATATGAGTTTTAGAAAGTATAACAGCAAGAAAGAAAGAATGTTTACTATAATGGTTGCAACTAGTTGGCGAGTGCATTTTATAAATTACACAAGAGTGCATAGATCGAGATATTCCCTGACACAACGGAAACAATAATTAATTTCATGATAAAATTTTGTCACGATTCGAAACGCGTCGAATCGAGAGCGTCGGTCGAGAGAGACTCTTTACACAAAAGAGCGCGGAAATCCGCGCAACGCACTTCCGTGAAAGTTTCTGAACAAGTTTAATTGTACATATGTAGGTGCGTACTCTCGTGCGATGTCTGTTTATCCACTTGATCGATTTAAACCGGCTGGCAAAAGTACAAAGAGCAATCTGTCCGGAAAAGTAGCATTGTCGCACGTTACATCTCTCGTTTCCCTAAATTTCACGAGTCATTAGTTATTCAGCATATTCCTATTGGTATAATAGTATGAATTTAACGGTGATCAATAATTCTAGATAATGACATTTATAAGTAATCAATTCATATATGCCACAATTAAAAGATTATCATTTTCATAACTTAAAATATTTTAATAGTTTCTATAAAAAATGTATATATTTATATTATCTTAAATTTATATTTTATAATATAATTTTATATATTTAAATTTATAATAATATATTTAAATTTATTATTTTATAATATCTATATTCTATAAATTATATATTTCTATAGATTATCTTTAAAATTTTAATTACATGAAAATTCTAAAAGTAAACTGCATTTTCCAAATTCTAATATTTACATTAAGTTTATAGACCACACTAATATTATACTCATTTTATGCAATAATTGAATAAAATTTATATTAGCACTAGAACTGCCGAGTAATAAATACGATTGATGTACATTGTCTTGTAATAGTGACAAGACTGCATCTATTCTGACCTTATCCCATTTTTATTGCAATGTCTGCTTCAATGAAGAAATTCATTCGAAGCTTTCCAATGAAGATACTTTTATAATTTCTCGAATTGTTGAAGAAAAAATTACGAACCAGTCATTTTAACTGAATTTTAAAAGAATCTAACAACATTGAAAACACAATTGTATATAGTTACAAATATATTGGAACAATTATTTTATACTTACAATGTTGAATAAAATTTTCAACTACAATTAATTCGTATAGGAAAGGTAATAATTTGAAATAGGTTAATAATATTATATGTTAAATAAAAGTAATTTGATGTTCTACTAAATTGGAAAGCGTAATTGAATTGTTTATATATATTTATTGCAAGAGAATCTAATATTCCAAATTTTCCAAATGCTTGAATAGAATCTTCATAATAATATCGCTAACGTATTATTTAAAGGAAGTTACTTGATGATTAGTTATACGGTAGAACCTTCATTATCCGAACTGATGATATCCGAAACCTCCATTATCTCAAAAAGTTCGACATTTAAATAATTCAATCTGAGGCGATCTATATGCAATGCTGTTTAGCATATATATCAATACAAATTGAAGTATGTAATTTAATTAAATTACTATACTATTATACGAACTCTCAGGTGTCCTTGTCTGGTTTCGGATAATCGAAGTACTAGTATATCAGAAAACACAAACACATGCGTTCGAAACTACTTCGAAAAATTCATTCTGAATTATTATTTGGACCGTTTATTTCGAAAGTGGTGTAAGTCCTTTTTTTTAAAAAAAATGAGATATGACGTAATTTATGCTTAATTTAGTATAAACTTTTTGTTTATAACTAGTTAGTATTTAATATCTTAAAAAATACCTATGCTTTTTTCAATTTAAAATTGGCCGGTAAAAGAAATTGCGTAACCAATGATTATGAAAGTGGTGTAAGTCCAATTTCCATAGACAGAAAAAATGGCCTTACGAAAAAAGAATTTCCTGTACACACCACAGGATTATTATGACGTTATAAACCAATGTGGACAACATAATACATTTATTTTACACGAAATGAAACGAGAGAATTTTGTTTCAACAAAAAATCTACAAACCGCAATTAAAAAACAGATAAGAAGAAACACTAATGGAGAAAAAGTAAATTGGTTGCAAATATGTTGGATGAGATTTTGCAAAAGTGCACCGTATATTATTTTATATAAAACATCAATGGAGGACACAGAATTTAAAACACTAAATTTATCACCTACATGTCGGGGAAGACCGCCAAAATTTGAAAAAATCGCCCTGGCGCCTTTGTATCACGATGCCAGGCCTATTACATACGAAAAATATAAGGATATGCAGCAGTTATTACCTTATATACCTCCTGTGCATCATGAATATTTTAAAACACTGCCATATGAAGAGCATAAATAATTAATAATACCAATATCTTGTGTTAAGTTTAACAATATATAAATATAATTAACGTTCAAAATAAAAAATACTAATTCTATTTTATTTCTTGTTATTATTTATAAACAAAATTGGAGTAATATGAAATATATTTTAAGTGATATTTTTTATTTCAAAATTGAAATTAAACGATATTTACAATTGACTAATTATGAAAGTGGTGGAAGTCCATTTACAGCCTGGAAATACATATTATTTTAGTTAAATTCGCCTAAAAGAAATTTATATAATCAAATTACATATTGATGAATTAGTACAAACATTCCCAGACTTCACATAATTAACCTATATCTTTTAATTGTCAGATCTGCTAACATTTAATTTTCTCGAAACAGAAGAAAATCGACTTGCACCACTTTCAAAATAAACGGTCCATTTATAAACATAATGACAACACTCGTAATTTATGTGTACAGTAGAATTCTATTAATCGAAAATGACTGTGTAACTATTGACAAATTATTATTCCACAAAACTAGCGAAACGGTAGAACCAAAATCTTGAAACAATGGAGTAACTGAATTTCATGATTTAAAACCTATACTCTTAGAAGAAACAACATCGGGTTCACTCGAAGCGTGTTATTTTATTCTGTTTCTCTGGTTAATTGAACTTTCGTATTTTGCAAGCGTGACGTGAAAAATTATGCACACGAGGTTTCATTTTCAACGTCGGCCACGCTTTTTTCATTCGTTTGTTTCATGAAAACCGGAAACTTTCTATGTGCCAGTTGGAAATCAAACCTTTTGCGGACGTCGAACACTTTCTTGGCGTATTTCAATGACTCTTCGTTTCTCCTTTCTCAAAAATTGTGTAAATTGAACAGCACAGATTTTTTTTCCCGTTTCAAGAAAGTGTATACAACCACTACGCCGCGTACAGTGGTGTATTAAAGAAAGCTTATATAATAATGTATGCGATAAAGATCATAATTTCTACGAACTGAAATCCCTCTTTAAAGCATTAATGAATTTTTTAACAATATCTGCGTCCTGTAAAATAATAAAAACGAGAAAATTACAAAAGAGGATAGAAAATTGAAACTAGGTGGACAAATGTAAGTTTATTTCTATATCTTTGCGATTGAAATTTCAATATTGAAACACTTTTATTACTTTTTGGGACCTTCATTGCTGTCTGTTACAACTTGTAACCGATTTGGTATACTTCGCAGCTACAATAATTAGAACTTCTCTGTTTATAATAATTTTACAGAAGAGGGAAGAAAGTTTACATATATCTTATGTTTATATTTACTTAAATGCTCAAAAATTGGTTAGAAGAGGATAAAATTCTACTTAATTTTATAAGAAAAACGTAATATTCACGTTTCGTAGATTTTGTTTTGAAAACTCAAAAATGTTTTGAAAGTAATAATTTCTTCGATAGCTCACATTTGAATAGTCTCGTCTAAAATTTGTCAGAGATTTTCAATGGTATTGAGATTTAGAAATTGTGGCGAGTACTCGAGTTTTAAAATTCTTTTCCCTTAACACTAGAATTACCGAACCAGTCAAAACGACTGGTTCCTGATTTTTTCGTTTACAATTATTGAAGTTATAAAAACATTTTTACCAGAAAGTTTCGAATACATTTCTTCATTGAAGCTGACATGACGATAAAAATTGGACAAGATCTGAATGGATGCAATTTTCTCATTATTGAAAAACAATATACTAATTGTTTTTATTGATCTGTATGACGAAGAACGTAGATATTAATTACAGCCTAGGTATTAACAGAAATAAATAAAAACATTGCCAAATTTCTACTACGTAGTTGTTATTATTATTTTAATGCAAAAGACTTTAAACTTACATTAATCATGTGACAAACTATTAAACAAACCACATTTGATATTGTATGGTGTGACGAGGTGTCCCAGGCTAGATAAATGTTATCAACATTTGAAAAACTCAATGTTAAATCTAGTGCTAAAAATAACAAGTATTGTTTTATTTTAAAATCACAAGAATGTGCATTGTTTATTGAGAAATTATACTGTTTAATAATCGTCAGTGTTTTGAATTGCATTTTAATCGAATCGCAACGAAGATCATGCCATTCGAATCGAATATAATTTACAAGAATTAATATTGTGCATTGAGTGCATCACTCAGGTTATGCTTGCACTGTAAATTTGATGACAAAACTGAGTAGGCGAAATACCAAACCGTAAAACCGTGAAAAGAGTTGAGAAACAGAACCGTAACTTACTTTCTTACTTGCTTGCTTACTGGAAAATAGCGTAGTGTCTTCAGTGTATATAATTTCTTATGAAAAGGAATACATTTCTTTCGTTGGCAATTGAGGTAACTATTTTTAAAATTTATTTGTTTATATAGATTGCATTCGCAATAAGTTTATTAGCAACTGTTAGAATTATTGAGGAGACCATTAAATAATAATATGCCATACACACTTACAACATTATACTTTATTATTAAACTTAATATTAATAGAAATATTGAATGTGATTAATGTGACTGAAAATTATTGGGCCTTCGCTGTCTTACACTCCTGGTTTTTCCACTTCGCTTCTGTTTTACTGTTTTCAATACCGTAGGTATAAATATTATTAACACTAGAACCACCGAACAATAAATCCAACGATATACGAGACTGTATTTATTAAAACTTTATACAATACTTATTGTAATACTTATTATTAGTCCATGTTTAAAAATAAATTGTTACGTTAATGTATTCGTTGCATTTAATTCAGTTGATATCTGAAGAATACAAGGGGGTTGAAAGTTTTCAACCGCTGTTTCATTAATTAAATAAATTTGATTTTATGGATTTTTTGAGGTCGTCAGTTCGGCAGTTAATGTGTTAAGGAAGTATCGCCTAATTAATTGACAAACCGGAACAAAATGTTTACATAAAAGTACCGTTCACTTTTACCTGTCTACACATTTCGTCTATTTGTATCTAAAAAATTTGCAAATTCCATAAATGCATACTTACTGCTTACTAAGATTTAAATTGTGTTATGCATTCACACTGACACATTTTGCAATCTATTTAATAAATTCATCCATACAAATGGAATGAAATTCTCAATAAACAATTACTAGCGTGATCTCAACCGGTTGTACCGAACGTGTTTGGAGATTTTAATGCTTCGTTCGCATACAGCCGGCTGTGTTGTGTTCAAGTTCTGATCACACGAACAGTACCTATGCATATAGCAGTAATCATTTCATCATATGACCATCCAATCATTACTTAAATAGCAAGTAATTGAAACTTGAATTTCCTGCGGCATTATGTAACGAGATAATTTCCTTTATACCTATATTTATTATTTGAATAATGCTTTTATAAGGGTTTACGAAATTACTCAACGAAGTTTAATCCGTGTTACAGTGAATCATAGATGTTTTCGTACTACTTTCGTGCTTCACCTTAGAACTATCGAATAATAAATCCAATGATATACATTGTTTTGTAATAATAACGAGACTTACTTATTGTAAGTTATATGTTATTAATGAAGAAGTACATCCTAAAATTTCCGATGAAAACATTTTTATAACTTCAATAATTGCGAAAGAA
This sequence comes from Agapostemon virescens, assembly GCA_028453745.1. Lineage (NCBI taxonomy): Eukaryota > Metazoa > Arthropoda > Insecta > Hymenoptera > Halictidae > Agapostemon > Agapostemon virescens. The sequence goes on along the minus strand of CM052093.1, from coordinate 10,847,377 downwards.
AAAACTAGAGACCAGTTAAAATGACTCGTTTGGAAATTCTAGTGTTAATTCTCTGAGAAACCATTTGAACTAATGACTGGCCTGTGTATAAATATAATACATTGTAAATATACAATATATTTTGTCATTGGAAAAAAATCTGTATTCATAAAAATGTATTGGATAAGAATAATGATTCTTTTGAGCAAAAATATGTAAAATGAAGAATATAAGTTAAAATAAATCAAATATTTCTTGGCGGAATCCAAATATTTTCAGTATTTTTCAAATAGAATACTATTTTACAAATTTACTGCTCCAGATAAAATATTTTATTTTCAAAGTTATATGCATATTTTAACATAAGAGATTATTATAAGATTTTTAACAGAAGAGACTATTCTGCCGAAATTCTTATCGAATTCAAATATACACATGATTTTTTAATAATTGTACTTACAAGTTGTTTCTATTTATTTTCTTTCTCTGATTTCAATACGTGTTCATATTTGTGTAAGTTTCATTTATTTTTATTATTTTTTAAATTTTGAATCTCTAAATAGTTGTAATCCGGTTTTTCTTCTTCTCTTTGTAATTTAAGTATACGTAGGCATTTTGAAAATTCAATAACTTTTCAAGTAAAATTCAAGTAATAAATCCGACCGATGTATATTGCTTTGTAATAATGTCAAAATTGCATCCATTTAGATCTCGTACAATTTTTATCGTAATGTCTGTTTCAATAAAAAAATTCATTCAAAACTTTTTTCATGAAAATGTTTTTATAGCTTTAATAATTGCGAAAGAAAAAACCAGTGACCAGTGAAAATGACTGGTTTGGTAGTGTTAGTGTTAATGTTTCAAAACGAACGTGTTACACACAAAGCCTTAAAACATTCAAACTTCTATTCGCAAAGTACTTCGAATAAAAGTGAATCGTGCAACGTTAGTTTACGTCAGATTAAACTTTTACTTTATTTAAAAATCCATCATGCTCATAGTTCTGTAAACTATATTTTCTGTAAAACACATCGCGCGTAAAGGAATATATATCATGTTCGGCAGCTTTCCATTCTTTTTTCATGCCCATCGCCTCATTCCGAGATTGCATATGGCAAATTAGTGTTCAAAATGGTTTATGTAAGTCGAACATTCACTTTCCCGAAAAAAAGGATAAGTAGCTTCTTATGCATACTTCCGCGATTTTATCTAACCTTGTGGTTAGCAAATCGTTCGACTCTACGAGTGTTATTCCATGAATATAATACTAAATAGTTTTATGCTAGACCTAGCAACATTGAATTTACTTAATCAATTCAATAAGTTATTCAACAAATTTACTTCTTTAACACTTTGACTGCCATGTCACCCATGTATGGGTGACAGAATCGTTTGTCTATGATTAAAAATAAATTCGTACATTAATATGTTCGTTGCACTGAATTTAGTTGGGATTTGAAAAATAGAAGAATCTTGAAGAATAACTTTGTGTCACACATTTTAAGTTTCCAATCGATGCTTCGTTAAATAAATTGCTAAGATTTTGTGGGATTTTTCAGGCCGTTCGTTTGGCAGTTAAAGTGTTAAATATACGTATATTGTGATCAAACTATGGATGATTTTGCAAAACAGAAATCGTTTACATTAACTGTAAGTAACGGGGATCAAGCAAAAATTCTTTTTTTTCTTTAATAATTTTAGGGGGTTGGAAATGATACGCTGATATTTCTAAATTTTCTTAACACTAGAACTATCGAACCAATCAAAATGACTGATTCCCGATTTTTTCGTTTACAATTACTGAAGTTATAAAAACATTTTCACCAGAAAGTTTCGAATGAATTTCTTGATTAAAGCAGACATTGCGATACAAATTGTACGTGATCCGAATGGATGCAAGTTTGTCATTATTACAAAGCAATATACATTGGTCGGATTTATTACTCCGTAGTTCTAATGTTAAGCTGTACATTTTTATTAATTAAATATACCCATTCGTGTAATAAATGCATAAAATCCACAGTCTAATTATGGTAGAAAAAAGAGTAATACGAATATATTTATAGTAATATAAATTAACATAAACCATCGTAATTATAGACATAGTTCATACAACCTGCAATAAATAAAACTGAGATAGACAGACGGTATCTATTTAGTTTAATAATCCTTATAAATTTAATAGAGAGTGGGGTATTAAAATGAGACGAGAATGCTTGCTAAAATTAATACCGTAAAAAATTTTGATGACCGACGCGTTAGTTTGATGACATAAACCTTGCTTACAATGCAGGAAATAATTATTTTAACTATCACGGAACGTATTATTATTCTGAATTTTGTACTCAGGATAAGGCATATGGTTCGCGGAAGACAACAGTCGTTTCTAATACTGTTCCTCCATTTTAATTAGCTGCTGTAGGCATCTACACGAAAAAAAAACGAAGTCCCGTACAGTTCCTTTTACTGACAGTGAGTCACCTGGCTCCGCCTTTTCCTTGATCGACGAACGAATTTACTAATAAATATTATAAAACGATTTACTTAACCCAGACCTTTGTTTATTGATATATTGGGTCGTCCGGAAATATATTTATTAAAAATAAAAATAAATCGGCACGAACTTTTCGGATGATCCAATACTTTTCAAATAAAAATGAAATATGAAATTGTTATGTGACATTTATTTCATTTGATTCTTTTTGTTCTGGGATTCCTTTCCGATATGCTACTTGTACTTTAGTTTATACTTTTCATTCAGGATGAAAAGTTAACTATTGTTCGTGCTTATTGTTATTGTTCAGAAACTCTTACTTTTCTTCTTAGTTGAACGAACGAGTCTTTCGCATAATTATGCCATGGTACCCACATTGTTACAGAATGCAATGTACTTTCATTGATTATGGTAAATTTTGCATTTTCTCAATTTTTGTTATGTATCTACTAGGGTACCTACTTATTATTGATGAGTTTCACATTTTTTATTTAATTCGAATAAATAGAATCTTTCTATGAGCTGCTTGTGTACGAGTCATTGAATATTTTGATCAGGTTATATACGTTCTTTATATTTTATTATTTGTCTGTTACTTGTGTTGTGAAATCTTATCTAGTAATAAATCATACCAAGCCCACTTTAGATGATAAATGGCCCTAAAAACTGCTTTTAATATATTAAGAAACAGGTTACAAACAAGTACGGCACATTAAAGATTAATTTATTATCGAGTTTATCATTCTTCCGAAGTTAATGCCTTATAGAAGATACTTTATATAACATTCTATCGATAACGTGCTAGTTAAATTTCTCCATAACTGCTTTCGTAATTCGAAGTGTATATGAATCTCGTTGATACGATGTTATTACGTTGAAAACATTATAAATCAATTGTCAATTATAGTAAAATTAATTTTACGTTCACGAAATAGATTTAAAGTCTATATTTTAATTATTAACCCTTTGCACTCCAAGCAATTTCAATTCCTAACTCGAGACATCTTTTTGTCCTAGAATAATTCCATTGTACGTGATTCCTTTCCTTTCTTGCATATCAAGTTTGTTACTATTGATCGTACGTACAACACTCCAATTTTTACTGATTTTTTAAACACAAACATAATGGTGTAGAAGTTGTTTTGAATAACATTATGCCAATTTTTAGTGTCGCCTCACAGGAGCCATTGGAGTGCTAAGGGTTAAAATTAGAACAATGATAGTATTATGTATAAAAAGTAAATGTTCTAATGAATACAATATTAATAGAGATAATCTACTGATCAGCACAGTCATAAATAACTTTAGCTGCATGAATTTAACAATTCTTAAATAAGATGACAATTAGAATGGCAACAGTTAAATAGAATAACAATAATTACATTGAATACTAGTATAAAATGGGAATTCTGAATTAACAAAAAGTAAGATTATCGAATAAGTTCCATCTTAAATTTCTTCCAATATTATTAGGTAAATTTATTCATAGCCCGTATCACATGAAAGTTTAAAACTTACGAAGAATTTCAGATTCCTTCTACATATACTCGTAAGAAAATTAATATGCAAACAGACTTTATCCTAATCGGGAATAGCTAAGCGAATAAACGATTCCATAGTTTAAAGCAATAACCCACAATGTCGATGGATTTATGACTCAAGAGTATGCTAATGAAGATACGTTTAAAAAGTTTGCCGCTAGGCATATGCATATACTGTCAACTAAATGTTTTAATTCACTTTAAATTTCATGACAATGTTATACAATTTTTAATTAACTTCTGCACTAGAAGAAGTAAATGTATGTATGTATAAATACATTATTTGATGTAATATTGAAATATTGCTTGGTAAATTGAGATTATGATTATAAACCTTTACATAGTGGAAAGGAGGAAAATTTAACAATCTGTCATGCGTCACTTCATATTTACAAATAGTGAAATATTGTATTCCTTTTAAATAGGAAATTTTAACGTGTTGGTTGGATAGTTCTGTTTAAATTTTGGGTCACTACAAAATATAATTAGATCCAAATAATTGATTTAAAATTATTGGTTTGGTAGTTCTAGTGTTAAATATGAAATTCTAACGTGTTGGTTGGATGGTTCTGTTAAATGTTGGGACCATATGGAAAATATAATAAGATCCAAATAA
>CM052093.1:10805310-10842347 GCA_028453745.1 Agapostemon virescens | reverse complement strand
TCGAGATTACCTTGATAGACCCGAGGCTCGATCTGAGTTAGGAGCTTCTGCTTTTTTATAACTCCTTGTATTCTATATAACTTGTATTGCGTATGCTTTTCTTCTTCCTTATCGTTTGTGTATTTTTACGATAATTATGTAAAAGTAATGTTACAACCTTAAAATCTTTCACGAGTTTATTTACTTTTTATCTTGGTATCATTTTATTGTAAAATTCTTTTTGGTATACATAATTCTTAATTCCATTGCTTCCATATTTGGCCATTGCTCTCGCAAAAACTATTTGAACCACTATGTGAACCATATTTTCTAAAGGTTACGTTTCCTTTCTTTTTTATTTTAAATTCTTTTAGATCTTACTCAATTTTCTAATTAAAATCATTAGTTCAAACTTATTTTATTTTTGTTCGTTATACACTTCTTACTTATTGTTACTTTGAACGTACTGTTTACTGCGAAGCTTATAGATTATACCCGTGTATGTTGCTTTACGAAATTTTGTTGAGAGTTGCGATGAGTAACGTTAATATTTCACAAAAAGCTCCAGATCGATCTTTAAACCTTCTAGTTATTAGTATTTCTGTGTACACGATCTTGAAGCAAGTATGACATCTATAATTTCGTATAATTCTTCACTAAACATCTCGATTGAATTTTATATTCCCTTGCTGATTACAATTGATTAGAGAAACTAGAGTTCAGACGAATTAGAAGTTTTACATTACTGATTAAAAATTTCAGTGAAGTTAAAATACAATACTGTTATATCTATAATAATTTTTAGTCTTATGAATGTTAAAGATTTTTGTAAACTATAATGCATAAAGGTTCATATTCTAATGATATTACAAAATAGCGTGTTATGAGGCGGTAGGAGGACATTCCAGAAAAATAGTTTTATCCCTCCCCTCATTATTTCAGAAACACGTAATCAATAACAAGAATCTTGTCTAGGTAGCAATAAAACATCATGCCCATTATTATGACGATAAAATCACTGTGGTGCATCGACGCACGTATATACCTAGCGAACTCCAAATAAAGAAAAGTTTCACCATTCCAACGTTTCATCGATTTACTTAAAAACTAATTTAAGAAATGTCTAGTTTTCTTCATTACGAATTCGATATTGCGTAGTAAATACTGTAATTGTACCGTTACCTGTTCGCGTTCAGAAAATTTCGGTCATAATCTCGAATTAACAACCGCTTGAAAAATAATTTCTATCGCAAACAGTGTTTACGAATTCGGAATTTGTCGCGAGTGTCAATTTAATTAACTGATTAATCAATTAATTGAAAAGGATAAATGCTTGTGACAGAGACTGTACTTGCACGTATTTGTAATGACCTCGATGTGGATGGACGACTGTAAGGTGAGAGGCCTCGAGGAGATAGTAGGCCATCCGAGGCTGCCTTTATGCTGCTCGATCTGCCAGACAAAAGTAAACAGGCGCCCAGGCACTGTTGCCAGGCACTCGAAACGAAAGGATTATTACACCTACATGCACACACTGTCCATAGAAAGTCTCCAAAAATAAAATTTAATAAGGAACCACAATGTTTGTGAATCTCATTGTGGTTTTGAGGTCACCAAACTGCAGAACTGCATGCGGATTCGCTGTTTCAAAAGCAAATACGAAACAATATCACTTAAATGGAACTCTACATATATTGCTTCTGATTGAAACCATAGTAATAACGATAATTAGCAAATTACGTTTTGTTGCTGCGATTTTGTTGACATCTGCATTCGAAGTACAAGCTTTTAAGCTCCTCGTAAACATGTCTACCATGATCTTCCATAAGAAGATTTATGTCATCATAGAGACTACGATTACCATTAATATAGAAAATATTAGAGTAAGTAATTCTACGTAGACTAACGACAACAATAAAAGAAGAACTAATCCTAGATCATCAATTTGGCTCCAGAAGAAAGCATGCTACAATAGAACAAATTCATAAAATAATAAATACGATCAACGAAACCGTTGAAAATAAAAAGTACTGTACAGCTCTATTCTTGGACATCGAAAAGGCATTCGACAAAGTATTTTAATAGAAAAGGGCTATTAAAAATCACGAAGAAACACTTCTCAAATGAAATACACAAGCTTTTAAAATCTTATCTAACAAATCGAACATTCTTTGTCGAAATAAAAGATTCAATTTCATATATAAAATACATTAACCCTTAGAGTACGTAGTGGGAAACTTTAGGTCCCCCAAGATTAGTTTTTCTTTAATAACTTCGTAAATAATTTCCTTCTCTCTTTTTCCCTTTAGGTAGTCAAGCTTTATTTTAAATCCTGTATAAAAAACTTATTAATGGCATTCTATTATTAATTTATTTATAATTACAAGGTAAGTTTTTCGTTTGGGGGACCCAAGTTACCCCACTTTCATAACGAAGAAAGGTCGTTCTATTAAATCTTGGACAAAAATTAGCTGAACCAAACATGAGACAACGTTTGTTAAAAGATGCTAAAACCGTTCCAACCTTACGATGTGCTTTGTCGTCTTGTGGTGCAGCTGAAATTGAAAAGAAATGTGAAAAGTTCATAATCGATGACGACAGAGTGAAAATCTGTCAAGAATTTGTCTCTTTTTTAAACATGAACAGCGACATGATAATTGCCTGTTATCATTTCTTTTTTATTACCTATTGTTTACAGGTGCTTCTCAATCTGTATTTCATTAGATAGTTTCGTAAATAATAATAGAATTCAACAGTTGCGTTTGCAATTCATTGGGTGAATATGAGAATTATTCAAAGGGTAGAAAAGTTATGTTCTGTCGTGGAACATGAGAATTCAGAGAGCCGTTGTTTTTAATTTTAAGATTATTGGAGCTATAGTAAAAATTATTCTATAACAGCGAACACCTGGTAGTATTCAGGCCTCGAGGTAGTGCGACTCGGGCCCAATTCCGAACGCAGGTAGAACGATGCTTTTTATGGTATCGCTATCGTTGAACAGATCAGTGTGCTGACGCTGGCGCCGACGTCGCCAATTTTAATTTATAAACTAACCCATTCAATCACTATTTTCACATATTTGTATTGCATATGTATTATATATTATATGCTATATTTTATAGATTCTACAAATATATAAATCTACGTTTTGTTCATCATTTTGTTTATATTGTAAGGCTCGACACTGCGTGATACGTAATTTTTGGTTGCTCGTTCGCAGGGAACTGTCTCCGACGTTTATTTAACAAAATTAAAATTTAACAAATAAATCAAGAAAAACATATATAACATTTAAATGCAACACTGCATACATACTAATATACGTAAGCTATTCTTACATATAATATGTATACAATGGTGTATTATATAATATAATATATAATATGTTCCTGTGTTTTTTCATCGCTTATTTATACATAGTTTACGTTCTTTGTTTTGTATTTTTTACAAAAAATATTTTGTATTACTGTATGAATTATATGAAAAATAATTTATATAAATACAGGGTGTCCCAAAAGAGGACAAAAGAGGAATTGAGGGGTTCCTGAAGTCATTTGAAGCAACTTTTTCGTTTGCAAAAATTTAATCTGTGGCTTTCTTTACGACTTATAATCGAAAAATCACTGGCCAATGAGACAAAAGCGCGCGAAATAACACGCTCGGTCAAGCGCGTTCGAACCGTCCGCCGGCCAGGCGCGCGATCAGAAGTGAAAGAACAAGTCAGAGAGCGCGAACTTTCCGAATTTTTTTTACTACGCGACGATAATAATTTGAAGAAAAAACGCTGTTCATTCTTATTGCAGAATGTCTAAAGAATAATTACTAATTTTTCAGATCCGAAAAAATAAACAATTTAGCCGTGTCAGGCGTTTTAATTTTCTGGTATGCATGACATCTCACGCTTACTACATGAAATTTTTATACGATATGTACTGTGAAGATAAACAATAAGTAACCCCGTAGAAATATGTAAATGATATTTTAATTTAAATAATTCTGTGTCCGAACAGAATTCAACGAACGATTCGCAAAACTAATTTAATAATAAATAACCGCATTAAAGAACATGCAGGATATGTGTGTTTAAGAATTGTTAAAGGGTGTTGTTAACAGGTAAACTCACCCATTCTGTTGTAAATCCACTGCATGGTTGAAATGTGGACAGCAGGACAGTTCGTTGACCCCTTACAGAGTATGCAGGATATCCCAATGGTCACTTTCATTGCACTATCAATAAACACTGACACTATAACTTATTTAATAATATTTAAGACGGTGTTTCTTTTCGTTTAAATTTATAGCTCTAAAAAGAGTCGATTTTAAAAAGAAATATCTAACACAATGCCTAAAACACACGTTTCACACACTTTCTCCAATCCGTTGTTCACACCGCACAAAAACATTTAAAAATGTATTATAATGCAATAACGCGTTCGCGACGTCCTTCCCATCGGAAGGAACTGTGGAAGACTGGCGCGATGGTCGTGAAAATTTTGTTTTGACCCAACAGAGTTTCAAATGTTTACTATCGAACGCGACACATTGTTCTCGCCTCGGCTTCGTTCCGAGTACGTGTCACATGCGCCCGGGTCTCAAGGACGGGTCATAAATATAATAAATTCTAGATTTTGAAGCCCAGTAGTTTGAAAGCACTCGACGAATCACTCCAAAAATGAATCTATTGAGAGGTATGTATTGGGTCGTTCGGAAAGTAATTTCGTTTTTTCCCAACAGAGGATCTAATTGTATTTTTTTGCACCCAACTTCACACTTAAGCCGCATAATCATTATATGTTTTGAGAGCTGATATAGCAAGACTTGTGTGTAAAAAAGTCCAATTGATTCTACGCAGTAGTTTTTGCTTGGTGCCCTTTTAAATATGGAGAACAATAAGCAGCATTTTCGTCATATTTTACTTTTTTACTATAGAAAAGGTAAAAATGCTGTTCAAGCCAGAAAGAAATTAACCGATGTGTATGAAGAAGATGTGTTGATAGTACGCCAGTGCCAGAACTGGTTTGCAAAATTTCGATCCGGCAATTTTAATGTCGAAGATGCACCACGTTTTGGAAGGCCGGTTGAAGCTGATAAAGACACGATAAAGGCATTAGTTGATGCAAACCGGCGAATAACAACACGTGAGATCGGTGAGAAGTTAAATTTATCAAATTCAACTGTTTATGACCACTTGAAAGGCTTGGGTTTAACCTCGAAGCTCGATATATGGGTTCCCCATGTTCTCACGGAGAGAAATTTGTGTCGTCGCGTTAACATCTGTGATTCGCTTCTCAAACGTCACGGAAATGATCCATTTTTGAAGCGCATCATTACTGAGGACGAAAAATGGGTTATATATAACAATATCAAACGCAAGAGATCATGGAGCAAAAAAGATGAACCGGCACAAAGCATTTCCAAAGCCAATATCCATCAAAAAAAGGTGATGCTGTCTGTTTGATGGGATTTTAAAGGAATCGTTTTTTTTGAGCTTTTACCGGATAACACAACAATTAATTCGGAAGTCTACTGTCATCAGCTGGACAAACTGAATGATGCACTTCAACAGAAAAGGCCAGAATTAATCAACAGAAAAGGTGTAGTGTTCCACCAAGATAATGCGAGACCTCGTACAAATTTGGTCACTCGCCGAAAGCTTTTACAGCTTGAATGGGATACAATGCCACACCCACCATATTCTCCAGATTTGGCGCCTTCGGATTATTACTTGTTCTGGTCACTGCAAAATTTTTTAGACGGTAAAACCTTCACTTCAAATGAGGAGGTCAAAAACCACCTCGACCAGTTTTTTGCCAGCAATGACGAAAAATTTTATGAGCGTGGAATCATGCTACTACCAGAAAGATGGCAAAAGGTATTGGACCAGAATGGCCAATGTATAATTTAATAAAATATTTCTTCATTATACGAAAATTGTCTTTTATTTTCACAAAAAAAAAACGAAATTACTTTTCGAACAATCCAATATTTTCCTTTTCTGCTTTTTAGGACAAGGAATTTCTCTGTCCTCTTTCAGTTTGTTTTACAAGCTTGCTTGTACGAAAACACGTCGGTCTCGCATAGTAAATTAGTTTTGCGAATCGTTCGTTGAATTCTGTTCGGACACAGAATTATTTAAATTAAAATATCGTTTACGTATTTCGACAGGGTTACTTATTGTTTATCTTCACAGTACGTATCGTATAAAAATTTCATGTAGTACGCGTGAGATGTCATGCATACCAGAAAATTAAAACACCTGACACGGTTAAATTGTTTATTTTTTCGGATCTGAAAAAATAGTAATTATTCTTTAGACATTCTGCAATAACAATTCTGCATTTCTTAAAATTATTATCGTCGCGTAGTAAAAGAAATTCGGAAAGTTCGCGCTCTCTGACTTGTTCTTTCACTTCTGATCGCGCGCCTGGCTGGTGGACGGTTTGAGCGCAAAACGCACTATCTTGGTGGCCAATTTACGTCACCTCCGGGAGAAATAACCATACCCTGAAATCGTTCATGCAGAATGTCCATCGCGTCGTTCGCTATGTGACTCGTAACACCGTCCTGCTGAAACCGCATGTCGTCCACTTCCATGTCGTTTAATTCGGGTAAAAAGAATTTTGTAAGATTTTGCAATTTGTAAGAATTTTAAGTTAGCGATCGATGATGGAGTGAAATGGAATGATACTTTATCTGCGGGGACCTTGAAAAGTACAGGGTGATTAAACTTAGGTTGTACGATTAAAGTACTCGTTTGTTTCTAGTTGTTTGCACACGCCGCCTCATTATGTTATGTCAGTGGCCACACCGTGATTACGGCTCAAGTGTCAGACTACAGTTATTAAAACTTGCTTTATGGGACTTCTTTCTGCTTCTTGACTATGTAGCACCTGACATTTCGTGTTGCGCACAAATTTTCGCGTCTCACGGTTTTAAATCTACGAAACGCGATAAAAATCATAGTAATTGCGATTCTTGCAATTATAGCAATTTAACCCGATTTTTCAGAATGCTTGATTATAAATGATGTAATGTAATGTTTTATATTTACAAATTGATTATTACTACACATAGTAGTAATAATTATTATTGTTTTCGTGACATTGTTCGTAGAATCGTTTTAATCGATATTTCTACAAACGTGATGGAGATTATTTGCATGGATAGAATTTATTTGGTTTTTGTGTTTTTTGTTTTTTTTTTTAAATATTACATTAGTTGTGTTTGTCTTGTTTTTCTTGTGGATCCCATTTTTTAAATTAATTTGTTTGCTTACAACTTTCATTTGACAAATTCTAAAATACCTTTGCCCAAACGTACTCTTCGATGGTGTGTTCCTATTAAACTATAAAAGTTCTACAGCGACAAATGCGGAGTTCGAATAAAATTTTATTGAAAACAAAAGATAACTAAATTTCTATTCGTCAAGTAACTCGATAAATTGAGTGTATACACAAATTTTTGTCTCCTCAATCGTTCAAACGTAATCGTTAGACTGTGACATTTATGCAAAATAAAAATTGTTTATATAAACTGGAAAATGTAGGAGCCACGTAGATCTCTATTTCTCTTCTTAATAGCTTTATTCGGTTGACAATAATGCATCAGAAGTTGTAAATTCCTTAAATATTTTTACTATCGTGAATTCAATCTTTCCGCCATAAATGCATAAAATCTGCGATCTAATAACGAAATATAATTATAGTGGTTACAGTCTTCTAACATTTTATGGAATTGTTTGGTTGCTTTCGATGTGTCTAAATAACCAAATTTTCCATTATACGAAATAAAGAAGACTAAAACTTTTCCGTACACCTAATATTTATGATTCTGATCGAATGTTTTGTGGCGGAGACGCTAATCAAATTCAAATTTACTTGTAACGTGCTATTCACGTGATGGCAAAGGAAAACGCGTGTATAGAGAAACCGGGAGATTCTCCAGTAGCATTTTTCACTTTTTCCCGCAATTAGCTTTATTCTATGAAGTAGGAATGCTGTGAGACTGCGAAAGGAGAGCGTGAAACGACAAAAGACCTCGACTCGGTTGGCTAGCCAGCATGAAATCCCATACATGTATGTGACTGCATTCTGCGCTCATACATCCCATCGACTACATTATCGCGTAATGATTTTTGCACGTGTTTCATTGTTATATTCACCTAACGTGCATGTGGGTGTGCGTTATTGTGTAGCGTGCGATTAACATGAAATTGCGTCTTCGCATCAGTACAGTATTCCATAAAATGCAACCCAGTAGCGTATTTGATGTACAAAAGAAAGCAGAGAATTGCTAACTCGTGTGTTACGAGCACAATTAAGTATTTAACCATTTATAGTTTAACAATTGCATAGCTGTATCTTTCCATAAAATGGCAAGCTATAAATATTGGGTTGTTCGGAAAGTAATTTCGTTTTTTTTTGTGAAAATAAAAGACAATTTTCGTATAATGAAGAAATATTTTATTAAATTATACATTGGCCATTCTGGTCCAATACCTTTTGCCATCTTTCTGGTAGTAGCATGATTCCACGCTCATAAAATTGTTGGTCTTTGCTGGCAAAAAACTGGTCGAGGTGGTTTTTGACCTCCTCATTTGAAGTGAAGGTTTTACCGTCCAAACAAATTTTTGCAGTGACCAGAACAAATAATAATCCGAAGGTGCCAAATCTGGAGAATATGGTGGGTGTGGCATTGTATCTCATTCAACCTGTAAAAGCTTTTGACGAGTGACCAAACTTGTATGAGGTCTCGCAGTATCTTGGTGGAACACTACACCTCTTCTGTTGATTAATTCTGGCCTTTTCTGTTGAAGTGCATTATTCAGTTTGTCCAGCTGATGACAGTAGACTTCCGAATTAATTGTTGTGTTATCTGATAAAAGCACAAAAAAAAAACGATTCCTTTAAAATTCCACCAAACAGACAGCATCACCTTTTCTTGATGGATATTGGCTTTGGAAATACTTTGAGCCAGTTCATCTTTTTTGCTCCATGATCTCTTGCGTTTGACATTGTTATATACAACCCATTTTTCGTCCCCAGTAATGATGTGCTTAAAAATGGATCATTTTCGTGACGTTTCAAAAGCGACTCACAGACGTTAACGTGACGACACAAATTTCTCTCCGTGCGAACATGGGGAACCCATATATCGAGCTTCGAGGTTAAATCCAGGCCTTTCAAGTGGTCATAAACAGTTGAATATGATAAATTTAAACTCTCACCGATCTCACGTGTTGTTATTCGCCGGTTTGCATCAACTAATGTCTTTATCGTGTCTTTATCAGCTTCAACCGGCCTTCCAAAACGTGGTGCATCTTCGACATGGTGGTGCACCTTCTCCCTGGTCGACCAGTCACTGAAAAAGTCAATGAAATAATGCAAATGGTTGAGCAAGATCGACATATAAGCAGTCATGAGAATTCTAGGGAACTAACCATTCACCATTCAACCGTTTTGGATCATTTGCAGAAGGCTGGATATAAAAAGGAGCACGATGTTTGAGTGCCTCATGATGTAACAGAGAAAATTTGATGGATCGAGTTTCCATCTGCGAATCATTGCTCAAACGTAATGAAATCTAACCAGTTTTTTTCACTCTCAGATTATCGTTTGTTTCGATCTCTGCAAAACTAACTTGATGGTAAGAAGTTGGATTCAAAAAAGGACTGTAAAAATCATTTGGCCAAGTTTTTAGTTCTACCCTTAGTTCTACCCTAAACATGGCAAAAGGTCATAGATAATAATGGTCGATATATGCTTGAATAAAATTCATTTTGAATAAAAGAAACATTTAATCAAAAAATGACAAAAATCTCACAATACTTTTCTGACTATTCAATATTTATATAATCAAACATATCTAAAAGAATAATTTCGGGTGAAAAACGTTGAAAGACTGATTTTTCATATTTTTAACTATGGCATACAAAACCAAAAAATCTGAAAACATTCTGAAGTCGCTGTTTTGATAATACGGTACTGCTATAAAAATTTCGTTGTAATGTCAAACCTAAATCTGTACGAAATTGTCATTTGTCATAACCAGGATTTTCAACTTGAAAACCGGTAAAAATTCTTAAAAATGCACTTAAAGGACAATTGATTCTTTTTATTAAAGCTATTTTAGAAATTTTCAATGATTTTTAAACGTGTTGAAGTTATCTTACGTTTTGCAACTTGAAAGTTGTTATTCAAGATATTAATTGTTTGTAGCTTATTAGCATAGACTTGACTTTTCAAAAAACCCTGTCGTGAGTTTACATGTTGATGAAATTTCGATAGTAAAAATAAAATGTTTTCTCTAGTCGTATGGAATGTGATGTTTTCTTAATAATTTTAAATAATGTAAATACGTGATTGTAATGCGTACTTAAAATTGTACTATAGTATGCCATGACAGTATGCGAACGTCTTTTATATAAAATAACATTTTAAAATTGGCTCATATGATTTCACCTTTTTTAACAACTAGAAGCATTGATTCACTAAACGACATGCAAGAAAGTTTAAGAAAAACTTATAACAGATAGGAATTACATGAAAAATTAAAAAAAGTTCAAATAAAAATGGTTTAAAACGTGCCTTTTTTAACGTTTCGCATCATTTCAATTGCAATTTTCTACAAAATCTTGTTTGCACGTCACATAGCAAATCAATGCCTTTGGTTGCTCAGAAGAGTTAATTGAAAAAAAATTATTCTGTTTTAAAGGATATTCAAATAACGCAAAGTGTGTGTGCAAAGCTTGGATTTAACAAATTGTTTGTTGGTTAATTTTTAGGCTTACATGAGGCCAAAGAGCACGGCAGTTCAAATCGCGAGGATCGCGGCTATCACTTTGGTGACAATGACCGTAATCCTGGGAAGCTTCATTCTCGCCTCTTCCTGGGTGCAAGCTCGTGCATCATGCACTCCCGAAAACATAGCCGCGATGCAAGCGCAGCTGAGAATTCAACAGCAACAGCAACAGCAGCCGCTTCAACAAGCGTCCGTTAATTATCCGCAAGGCGAATTCCTGAAGCACTTGATGCCTGAAGCACTCGTCCAGGTAAGTGTTCCACATATTCGGTGTAAAGTTATTTCTATTTGAAAATTAGGTTGAATCATAAGTTTATTTGTTTTTTTCCATACTCTACAGAATTGAGTAGAAAATTTCTTCATTCTTGTTTGGTTTTGTCGGATGCAAAAGTAATTCTAACTGCATCTGCTTTAATTTAACTTCCACCAGTGCATCGTTGAACAGCCTATATTGCATCCTGTACATGTAGCGTAAATATAATTAGGAATGATCGGTTTCCTCTTTTCAGCATCCAATTTAGCCGTAAATGTAACGAATTTCCTGTTTAACCTACACCTACTTGTACGAACTTTTCGAATCAGTAAATTGATTACATTTATATGCGCATTATTTCCGTCATTTTATACCGTGAAGAGCAAAATTTAAACAATAAAACATTTTTCTCTTTCGAATATCGTTATTTATGCATGTGTTGAAACTCAAAAAGCGTACAATTTTTAATTTAATTCAGCTTACTACACTAATAATGTTTTGATACTATTACGTCTGATTTTTAAAATATTTTAATAAATTTTTAAGTCAACACTAGAACTACCAAACCAGTCAAAGTGACTGGTCCCTACTTATCCCTTTCGCAATTACTGAAGTTATAAAAATGTTTTCATTAATAATTTTCCGATGTACTTCTTTAATGAAATTATCAAATTCAAATATAAACATGATTTTTTTAATAATTTCACTTATAAGTTGTATCTATTTATTTTGTTCTGTGATTTCAATATGTGTTCATATTTATGTAAGTTCCTTTTATTATTTTATAAATTTTGGATCTTTAAATAGTTCTAATCAGGTTTCACTTTTTCTCTTTGTAATTTAAGTATACTTGAGCATTTTGAAAATTTATTAAATTGTGACATCTTAAGATTATTAAACTGCATAAGAAATTTGAAAATATCAGTAAATTCTGTTTAATTTTTACGTACTTTTGTATAGGTTGAACAGATAACGATATTTCTTTAATAAACCACATTCACAATAAATATTGAATGAAATTTGAGGAGATGCAGTCTTGTTACTATTACAAAGCTATGTATATCGTTGGATTTATTATTCAGTAGTTCTAGTATTAAAATATTTTCTTCCTGACTTCAGATACTAGCAAATAAATTTATACGACCTGAAATTTTATTTACAAAAAAGCAGCGAAGTTTTTATCTACGTTCTATAAAACAATGGAAGCAAGAAAATTATAAAAATTTATAGTTTATTTCGAACAATGAAACAAGTAAAGAAACTTAATGAAGTTTATTCCTATATTTTTCTTATCGCAATTTTCATAACAAAACATTTTGTTAGTTTCGTTATTTCGTAGTCTCATATTTTTTTAACATTTTAACTGCCATGTTTAAAAAGAAATTTGTACGCTAATATATTCGTTGCACTCAATTTAGTTCATACCTGGAGACTACAAAAAAGTTGAAACATAACTATGTGTCAGACATCTTAAGTTTCCATTTTTTACAGCATTAAATAAATTATTTTGATTTTGTGGAATTTTTGAGACTGTTGGTTGGGCAGTTAAAGTATTAAATTGATTTTTTGCCGAATAAAGAAATCTATTCAATCGATTCCTATGAAAATAATTTTATAACTTCAATAATTGTTAAATAGAAAATCTGAAAACGGTCATTTGACCGGCTCTGGTAGGTGTAGCGTTAAGTAGGTATGCGATATGCGCAGACATATTTTTTAACAACCTATATAGATATAATTTGAATAATCTAAGGTAATAGAAACGACAGAAAGTGTAAATTCGATAAATAGCTAAATATTTCTTATTTTGTAAATATATTGAACATGTGGTTCTTAAAATCAAGTGAAATACAAGAGTACTGCTGATAATTTCACACAGTTCGATTAAATTAATTAACATAATTTAAATAGATAATTATATTGTCAGTCATTTTGAAAAATGGTTGCCAACGTTTTAAAGCAAACTGATAAATCCCTGGTAATTAATTCGATGCACAATGTTTTCTTATAATGTGATTTTACAAGTCGTTGCAACAAATATAGTGGCATTTTTATTGCAATGGGTCGTTAAAATAAGTTATGACCACTTCTTTCGCAAAAGTACGATGCATTCTACTTTAGTGTGTACCAAAAATAGAAAACGTATTGTATTAACGATACGATTGCAGAACAATTTGCATTGTACTTTGCTTGTTGCTATAAACTATACTTACGTTTCACTCGTTCGGCACGGTGACACTTTCCGAGATTTCTAAATTTTCACCTGAAATTCAGTGAATCATAAGAGCTTCGCCGTTGAAAATATTATTGATCGATTGGTACCTGAACATTTGTTTCCAGTCGAATGACGCTGTTTGACTTTATGATCGAAAGTGAGGAAGCGAAACGTCACGGCCCGCCGTGGTAATGGCACTAATGCGATTAACGTTTACGTGCTGAACGAAGAAACCTATCCACCGCGTGTAAAATTATGGAAATCTATTGAAACTGTACAGAATACACTTCGAAGAAGTTAGTTGAGTTAGCGATCAATTGTAAAATCATGTGAGATCATATTCGGAATTATTCGTCTAATCGTTGCATGCGTTATTGAGGCAGAACCGATGTTATTCAAATCTTTGCCTGATAATGGTATAATATGTGTGCTAACGTAATTATTTGTAGGTTTTGGTTAACTTTTATTATCTCATTACGTCATTATTTAATTAATTGCTGTTATCAAGTATTTGTATTTCCCTTAAAATATTTATATTTATATTATATACATATATTTGTATTTAAATATTTATAAAAATTATTTTATGGCATATCAATTGTATAAAAATGGTCCCGATAGACACGAATATAAACTACATTAACTGAGTTATTCTATTTTCTAAAACTTTGAAAATTTGTTTAACACGTTAAACGTGGAGAAATTTCGTACAGCTTTTGATGTCACTTTTTATTAAACTGTAAATGGAAAGTTGCAACTGTGCACAAGCGAAAGGCTTGCTCACTTCATTTGTGTTCTCCTGTTTCAAGCAAAATTGTAATTTTTCTGTGAATATTTGTTAATATTATGCGAATATTAAAAATTATATAATATTATAATTATATAGAATATATTGTGTTGTAAATTTAACAGCGATTAACGTGTTAACAGTTAACTAGTTTTAATAAAGTTATGGCAACTATTTTCGTATGATTCGTGTGCAGGCAACATTGTTGTTGACAGTTTTAGCCCTTAGTACTTCAATGGCTCCTCTGAGGCGACACTGAAAATTGTCTAAGTATTATTTTAAAAAATTTGTACATTACAAATGTTTGTAATTAAGAAGTTAATAAAAATTGAAGTGTGGCCGTACGATTAACAGTAATAGATTTGATATGCACGAAAGGAACTGAACCACGTGCAATGGAATTAGTTTAGGACAGAAAAATGTCTCGAATTAGGCATTAAAAGTACTTAGAGTGCAAAGGGTTAATATGTATTCGAATAAAATACACGTGCTTAGACGAATGTTTTGTACGTCGTATTACAAATTTGCATTTTGTGGTATAAACAAAACAGATATTTATGCGTGATTTATACGTATTTGTATTTTAACGTACCAGTATTATTGTGTTGTCTAAAATTCTCCAAAAATATTATGATTTCTGAAAATTATGAATTGTAATAGTAGTTTGAAAAAAATTACTGCTCAGTGTTTTTCAAATTCTAGTGTCGAAGCAATTTAAGAAGTCGAAGATGATTTTTCATGGCTTTTTAAAAGGATCATTAGCAATTTTTTGTAATACCATTTATAGTATTCAAAAGAGTTTACATACAATCAAATATATTTTCTGAAAGAAGATAAAGAATAAGTTTTTTATCTGCATACTTACCCTGAGATATTTACAAATGTACAATATGTACATATTTTCTATATTTAGGTGAAGAATAATACGTACATGGTTGTCCGAGATGTTTGCATAATACAGTATAGAATAAATGAATATACATTATATTTCATAAATAAATCAGGTTCATAATAAATGAGGTAACATAAGTTTAAATATTTATTATGTTCCAATAGGAAAGTATAAGAAATTCAATATTCAGAATATGAATGTTATATTATGTTTTCGAAATGCAATAAAAAGGAATACAGAAAAAGACACAATTAAAGAATATAAGTGAAAATACAAACAATTAATATATTTGAAAAATAAATATCGAGACAAACATGATACCGATAACATGCATGGAAATGTCACATAACGATAACATTTGATATGCGAGTTAAACGAGCATGCTATAGCGATGCAATAAAGAGAGGTACAAAAACAAAACTGTTCTTTACGATGAAAGTGAAAGCTAATCGAGAAAGTGCGATCGCATTTTTTCGTTGCTAAGTGATTTTTAACAGTGGAAAAACAAATATCGAGATAGTTAATGGACGAATTTGAAAGTGTATGTTTTCTGATAATCGTATTATCTACGATTAATTTTGTTGCTGTGAATTTAAATGCTAGTCTCGGAACGTACTCGTTCAGTTTATGATGAGACACCATTGAAAAGTCGCTTCTCACGGCACTCGATCGAAAGAAAGGAACGCGCTCGGTCTACGGTCACGCCCATCTTTGTGGTATTCACCTCTGATATTACCTGTAATAATGAACTACCGAGATTTACCATGATTTATCGCGCATTTTTTCATTCGCAAACCCGCAAAGCCTATTTCGTGCCGCAGGAATTGCTTTATCGATAAGTTCACTATACCACACGATTCGGCTGTTATCGAAGAAACTATTGTAATGGCGGGTTTCTTCCGATGCAGGTCGTAACGTTCTCAGCACTAAAATCAAACTAACCTAACGCGAACAAGCTCATGATATTTAAATAGTCTGCTATTAGGTACTGTCCTATTTTAAAAAATTATTAAAAAATATAATTCTATATGCAATTTCCCAGTTTATCTGTTTGGGAGAAAGTTGCTGGAAAAGTATCGAATCTTTATCCCCAAAATATCACTTCAGAAATGTTGAATCTTCGGTGCAATTTTTATTGCACATTTTGTAATTTGGCTGAGATTTTATTACAATATCTCAAGATAATTGTTTAATAGGTTAAACTCGGAGCCATTTTGCCTAGCTCTCGTATCAAATTTTATTTACCTTTAAAGTGAAAGAATACAACTGTGGATAAGCAAAAGACTCGCTCACCCCATTTGTGCTTTTCTGCTTCAATTAAATCTATTAAAATAGTGTGATTTTTCTTAACATTATATGGATTATATATAACATATTAATTTGTAAATTTAATTACTTGTTATTTATGTACTGTTGAACATTTCAAAGCTGTTGGGAAGGTATAATTTTAATTTATATCTACAGATAACCATGTCACTATTGATTTATCTGCAAAGTCGGTCAAACTCCTGAAATGTATGGTGTGCACAAATGTTTTAGTCTGTTTTAATCGTTCATGCAGAATGATTTATAATTATAACGGTTATCATTTCCTCCAATTTTGTACAATTGTTTGTTTCAAGCACATATTCACATTGCCTAAATACCTGGCTCATAATGTTCACCATTACAATTGATTAATTTGTATAGTAAGTTAGTTTTGAAAAATGTTTTCATTCGATATGGTAAGCGTTATTTTTGCATTTATTTATCTAAAGAAACAACTGTAAAAGTAGTCTAACATTAATATTATGATATTAAAAATTTTTATTACACTGCTATTACTTCAATTCACAAAATGCATTTCATAAAATTAACAGAAACATAGGTTTCAGGCGGTTTGGCACATGAAAACTGTCGATTAACTTGTATACTGCCAAGAGCACGAAATATGCAGCAATAATCCATAAGCTTCAAATATAATAGAAGCAACGAAACAAGTGAAAAATGAAATTTAAAAGTTAGTGTATATCCACATTAATGTCGAGTTAAAGGGGGGAATACACTTTAGAGCGCCTAAAAAATAGTGATTTTTAGGAATTTTTTTCTAAATAACTACAAAGCGAATCATTCTCGAACTTTCATGATATTATGTTCTATATTTAAACAATACAAAAAATGTTCTATTTTAATGATTAATGTATTTTTCTTCAGTAGTTTGTGTACATCGTAGAGCCTCCAATTTTCATCTGAAGCAGGAAAACAGAAGTTTCTTTTAGTCCTTATAAAATTATCTCGTCGATGAACTAAAAAAATTCCAACAGAAAGTACAAAAATGCAAAAATTTTGAGCTTTATTGAAAAAATTACGATTGTTCGCTAAAAATTTCGGCTTTATAATGTAAATTGAAAGGAAAAAATGCAACAATTTAGGACTTTTTTTAGTTCATCGACGACATTTTATCATTACCTAACGAAAAATCGCCTTAGGAGCTCAATTAGAGCTCAAAACAATAGATAGTTCTGTATCGTGTACACGAGATTCAGAAATATGATCTTGAGAAAAACGCGTTTAAAGTTTTTCAACTGTTAGAGTAGTAGTTATTGAACACTTACTTCTGGAGGAAACTAATTTGCTATACCAGGGCCATATAGTAAGCCTTCTGTGGCTTCAAAAAATTCATTTTGCTCCATTTGATGCATCCTACGAGAGATTCGTGCCTCTTTTGTGCTGCTTTGTCTGCGGCGTTCCTGTCTCGTTATGCGCTGCTCGTTATACGTATCGGCAAAGAATTTACATTGTTGCCCGATATTAATATTTAATACATTCATTATTTTTAATATAGCTGAGTAGCCCTCGTTAAAAATGCCAGCCGCAATAAAGGCGGAGGTTTCGATAATTTTTGCTCCGGAATTTAGATGCTTTGGATTTAAGCGCCAAACCGTTGAATTGAAACTTTCATTGCAATTCTGTGTGTGTCTACCTAGACACCTGGTTAATAAATCCTCCTTCGAAAGTTCTTCATATATCGGTTTTAAATGTTTAAAGACATCTGGGTGAAGTTGACTAGGATGATTAAAATTATCTAATTCACCTTTCGCTTCAGCTTTGCGCCACTTGCAGCTGACGCTTACCTGTTCGGCTAGCTGTATCTCCCAAAATACATAAAATTTTGCTCCGTAACTTTATACACGTATTCTAGACACATACTGGAAAAATTCGAAAATTTTCATCTTATAATAAAGTGTATTCCCCCTTTAAATGCTCTCGCTTCGAGTTCGAAATATGGTAAATATCGCGTATGGACACGAGGTGCCGCTGCCATTAAACCGAGCGACTACCAAGAAATGTAACATAATATCGAGGGATATCAGTAAGCCAATATTAATGCATTGACAAATTCTTTTTGTTTATCATTATCTTGTTACGAAACTTGACCAATGCATTCGTGACATTTTTCTGGTTAAAACGATGCCAAACGCGATATAGTTTGAATCATATTTATATGTTTAACTTGCCATAGTAAATTTTGAAAGTACAAATGTACGTAGGCAAACGTGCACCGAATTATGTCATGTGTAATCTAAACAATGACACGAATATGTGGGTAAAAGTTTCATAACAGAATAGTTATAAATAAAATAGTTTTACAATTGCTATGTTCACGTTTCAGCAATCGATACTTTTCTGCGCTTACCGATTACGCAACTTCCATTCTCTGTTCCTTTTTCATTCACTATCGTCGTTGTCCCTTCAAATTTGTTGTCGCCAATTAAACATACAAATAATTTAATGTAATCGACGATAGTAAGTTTGAAAACACTAATAAACGCAGGAAAATATGCATGAAATTATGTCATGCTTAGTTTCATTTTAACCAGAAAAATATGAATAATGTATTGGCCAAAGTTTCCGGAAGAAATAATTAAAAACACATAAGTTTTGTGATTGCGTTAATGTTGCCTCAGCGATATATCCGACCTGTAACATATGTATAATGTTTCGGCCGAGTTGAGAGGTGAAGCTTCCGGGTCCTTTGAGAGGAATGCTATTTAACTTGTAACTATCGTGAGCATTTAAAGCGACTTTGCTGTACATTCGTTTAAACTCGTCGCCAGTGAATTTGTTGTTATTACAATGTTAAATTTAAAGATAGAAAAGTTTCTAAAATTACCATTTATATAAATATATATGTATATTTATTAGACGTAAGAATCAAAGCTGATGGTATTTAAAAGCTCCATCTTTTATCATCGTTTCGATTGAAAAACAAAATCAAAGAAAAACATAGCATTTGGCTGTACGGTTTATGTATGCCCGTTGTATGTGACACGGCGAAGAGAGATTCCATGAAATTGTGCACACTTTCTTACAAAAACAAGAGCAATTTTATGCACTGTAAGGTAAGAAACAAGCTAGAATTTGCGTGCCCAATTCGAATTCGCGCCTCTCTCTTTTCTTGCAAAGCTGGATAAGAATGCATTGCCCCGATCGTAAATAGCTCCACGCTTTCTAAATTTCTGACTTTTTATGCCTAATACACTCATTAACACAAACTCATTTTCATGGGCCTTAGAGAAGCGTGAAAAACCAGACAAAAACTTTCATCCTGCGCGTCGTCAATGTTAGTTCATTTAAATTCATTTTCAATTTTAATTTCCTAATAGTTCGTAGTTATCTCAAACCCACTGAATCTTTTTCTGTTTAGGATTATTTAAAGGTTTTCTTAATCCATAAACATTATAACGTTACAGTGAACGATTAAATTATTACGAACACTATGAAATTTCCATTCACTTAAAGTTTGATCAAGAACGGAAGTGTACACACATCTGCAGAGTTATCACCGATATCATTTTTGATGTAAAATATATTGTTTCGGTTTTAGTGGGGAAAACTAACGATGACATCTTTCAAAATTTTCAAAAATCTACATTTCAATTTTCTGTCACGCCACTCTTCGCATAATTAATTGCTTTTATATATTTCTCCACATACTTTGGATACTATTTCTGCTTAGACACTGTGATTTCATTATATTATTTAATTATTGTTTGCTTTTCTTTGAAGGCTGGATAACACGAAATCAAAATGTGTAATGTGGCCATGCAGTTATGATATATTGATCATCCACGGCAACTACCATTAAACAATTATTTAGAAAGGGTGAACATATTCAAGATTGTCAAAAAATAGGTTGAACATATAGAATATAAAGATTTGTACGATTTGTTAAAAATTACAGTTGGTTAATATTATATGAAAAAAATAATAAAGGTACCGTTTCAAAGTTTTTTATTTGAGCCTGCATTGAAAATTCCAAATAAGCATTTTAAGAATTGATATAAAAATGAAAATTTCGAAATTGATTAATGTTGAGACGAGCTACAAGAAGTTGAAAGTGGTAAAGAACACAGTTTTTCGTGAAAATCTACGGATTCTCATTTCTTTCGATGCATATTGTTTTTTCAGTATAAATAACATAGATCTGCATACTAAATATTTTAAATTTTCATTACCAGCTCGATTAAAAAAAATGTTAAAAAGTGATTTGGTCACCTTTTTATTGGATTTCTTCCAATTGCGATTTGCTTAAAATATTTTTTGCACGTCAGTTAGTGTAACAATGCGTATAATTAATAAAAGTCAGATCATTCGCGGTCCAGTTCTTAAAAATTTATTCAGCCTTCAAGGGCATTCGAATATTTATGCGAGTAACTGTAAGTATTATTATTTGAAGCGACAGTATGAGTCACATAGTGTTCTACCAAGCATTGAAATCACCTGAACAGCGCTTACGTCAATACATTCTACATTCATGCATTCATTACGGGAAAAGTGGCTACAATTTTAACCTGCCCTTTCAATTCTTTGTTCCACAGTTCATTGTCATGTATGTGCAATCTTTAAACATAGCCTTTTTATATTTTTATAATTACTGCTTAACGTTTCGCCTACATTTTAGAGAGTTACAATTACGATAACAGATAAACGTGATTATCTTTCTAGCACGTTACTGACCGATAGTTATTTAATACTTTCAAAAGAATCATAGAGTGTCCATTTTGACCATATCGTTGAAAACAAAACGCCAGACATTATAATTAAACAACATTGTTAACCCTTTGCACTCGAATAGTGACTCTGAGGCAGCACTAAAAATTATTTAAAAGAATATTTACATCACTATGCTTGCATCTTTGAAATTCCTAAAAATTTAACTATTTTAAAGATGAGCGATAGTAAAAAAACCCCATATGCATAAGATGAAATAAACCGTACAGAATAAAATTAGCCTAGGTAAAGGGTTAAACATCTTTTATGCTAGTAATATATAATACGTAATCGTTCATTTATTTTTCACCGCTTTAATTATTCGATAAAGTAGATTTTTATGTACACTTTTAACAATTTTATAAATCTTTAAAAGTACATCTTTCTATTGATTGTTTCATCTGTCACGTTTGAAAATCATTCTATCGAATTTCAAATATTTTCTATAGTATTAATTGTCTCAAAAACATGGTGAGCAATTTACAATCTATAAATTTACAAATTCTATATATTTTTTAATATTCTTTTTTGTCGTTGTTCCTTAATGTCGAATTAACAGCGTAGACATTCGCGACGACGATATCGATACGAAGGTTTCATTTCATACGTTTGTAAATTTGATTAATTTTTGGAGACTTTCTGATTCGTTCCGACATGTGAATTTCGTAAAATTCTTAATTTTAAAATGATGACTATTAGACGTTAACGCTAGACAACGTTAGACTGTTGGTTGTATATTGCAGAATACACGCTGCGTAAGAATTTAATCTTTTTAAAAATAAAATTTGTCTAAAATTCTAAAATCTAAAATCTAGTCTAAAATTGACTAGAAACCAAGTTCAGAACTATATTGGTAAAATGACGGAAAAGAATTTCATATTTCTTAAGAAATTCCTGGCCGTAGGTTCAGAATGTTACAGAGTACTTTTAAACCGGAAGCATTGATGAGGTTAAAGAGGCAATTTTGCGCACAGCACCTTGGTTTGGGGTTACATAAAAGAATAATATGAAAGTCTACTTTATCGCACGACCAAGGTGGCGCAACAGGAAGGACGATTCACCAGTTACAAGAACGAGACATTTTTAATAGCTTTGTTTATTAACCCTTTGCGCTCGATGCAATTTTAACTAGAAAACCAAAGTATTTCTTCGGACCTAGGAAACTTTCATTCTACATGAATTATTTCACCTTATGTATGTGGATTTTTTTACCGTTATTCGTCCTTACAACCGTTAAATTTTTGCTAATTCGTTAGATACAAAGATAGTGATGTTAAATTGTTTTAAAGTATGGTGTAGCAATTTTTCGTGGCTCCTCAGAGTCGCCACTCGGATGTTAAGGGTTAATGTCGTCTCGGACACCAATTTCGTTAAATTTTTCTTGAACTCTTATTTTAACCGACGTCTCGTACACCTTTTTTCAACTTCGAAGCAATTCAATTTTGATTTGTTCGAAAGAAGTCTGACGGCATTTGTTAGAATGCCGTTCCGTTACGAACAGTTTCCTTTTGGCAACGCGCCCATTTAGTTAAACTGTATTTATTCGTCGTTGAATAATTCCTACGCCTATGTTTATTTAACAATTTCAAGGTATTTCATTGCGGATGTTAACTGTCGCCTACAAAAACTTTACTTCTTCAGGAACATTATCCACTATTTGAAATATGAAAAAATGGTTGACACGAAAGTTGTATGGTTTTCAAAATAGTACATAGTCATAGTTTGATTGAGATATAAAGATCACCTTAAGGCTTTATAATGTAAATGGTAAAGTTTGATCTTATGGTTGAAGAGAGAAATCTTGAATAAAAAATTGTACAGGTATATGAGGCAATTAATAGTTACTAATTGCAATAATAATATATAAAATAATGCAATAGAATTATACAACTAACAGTTATTAAGATGTTCTTTTATATATGATGTTTAATGGAAATAATGCTCAAAACTCTCTCCACTGTATAAAAATAATGTATTAATATAATAAATAAAGTTAGAAATGAAACACTCATAATAGTAAGCAATAATATTATTAATAATTATTGTGCACAAATAAATTATGCACTTTAATGCGACGTCCTTACGAAGCTCTAACAGTGTAGAACATACAAAATTATTCTTCCTGAAATCGCAATTATTAAATTATATCATAACTGCAATAAATAAACGACCTGAAATTCTCGATTTTTAATAACTAAAAATGTACATTTTTAATTTTTTAACTCTTTACACATCCGCAACAGTTTCTCTTTTCTCACGCTACATTCTCTCTATAAATCCTTGTTTATTAAATGACGGACATTTGTATCAAATTTTTAATAAAATGTTCTCAAAAATGTTACACTTGCGCACTTACTTTACATACAGTGGCTCACGAAAATATTCGGACACTCTTCAAACCTAAATAACTTTTTCAAAATTGAACCAAACGATTTGACTTTTTTGGAGTAACGAGAAGCATTGATTTACTAAATGATATGCAAAAATAATTTTGAAATTATTCTACTTGGTAGAAATTACGTGGAGAAGTAGAAAAGACATTTTTTAAAACATTTGTACTTCGACTCGTAATGGAAATTTAAAATATGCGTTTTTCAGAACTGTGAAGAAGAATTTTTCTGCACGTGTATAACTATCATAGATTTACCAGATGCATCTTCAATATTTTTAATAAGTTGCTCAAATAAAAAATATTTAAAACTTAATTTTTTATTCGACATGTAATTCATGCCAATTGCAACTTTTTCAAAATCCTTTTCGCATATCATCTAGTGAATCGATGCATCTAATTGCTCAAGAAATATCAAGACGTTCGGTACAATCTTAAAAAAGTTATTTAGGTTTAAAGAGTATCCGAATACTTTTGTGAGCCACTGTACGTATCGGAACATTAACTAGAGTCTTAGCATCGCACGCTCCAATGACACGATTGTTCATACCTTTATCCGTTGTTAGTATATCGTGATTAACTTCGTTTTTGAGATGTCCTTGAAAAAAGTGGAGAGGCAGCAGTGAAGAAGCTAATTGCTACCGAGATACATATCTTCGTTGAACGACAAAACATTTTCTTACAACGAGTCCTTGCCCGATTTTTAATACTGCATCGCTCAAGAAGTATTTTCTGTTCTGCGATCATTGTTAGACATTCGGTACACGAGTTAAGTGTGTACTTCGTAAACTAATCTTTCCAACATCTCGAAGAAACCAAAGGTTCCTGGTTGAACTTTGAAAAAGGTATTCGTTCCTAAAGTGTACATGATCCATTGCCAAATAATCTGAATAAGATCTTGTGCACATGTCGTTGTTGTTCAAAGAAATATGCAGCATAAACTACGCGTGTATTATTTTATCGATAATATTTAAAATTCATCATTTTGTCCGCAACATTCGCACATACTTCTCGGTGGTAGGTTGCGGACTATCAAGAAGCACCATCCTTTGTATGCAAAGGAAATGCAGCCACTTATCAATAGGAAGTGAATGACGATTAATTCCGCGGCCGTTGGAGCGGTTAAGTGAAGAAGAACGGCGTGCACAGGTTGACACAGGTAGACGTAGAATGAAACGTAGAAAATGAAACAGAAAGAAGCCGTACGCGCCGGTGCTAGGAGCTGCGTTCAAGGAGAACCACAACAGTCAATTACGTAACCAGAGTTACGTTTCTCTATTCACGATCTTAACGCGAAACAGGAAATCACCGTCTTTCTTTTTGCCATTTAGGATACGCCGCACTATTTTGTTAAATGCTTGATCGTACAAAGCTGTTGAAATTTTAAATCGCAACGTTTACAACTCGAAGGCGCTCGAGTTTCGTTAGACCCTCTGTGGGGCCGTGTAACTTTCAAGTCACATGTTAATATATAGACATTTTAGCAAATGATTTTAGTTTTTCATAAGATAACATATACGTCTAAATTATATAATGTCTCTGAGGTAACGAATAACAATATTGACAACGGTTGACAGCACCATCAACTGAAATATCAAAGTAAATACATTGCATGCTGTCTGCAGATAGAAACCAACGGAACCATCTTGTGCAATTTACATTATTTGAGCTTCTATCTATTCGATTATATTTTATCTATTAAACAAGACAAAACGTACATAATAGCTTTGGGTTTGCATATCAATAAAAACTTATTTATTTGCAATTTCAATAATCATTTTGTTACTATTTTTGTACCATTGCAGATAAATTATTAGACACATTATGTGTAATAAGTACTGAACCATTCAAAATTATTTCACACTTTCAATTTTGGCGATTACCGAAACGACAGTGCCTGACGTATTTATTTACAGAACTCTGTTCCGTTTATTTGTTCATGTCGCATACTAGATTCCAAATATTACGTTGAAATAGACAATAAACGACAGAGTTTCACAGAAAAACATAACCGAGACAAATGAATAAGTGTCACATAAGAATTTCTACACTTCGTTTCTATTTGGAAAGTGTGCTGAACTAATGTGGGTCACTGTATAAAGATGTTCTTGCAGCGAATTGTCGAATAAACTCATTTATTCAATCGTTTTATGATAAAGATCAAGTAAAGCCAGACTAAATGCAGTTTTCTAATTTTTATAAAGTAATAAAAACCCGTCACCATTAAGTGATCGTTCTTTAGTTCGATGGTTCTATTGTTAGTTCTTGAATTATGAATTGGCTCTGTCTAAATTACAAAGTTGAGTGGGCTGAATCAGTTAACACAATATACTTGTTCGCTCATAATGTTACCAATAAGCTGCAAATAAAATCCAATCCGTATTATAAAAAATACTTTATTATTTTAATATTGCTTTATTATTTACTCTACTTTATTCAATTATTTGTTGCAATGTATATACAGAAATTTCTACATTCGTTCATGTATTTTATAAATAAAAATCAATGCATATAAATATATTTTATCGTATTGCATTTATACGTTAATTTTTGTATCCTGTTTTTTAAATATTTTTACAATGCATTTTCTTTAATTTTATCGTAACGCTTAAAATTTGATGCGCACGTTGAACAAATAATTGAAACACTGTAAACTATTCTGGTACATCAATTTATTGGTAACGCAGTATTCTAATAGCATGGATAATTGAAAATTAAAATCTATTAGAGTGGTGCTAATTAAGTGACCAATTATAGTCAACTATTATCTATCCATAGACGAGGTTAAAGTCAAATAGATTTTAATGATTAGTTCCGTTGAAAGGCTAATCGTCTGAATGATTAATCCTAATCATGACATAAAAGTGATCGAAAAAAAATCATGGACACGCTTGTGCCTCTATAGCCAAGCAGTAATTATAAATAATATCGATAGCGCTACTATAAAATAATTAACAATGAAGTACAAAAGAGGCAACGAAATCGCAGCTTAACGTGGAGTTTTCTGTATATGAATGAGTCCTTTAAGATTTGTGATTTGCGATGATTTATGTAACGTATAAATCACGAAACTAGATAGAGAAGGCTTTGTTCGAATCAGATGAATATTATTAGAAACTTTTGTTATAATTTCTAATCGTGCTTCTACGGCATTGAATAATTTAAGACTCGTGCTGATGCTTCGTTGCACAAAATAATTATTGTGGTTTCCGATGTGGCTATAAACGATTTTATTTTACCAGTATTATGTAACAGGTGTTCTATTATTGGTTGAAATAATTATTTATTTCTTCCTTTTTCTTCTGTATGCTTGTTCGAGATCGCATTAACTGTTTAATTAGTAACAATCGTATATGATCATTATTTCTTGTTTTGAATCTATGCATTATTCAACTATCTGCACATGGTGCTCTTCATCGTGCATTGCAGATCGTTATAAAAGTATCGATGGGTCATTGTATAAAAATTTGCATAGAAAAATTATTATTTCTTATATGACAAATTCTATCGCATCCTAAAGAACATAACAAACTTACCATATTTTTCAAACGTTTTCTCATATAAATATAGTCTGTACATTTTACAAAATTTTATTCGTACATGTGAATTTATTTGTCTTTGGAGAATAATTATCTTTTTGTTTTCGTTAAAAATAATTAAATTTTATGTTCTAACAATACAATGTTCCAAATGCAACGTACATCTATGTTTAACGCCAAGTGCAAACTATTTTCTAGAATTTCACCCTTAAGCTGTTTGCAGAGAAGTGCAAACATAGTAAACCTTTGTAAACATTAGTACACATTAAAATAAATTTGTTTCAACTGGTTAAATTTCTTTTAAAACTTTAACTGCCAGACCAACAGCCTAAAAAATTCCACAAAATCAAAGTAATTCATTTCATGCAGTAATAATTGAAAACCTAAAATGTCTGACACATAGTTATCCTTCGACCTTCTCGTTGTCTTCGGATATAAACTAAATTGAGTGCAATGAATATATTAGCACGAAAATTTATTCTTAAACATGGACAAATAATTCTGTCACCCATGTATGGGTGGCATGCCAGTCAAAGTGTTAATCTGCATATATAGGTTTGTAATTTAAATTGTAAATTAATGTAGCAATTATAGAAGGTTAAAAACATTCACAAATCATCAATTTTTGCAGTTCGTAAGTTAGCTTCGGTCGATTATAAAATACCAGCCATTTGAAAATATGTTTTTTTTACCGTATATTGTAAAAAAAAAATAGTCAATTTATTGTTTCGAAGAAGAAAGGAAAAGAAGATTTCATTTCATAATAAGTGGCATCGCTTTTACAAAAATCAATGTCATCGTATTCCAAATGGATAAGGTTAGGTGTAAATGATAAATGATAAGGTTCGTGCAAGGTGCTTCGTTTGTAATTGTAAGAAAGCATGCCGTTCATCATATATGCACATTATTCACGAGTTTCGTTTAAGACTCTCAAAAAATTAAATATGATTAACTGTTCGTACAATCTTCCTTAGACGGTTTTGTTTTTCTTACATTGTTTTTCTTTACATAGCCATCAAAAACATATTATTTCTTCAATAATGTTAATTATGCTAATTGGGATGATAAATTTCACACTTTTACAAATCCAAAAACGTTATTCTATTATGTTATTTGTTACCCATATTTTTAAATTTAGTTGTTTTCATATGTTAATTATCGCTGTTTTGAACAATTGAGTTTTATTAAGTTTTTATTACAATTTCAAAACACGAACTTTTTAATCCTGCGTTTGTAACTAAAATGATCTGTTACAACCACTTGTACAATTACCTCTGAACAAAAATATCTATTTTATCCATGTTCTTGTCACTACGTTTTATGTTCACAATGAAGTAAATATGTGGAACTTGTTGTCCTCCAATTTTCATTTATTTGTTCTCTACTTCGCACTCTGATACGTTGTCGTTTCTCGAGGTTGCATATCGAAATAGAGGTGATAGTTGCTAACGCGTGATAAATAGTACACATGCTATCTTATTAAAAGGAGAACATTCTCGAAGCAACTGGACCGTGTGCTGCCTCGTGTGAACGTTGTTGTGGGACAAGGACGATGGTCGTTGATTTAAATGAATCTAACAATTAGCAGAAAATTTCCATGTAGGAGTTCACGCGCTCCATTGGGATTATTCAGCGAGGATAAATTGAATCATTGGTCAAGGATCGTTTGCAAGAAAAGGATGGCCCGAATAGCGTTTGCAGAACCGATACGCGGTTGAAGTTAAAAATAATTTATTTACTGTCAGTATGAGTAGCAGACGATACGTTTTCCCTGATAAGAGACAAATTAATATTTATTTATGTCTATTATTCGCGAAGTAAAAGGTGCCTTTCGCTAAATACTTAAATAAATAATGAGGTGCGAATTATAAATTTAAAATATTCAGTAATATTTTGAAGGAAGAAACGAAAGGTGAAACGAGCAGCAGACGTATCCGTTTTAGCATTTTATTTAAGAATTTTATGTTGTTTCGGAACTACAATAAAATTCCTCCGAATGTTCATTGCATGGAGTTTACTGCATAGATGCACATTTTATAATATAAAGTCTACTATCACTGATTTCAAATTTTATATGTTACAATATTTGGAACGATCAAAATGTCACAATTTATAATATAAAAATATGGATTTTGTGCTTAATACGTTAAATACGGAAGTTTTAAAATTATTGTACACTTTGATTACCCATGCAACGACTAAGCTCGAATAAAGGTAAAATCATATCCAGTCTTTTGTTGGTTTCCTTAATAAATGAATGATTTTTGTTTTCATTTCATTCATTCGCGTTTGCTCTTCGCTATACAAGTTCCTCTAAAAAGGAGTAAGTTGCAATAACTAAATGTAATTTAATGAGAATTATGTTAGAAATATTTTGTATTCCTTCAGATGAAGAAATTACATACAATGTAATAAACTACGGTATAATTAATAATGCAACCGCTTTGTTTTTAATGAATGAAAACTCGATCACTTGTCGTAAGACTGATTCATTAATAGATCATTGTCGGTTCAATTAGCGTTCTTTCAAACAAAACGTCATTAGCATTCAACTAATATGAACTCAGAGTCGCCGCTGACACCATTTATGTGCATCTTCGATTAGAAATGCAGCATGAATATTTCAACGCATGCACAGGCACATATACGGAACAAATATTATTAAATAAACACTTTTCAAAATAAAATTTCAATGTTATTAAATATTACTTTATTAACGTATGAAGGTAGGCACAATATTATTGACCATTTAATAGAAATAAGAAACTATGACAACAAATATGTATATATTTTATAATAAACAAAAATTGTCTCTGACTAAAGTATTAAAATCTTAATTAATAAGTGCTTTCATTAATTTACCATAGATAACAATCATCTTTTTATTTCGTCAAAACGAATGCTTTGTTACGTTTAAGATAATATTTCAAATAATTAATTTGTATTCTTTAATTTCTCGGTTTTCAAGTTATAATAATTATTAAAATCGCATTTTATAATCGGTATGTTCTATTGCTGTAATGTGGTTAATTGTTGACAGTAGAGATTAGAATCAATCGTTTGACCAGGCGGTAGCACTTCATCATGGACGATCCATTCAAATCCCATCAAACACACAGCATCACCTTGCAATGATTCGCAGATGGAAACTCGATCCATCAAATTTTTGTCCAAATATTATTTAATAATACATATAGTAAAAAATATTCTTTAGTGGTAGGAATGGTATATATAAATGGTACAAAATATTCTTAAAGCAACGCATAATAAACACTATTTATGTAATGTGAACT
Organism: Agapostemon virescens; assembly: GCA_028453745.1. Taxonomy (NCBI): domain Eukaryota; kingdom Metazoa; phylum Arthropoda; class Insecta; order Hymenoptera; family Halictidae; genus Agapostemon; species Agapostemon virescens. The sequence goes on along the minus strand of CM052093.1, from coordinate 10,812,167 downwards.
AAATTTTTATAACTTCGTAGGTAACGTACAATTTATTTAGCAACTATTCAAATACCATCTATTCAATACAGTATCATGGAATGTAAATCGTAGAATAATTATTAATGTGAGAAAAGTTGACAATTGTCGCATGCAAATTATTCGAGGAAGCTGCGCGAGTAGTTTCAATGTTCTTCATGATTACACGTTGTACGACAACTTAATGACTACTAAACCTCATTGATGTTTTATTTGACGACCGATCGATTTTCACTGCTGCATTAGTATTGTATATCGGGGCGAATACAAACGCGTTAGACTGCCATTCAAGTCGCGTAAGCCGATCTTACTTTCTATCGACAGCCTTAAGCGAACCGGAAATCGTCTTATAACTGTGTTATTTGTGTGATCGGCGAGTGTAGGGAAGTCTTTAAACTGACAACAGGAAAAACGAGATACAGAATTTCATCATGGCCGAAGCACTTCGAGTAGATGACGATCGCTTGTCACCAGTTTCTCTATAATTATGGTGACCATACGTCCGTTATTCAAGAGGACAGTCCTTTATTTTACTACTCTGTTCTTTAAAGTTATTTTTTTTTCTTTCTAAAATCGCCATTTTCTCCTTCATTTGTTGAATTAAAACAAAATTGAACTCTTAAATTAAAACAAAATTTCGTTCATTTCCAACCACTCCAATTTAAATAATAATAGCGCCGAACTATTTGTTAAAGTTACGTATATTAAAAGTTATGTCACCAGTGAACAGAACGAAGACTGACAACAAAATTATAAACCCGGTATACGTATGTAGATGGTTCACATATTTAACTGCTTCACATATAAAAATACCCCTTTCAAAAACATTTTAAAAGTTATTGAATTTTGTTCGTGTTTGTCTGAATTCAGTGCCTCCATTAAACGGGTATTTTCGTTAGTGCACAACATGTGAACCACTAAAAAACCTCTATTAAAAAATGAAAACATACAGTTAAATAACATCAACGTGAATTTTATTTAGTTCTATGAATTTTTAAAACACGTGCCTGATTTTGTCGAAGAAAATTGATTCTTATGTAAATTGCCAAAATTTTATTTTAAACATGAAACAATTTCTGATTTGTCTTTACTTTCTCTAAAGAATATCTTCACCGTATCTATAATGCAGGTTTGCGCATCAGCCGTAATGACGGACAAGAGAAAGTTTATAAGTGGAATTTATGTATATGAGTATTAATAATTTTAGCATTACATGATTTCTCAAATGTTGATAAAGGTCATCTAACCTGGAGCATCTTTCTGTGTTCATCTGTTTGCACGTAAGGCATTTTCAATCCATTTTTGCATTGTGATAATATTGATAATTTCATATTGCACTTTTCTTGATATCTCTATTCACTTCTGTCGCTAAATTGACTTTAACACTAGAGATACCGAACAGTAAATCCAATGATATGCATTGCTTTATCATAATAACAAGACTGCATTTATTCAAACTTCATTCAATTTTTATTGTAACGTGTGATTCATTAAAGAAGTAGTTTGGAACATTACAAATTAAAATATTATCATAACTTTTAAACAAAATAATCGTACGACAAAGGGTTAATTACAAATATACCAAACAGGCTACAGACAGCAATGGAGTTCCTAAAGTAATAAAACTGACAAAATATTTGAATATCAAAATTATAAGAACGAAAACGTAAAATTAAACTTACGTTCGACCACCCAGTTTCTTTTCTTATTTCACTGTTTTAAAACGTTGAATGCCGAGGGAGTTTTGTATGCTTCAGACAAGTTTTATTTATTTAATTGATAGGAGTGATCAGGGTGATTAAAAAGAATTGTTAGTTACTGAACAATGAAGATCTCACATCATAATATAATCAGGTTAATTTTGACAGTAACAAATTAATGTTGAATGCTATGAATTGAATAATAATCATTCTCAACGAATAAAATGGCGTCGGTCACCACGAACCACCATCCAACGTATTAAATAAACTATCAGTGATAATATGTAAATATTTATAAAAATCTGTCACGGCTTTAACATAAAGTTTGGGTTTTAAAAATTGTAGTTTGAATTTTAGTTAAACATTTCTATTTATATTTTCTTTTGTCCGTCACTGTATTTCGAACAGATTTATACTTCATAGTGAACCGTCTGTCGGCAGTTAAAAGGCTCGCGAAGGATGAGCATCCATACATTTTTTTTCGACGAGTGAAAGCTTGCCAGAAGAGCTCGTAGATCCTTGTCTGCAAGATTAACGGATGTAAGTTTCCATGAAAGGCCAATAGTCGAGTTTTAATAAATGAGTTTTATAGGAACTCTGTTTTCTTAAAATTTTCTCCACGCTTTATCTACCGAGGATGATTTAATCGCCTTTTGAGGGCCTTTTAATTAATGTTCTCAATAGCGAAAGCAACGTTATTTATAAACCAACAATTTATCTCGTAACGCAGACCAATAATTTCTTTTCTCATTAGTGTTTAGAAGAGAATTATTCAGCTGTGTTTAGTTATTGCCACTAAAAATAACTGTTAATAGGTTATCAATAGATAAAGTAATACAACATGATGAACGAGACAATCTAAACAAGTATTAGATAAACTAGATAAAGAATGCTTAGATTAGACTGCGAATACTTGGATTTCTATTACTTTAGAAATATCACACTAACAGCTTGTAAGCGAAATATTTCCTAATCAATACTATTAATTTTGTAGAATATTAACATTCTGACGAAATTAGCACATGTCATAAATATTCAAATGAATGGAATTAGTTTAAAAAATCGGAACAATACTTTTACCTATAATAGCTTCTTTGTACATAGTTTATTTCCTTTCGTATATATGTAGTTAATTATTATTACTCGTACTTCGAACATTCAAATTTTCATCAATTTCGTAACTGCAAACGCAGCGATGTAAAAGTTCTTTAAATAATAATATGGCGATTTTTAGTGGCGCCTCAGAGGCGCCATTCGAGTGCTAAGGGTTAATTTCGTTACTGTTGCGCATGTTTGCATAAAACTACTTGCTATTCGAATGATTTTATGCATAACCTCTGCAAAGAGATAACGTTTAATAGAGTACAATATATTTTACGTTAAATCTTGGACGATTCTTTAAAACTATTGAGAAATTGTTAATTAACATGACATTTCACTGGGTCTTATCAGAAAATAAATATACACTTAGTATATAACATATATTAGTAGTTAAACATTTGTATTATTATTTTGCATTACTAGAAAATAAATATTTACTTAACTTTTCTCTATTCGATACTTTCTATAATTTACCTTTCTGCATTTTTGTATTGCAGGCATTGTTTAGTTAGAAAGAAGTTATTGAAATTCTTTTACATATAGTACAAATATTAAAACACTTGTTAATTGACTTACGGTAGCCAAAGGGTTAAAAATGATTAAAATAAAAGTTGTTAAAAAGTTATAATTAAAACTGTAATTAAACAAAACGTTTCGTTGTTATGTAAGTTTCAAGTATTTGAGAGGTGAATGAACAATAAAAAAGGTAACGAAGTTAGAATAAAATACGTCGCAGACACAAGAAATGATTTGTATTGCGTATAAGAATGATGATATAGGCGAAAGTACCGTGCAATTGCTCATTTAAAGACATTGTGCACCGATTCGATATATCTTTCACGTTTCAACTCGTGCAACTATAGACATTAACTGCAAACAATTCATTGCACTCCCTAAGAGAGTTCGCTAACTTTTTACTTGATTATTGTTTATTACTGTGAATGTTTATTCAGTATAAAAATTGTTTGTGCCATGCACAAAGTGCACGGGCTATGTAGATAATTATTACTTTCCTGAATAATCTTATTCGGTTGAAAATGACATAACAATGATTTTAAATTCTCTAAATGTGTTTGGTATTTTACATTTGACATGTTCTTGTTTTTAATTTAATTAATTTAAATTAATTGCTAGTGAATAAAATTAACATTAGAATTAACGAGTAATAAATCCGACCGATATATATTGCTTTGTAATAATAATAAAATTGCATCAATTTAAATCTCGTAAAATTTTCATCTTAATGTCTACTTTAATGAAGAAATTCATTCGAACCTATTTGGTGAAAATGTTTTTATAACTTCAGTAATTGTGATTGGAAAAAATCAGGAACCAATCATTTTTACTACTTTGATAGTTCTAGTGTTGATGTACCAACACGTATATTACAGTTATACAGTTCGTGACTGGAAACTTTTTAATGGATCTCTCAACGCAGATAGCAATTTTTACTGTGAATTAACAAGTCACCCTCAGTAGCGTCATCTAATAATTTCCTTACGAATTACAATGTAAAAGTAGTTTTTTAAGCTTCACTTTGTTACAGCGCAATTATCGAAAGTGTTAAGATATCTAGTTATTGTATATTTTAACGTAATAAATTGTAAAGCCTCGCATCTTTTATTTTTAAATACTTGATACCTTGCGGCGACATATCGGTGAAATGATAAAATTATGAAACTGATGGGCAGATGATGGAAGGTCATTGAACAGGATGAAACCTGTGTTTTTAAATAAAATTAGTAAGTAAGAATTTTTCGGACAACTAAAAACACGTAGAAAACCAACACTTTTTGACTGCTGTTTCTATAGCTGGCAATGCTTGTTTCCATTTAAATAGTTGTTTAGCAATTTTTTAAACAGATTTTAAAAATGCTTTTGCTGGTCTCGTTGACCGTTTTATTCCGCTTCATTAAATGTATATTAAAATAGAGTTTACATCAAGAATCCAGAAGGATATAAGGTTGCACCATTTAAATATTCGAATGTGCTAAAAAGAATTATATATTTTTAATCATTTGCGCTGTAGTAGCATAAATCAGTGTAAAGTATGTTTTCAGATTTTTATTATTCAAGACTAAACTAACTACTGAGTTTTAGTGTGGGAAACCGTGATTCTGTTGATCCTTAGCAGTCCAATGGCGCCTTTGAAACAACACTAAAAATTGCCATACTGTTATTCAAAACAACTTTTACATCACTATGTTTGCATTGCAGAGATCGATAAAAATTGAAGTGTTATACGTACAAGTAATAATAGTACCTTTTTTATATGCACTAAATATGCTATTTTAGGTAAAAGAATGTCTCGATTTTTAAATTAAAATTGCTTTAAGTGCAAAGAGTTAATTTTCATAAGAAATAAATCGTTCTATGTTTGATACAAAAATGAGCGGGAAAGTCTTAAATAAAATACCTAGCGCCATTTTTATAAATTATGTTAATATACATACGTTTATGTATTTTATAATGTCAGACATCTTACGAATGGATAAAGATCTGCAGTGTACCGATTGTAAGTGTTACAATCATTCAAAGTGTAGCCGCTTGGTCACTTTCCTTATGTTGTTATTAACCCTTAGCACTCGAGTGGTGACTCTGAGGCACCACGGAAAATTGCCACACTATAATTGAAAACAATTTTAACATCGACATCTTTGCATCCAAGGAATTGTTAAAAATTTAACGATTGTAAGGAGGAGTAATAATAAAAATTCACATATGCACAAAACGAAATAAATGCCTTAGGTGAAAAGAAATGCCTTGATCTTCAAGTTGAAACAGTTTCGAGTGCAAAAGGCTAACAAATAATATACTAAAAATGTTATCGATAAATTTTTAAAGCCTTCAAGTACTAAACATGTTTATATGAAATACAAAGCCTATTATTTTCTATTTCTTTTTGTTACTTCACTTAAATAAACACATTTTATGCCTGCAATCTATGACGTATGTGCAAGTACGAATTCCTTAATTTTTAGATATTCTGTACAAAGTATTTTAATCATTCGTTTTTGAGTTAATATTCAAGGTAATATTGATAACCTTTTAAGTAAAATTATGCATTTATGGAAAAACTTATTTATAGGCTTCCGATGAAAAATATAAAAGAAGCAATTAAACAGTATAACATTCGCCAACAAATTAGCTTAGAAGCGGCTACGAAAATAAAATAAAATAGCTGTGCAGTGACTCTTTCGTCCCGGAGACTTCAATTCTTCTCCAGCGCAGCGAGATCGCGAAACACCGATTAATGTCAAGGCGATGTAAACCGTAAAAGAAGTTCGTCCTTCTTAAAGTATATGACACAGATAAATGAGAGTAAAATAATGTACATGCAGAAAATCTTATGTTTTCTGAATAATCGTTTAAGAAATTTTAACATTGTTTCTTATTTTGTTAACTCTTTATGGGCCGAATGTTATTCTTAAATATAAAAAAATTTATGCAACGGAAAATGAACAATTACAAACCTGTATATGCAAATTAAAAGTAATTGGCCAGTTTAACACTTTGACTGTCATTTCACCCATATATGAGTGACCGGATTATTAGCCCATGTTTAAAAACAAATTTGTACATTAACGTATTCGTTGCGTACAATTCAGTTGATACCTGAAGAATACAAGAAGGTTGATAAATAACTATATGTCATACATTTAAAGTTTTCAATTGCTGCTTCATTAAATAAATTAATTCGATTTTATGAAATTTTTTAGGTGGCACACTTGGCAGTTAATGTGTTAAAGAATTTTATTATAATTTGTATCTCACCGAAATCGATTGACGCGGGAAAAAATGGCATGCATAGAAAGATGTAAGAATTTCTGTAGTTTAATCAGAAACTGATCAAGAATCGTGAAAAATTGCGATTTTCACCATTTTCGATGGCACGTAGCTCGTGTGTACGTCGATCGATTTTAATGAATTTTTCTGCATGCGTATAACTATCATAGATCTACCAGATGCGTCTTTAAAATTTTTTGTGCGTGGCTCAAATAAAAAATATTTAAAGACGCATCTGGTAGATCTATGATA
>CM052093.1:10722323-10781293 GCA_028453745.1 Agapostemon virescens | reverse complement strand
TAGCTCGTGTGTACGTCGATCGATTTTAATGAATTTTTCTGCATGCGTATAACTATCATAGATCTACCAGATGCGTCTTTAAAATTTTTTGTGCGTGGCTCAAATAAAAAATATTTAAAAAGTTCCTGTTTTATTGGTCATATAATTCACATCAATTCCAATATTTACAAAATTTATTTTGTACATCATTTATTAAATCAATGCAACTAATTGCTCAAGAAAAGTCAAGACGGTTGGTCCAATCTTAAAAAAGTTATTTAGGTTTGAAGAATGTTGAGGCGTCGCTCACTGTATTGAACGAATCCTCTGAATATTGCACTTGGTGCCTACTGACTTCGAAGGACCACCCACTGATGTGAGACTGAATGACTATGAACTCGTGAGAGACGATCGACATGTAGGGTTTAGTTGAAGTTTATTCTGCGTTTCTGTACTGTACAAGCTGTTTGATCGAATCTGATTTGTATGGATACATTTTGCTGCTTATATACTATTTTCGTGACCAAGTATTGGCCAATGGCGGTGCTGGAATTTCGTCCTTTGTTTCGAGCGTTAGGGGTAGTGGGAGCGTGGGTTTTCCTGGTCGGTGGTGACGTACGCTCGGCGACGGGTGTCGGCAGGTAAACCGTGAACGGTCGAATATGTTTAGACTATCTTGTCTTAACAAAGAGTGTCCGAATACTTTCGTGCGCTACTGTATATGAAAATATAGTACTTCGACACACTATGCGACATGAAACTTCTTTTATTAATTTGTCTGTTTTCACTAATATTGCTGTACCCTGTCAAGACACAATAACTGCTATTACATTGACAATAACATTGCAATTTAACATTTTAACTGCCACGTCACCCATATATGAGTGACAGAATGGTTTGTCTATGTTTAAAAATAAATTTGCACGTTAATATATTCGTTACACTCAATTTAGTTGATATCTGGAGTGTACAAAAAGGTTCAAGGATAACTTTGTGTCATACGTTCTAGATTTTTAGTCGTTGCTTCATTGTATAAATTACTTTGATTTTGTGGAATTTTTGAGGTTGTTGGTACGGCAGTTAAAGTGTTAAACTCTCTTTTTATTACGACTGCAATATGGTATTTGAAGGATCAATGATCAATTTGATAGGCGTGTTGGAGTAACAATTTGTTCTTGGTTAATTGCAGATGTGCAGCCACGTTCGGTGCGATCTATTCCGGAAGCGTTTAACCATCGTCGCGAGAAACGTGTTCGTCGTTGCGCCTGTGACTGCGCCTGCTAATTCCACCGTCAATCAAGTCCCATCGTACCTGGCCGAACAGAACGTTCTGAAAGGAGAAAACATTCACCCGAGGGCACATGCGACGAGTTTATGCGATTGAAACGGGATATATTGCACTCCTCCATTTGAGTTTCGTATTGTTGTAAGCTTCGATCGTAAAACACACGACCGGATACCGAACAAGAGAAATCCATTGAGAGACAGAGGGTAGCAGAGATTATAAAAGAGCGAAGTTTCGTCAACTTCGTAATAATTACCATTCTAAATGCACAAAACCTGTCATGTTTTGTTTAGGTTGGTCGTATTACTTTCCGAAAGAGAAAAAGCCGATGAAGCAATTAAGAGAATCCGAATTGCTTTGGCGACGTTAACCTTTTCGTTGCGGGGCATTATCTCGTAAAATATTTTGTGGCAAATCTATTACTGTTTTGTACTATGAAATCGTAGCATCTGTTATCTTCTTTTACCGAAATTATTACTGGAACTTTTATTGAAATTATTTGATATCGATACATAAGAAATTACTACATGAATGCTGATAGGAAGTTTTATCTTTGGTCACCGGTAACATGCAGCAGATAAAAGATTATTCGATTGTGATCAGATTTAGTAAGGAAAGGGTTGACAAATGACTGGATTTTATATGGAACGTTAAAACGCCCAATTATTGGAAAGGAAACGTATTCGCACAGGCATATTCATTGAGTTTATCATCAGACTGCAGATATCCATGCATTTATTACTTCGAAACCTTAAGAAATCGGTGAAATAGAAATCTTTATGGAAAAGAACACAGTTACCCTTTTTTACTAATCTATTAAAACCGTTAATACGAAACGTCCGCAGTCTAATTATTATATTTTCTTCGGTGATGACGGCTACATGCAGAAAGGAAAGGCGAGGAAGAGATAAATCTGTGATTGTTTCACTCGTATTCGGTAAAATAAAATAACTTTTTATCGCAATTGGATATACACGCGTTTGAAATTCGAGAAATTTGAAACGATAATGCATAATAAGTGAACGAGGTCAGCAGATATTTTACTGAATATTCTACTGATACTTTTGATGAATATTTTTAAAAAAATAAATTATCATCATTTCAACAGAAATAAAGTTCGATGATTCAACTGTGAAGTAAGATAATTCGTGTAGCTTCAAACAACAGTATATACGCGAATTTTTACCAGCTCCTTGCATCTACTAAAAATTGTTTACGATGCAGACATTTTATTATTCTGTATTTCTGTATTACATACGTATACATATATTTTTTCATGACAATTAATAAAGCGACAAGAGTTTTTGGTTAGACTAGACGCTTCATGGAACATTTTCTTTTTATTTTCCATTCAGTCCTTCGACTCGTAGTGATTGTATCGCTAAAATAATGATAGCAATAACTGATATACATGTAAATATGATATTTTTAATTTGCATTAAAGAATAACTGCTATTAATAATTACTAAATATATTATTTTTATGTAACATTCTGTTGGAGATTAATGAAACATAAAGGTGACGGAAAGTATTTCGAATTTGATGACATAGAAAATTAAACAATATGTATCGTTATTATTAAAGTATATTCCCTATGTGAAATCCTGAGTGTTGGAATAATAAATATTTTCTTATAAAATAAAAACTCGAATGAGATAGAAATTTATTTGTGGTCAACGAACGTTATTATTATTTGAATCAGTACTAATTCGATTGGATACTACCGGTCGAAAGTTTGAAATATTTGTTTTATTAGTAGAGTGAAATAATTACAAATCGTTACGTCAAATTAGAATGAGGTGGAACTAAATACATTTAGTTGCTAGCACTGTTAGCAGTATTTTTTATAGAGAATATCACTAAAAATGTTACTCATAAATGGCAAACGATTTCAAACTTTTGATCAGTAGCGTATATGTGTACAAGTTACTTTTTACAACACCAGAAAACCATAATTCAAATAAACCACAACTTTATCCAAACTCGATTCTTGGGGTAACTAAAAGCTACTTATATACTTTTTGTAAAACATATAACTACTGTTTTGTTTGAAATAATTTATGTAGTGAGTAAATACAGCTTTTATGCATATTTTGAATATTATAACGCCTACTTTCAGTATCAGAACTATTTTCATGTCACGGGTAAATATATGAATTAACTTATACAATCGTTACTTTTTATTTATACGAAGTGTAAACATTAAAATTGGAAAGTACCATATCGTTTGTTTCCATTGTTTTAATGTTTATCTAATATTATAAACATTGGTTTTTATGGACTTACTTACTATTAGAATAAAACGTAGCTCTGTTGGGTTTGAAAGAAAATGAAACGTGTATTCAATATTATTAAATATTCTGCTGTAACAAATTTTTTTTAATAATTTTAGCAGTAGACTGCGAATTTCATGCATTTATAGAATGTACCAGTATGTAAAACTTTATGGAATAAAACGATGTTAATAAAAACTGCTAGGCTTTATCGATCGCTTTGTAATTTATCAACACTTTACTGACCAGCGATATATCAATTATTAATATTTAAATAAAGTTATTTCTAGTATGCCCAAACGATTGAGCCATGTAATTAAACAACAGGGTAATCCAACAAAGTACTAAAATCGATATCCTTTTGTTAAAGTATATGTACATTTTTAATTACATAATTATAATTCGCGAAGTGTCCGAATATTTTTGCGACGTCAAAATTGAGCATTATTTTGTTTAACATTGATTAACGCGAAAAGTACACAAATTAAATAAATCAAAACTATGTTTCTAGCATTTAAAGTAAGTGTTTTTTATCATTAGAAAACGACAAATTCTTTAAGTTTATTAACAGTGGAGACATACAGCAAGAATTTCTAGAGTATCATGGTGTTCGGATATTAACGCCGGCCACTGTATGTATAACATTTATATTCACACCTTATCAAATGCTTTTTCTATAACTATCATGGTAACATTGTTTTCCTTACAATTCGTGGTTACATCATTGATGTAATACTGTATTACGCTTCTCTCTACATTCGAATTGTTGGTCTACTGTAATTTTATCATTCTTTTCATAGAAACTAATTGGTCTATATCCGAGTTCTGTTTCATTTTTATCAGGATTTAATTTCGAATTATATTGTTCACCTTCCAATGGACCGAAAAGTATGATAATTCATTGATTATATTGATTATGTATACAAGTTTAACTATTGTCTTGTTGTCTAAGTTTTTAAGTATTAGATTCTCTGTGCTATCAGAACAAAAGGCTTTTGATGGCAGTTCTCTAGTATTGTTTATTTTATGTAATAAATAATAGCCTTTGCTAGTCGTATATGTGTGCCCATAGCAGTTAAAGGGTTAAAGTATGTCTCATCAATTATGAGACTGACTAACAGTCTGGCACAGTATATGTATGTATAACATTTATATGCATACTTATATAACAGTTATGTAACACACTGATGAATTATATAGATAAGTATACGTACAAAAACATATAACTATATAAATTTGAATTAATTCTATATTTATTACAATCATGATGTATTGTAGTAGATTCTATGAAATTTCAAATTAGTTACTTTTATTATGCCGATGTCCGAACGTCAAGCACGTGACTTAAAATGCCGACAGCGCATGCGTGGTCTCACATTGTGCTGCACGTTGTATAAGGGCAGTTATATTATTAAACGTGTGATGTCATTTTCGTTTTGTGCATCGTTATTGTGGTGTGATTTTCTTTGAGAATAGTGCCGATAAATTCTACAAGCATTGTCTATTATTCCACGCTACCCTAATTACGGATATACCGTTTCTTTGAAGGTGAGCTTAACGTTCGGTGAATACGTCGCGCCGACAATCATGACGTAGCACATTTTAGATTTCACAATTCAATGAAAAACTAAATGTTGATAGATGAATGAGTTTTAAAACGATAACAGAGCAAAGGACGAAGAGTTTTGAAATCGTCAGTCTAATCGGAGTCATCAATACAAAATGATGAATTTTGATGCAGAAAAAGGATCCACGAGATTCTTGTCCTCACGAAATATTTGTTGCTGTCACGCAACAACTAGATATAACAGTTCAAAGTAAATCATATCAATAACTCCTTAATTCGTGTTTAAGCGATCCTTTTACATAACCTTAATCTTTCACTTTTCATTTGATTGCAAGCGAATCGGTCATCGATGCAAATGCCCATTAACTATGTCAATGTTTTAGAGCATTTAGATATTTCGAAGACCATCAGATTTTGATTGTCCTGCCAGCTGAACCGAACGAAGAGTATGGATGAATTACAAAATCAGAATGATAGCCAGCTAATTCACTGTACACACACTGACAACAGTAGTAATAATAACAACAGATTGTTGGAATATCTTGAGCTGGATAATCATACAAACGATCCACTCAGTAAGTAATGAACAGAAATGTGATTCAAGTATTTATAAGCTATTATAATAATAAGGATAATGTTACATATGTGTGTATGTAAACTTACAGGCGAGCCAGAATTAACTATGACTTTAAATGAAAATTCTGTGCAATTACCGCTTCATCCATTGGAAGAGTTGGAGGAAGATATGTTCGATTACGATACTGATATTTCATTACAGGATGTAAATACAGAATCTAAGGTACATAATGTAATGTGGAAAAGGTAACATTCTTTTAGTTAGATCCTTAAAAATAGAGAATACAGAAAAAAGTTATTTATTACCGCTTATGTTTCAAAATTAATATTGAATAATCGCTTCTTGGGTTAGTAAAGACATTACAATAGCAAAAAAATGTATAGATTTGAAAATACTAGAGAATACTAGAAAATCCATATACATTTATATATATACGTATCGCTTATACTTTTAAAATAAAAAAATTTTCTTTTACCTAGTTTAGAGGTTTAGTCATTGTAGAATTAATAATATAGTTGACATTTGCTCAGCTGATATTTATAAATATATTTTTATTATATAAAATGTTAATGTTCATTTTTAGGAGCAAGTTGTACCATGTAGTCAACTGAGTAACAGTTATAAATATCCTGAAGAGCTTACCATATCTGACGATGAGGTAGACGAAGGCATATTCGAAGATGAATCAGTGTCTAATTTTGTGTTATTGGGTGATAACAATACACATAATTCTGAACCACCGTGAATAGCCACAAAATGCAATTGACGTGTTTTTTGTACGGCATCGCCTTGTGCTAATTTGCTATGCAGTATCCTGTACTTCTAAAAATTTTTATCGATCAGGTCCATTGAACACATTGAGTTTGTTAAGAATTTGAATACAATGATTTACTGTTTAAATAATTTTAATGACAAACTCGCTTTACAGATAAATATTGCAATATCGATTTAATATTCGGTAAAGAATAAAACTGCAACAAGAAACACCTTTGTTGTAATATTATGCGATATGTAAAATGTATTGTATATTTTTAAAGCAATAATTTAAGAATAGTCATAGTAAAAAATACATGATATTTTACTGCATAATGCTGTATTCTTTTTATCATATTGTTACGGGTTCGGGGCATCTTTAATAAACAACTCGCATGAAATACTAACCCTTTCGCGACAGGTGCCGTGTATATACGGCAGTCACTTATTGGTTTGCAGCGGCTGACGCCGCGTATATAATATTATTTTATTATTATTTAGTTCAATAACGAACTCAAAATAAAGCTATAAATATATTGATGGCAAAGTATGGTTCACTTGCGCTTTCGCGAACGACGACAAAGTATGGTCAGTCGCGGTGTCGCGAAAAGTGGCAAAGTATGGTCAGTTGCACTGTTGCGAAAAATAGCGAAGAATGGTACAGGTGTGCCGTCGCGAAAGGTCTAATAAACCTTTATTAAATAGAGGAGAAGTACTTAGCTTTGCGACCACCTTCAACGGCGTTCGTCAACCGACTCTCGAATCGGCAACGAAGACCATTTGGCGCGATGTCTCGATATCGTAACAATATGTAGAACCTCTTAATTCATCTTTACTAATGTGTTCATTGTCCAGGTGTATTTATATCAGCCCATTTTGTAAATTTCATATTTATATAATTTGTGTATTTCATTTATCCTTGATACACTTAATTAATACAATAAATGTGTAAAATGTTAAATGTGTAAAATGTGTAAATGTGTAAATGTGTAAATGGGTGTGTGTAATCAACAGCACATAATTAAATGATTACAGTAAGTATGTACGATAAATTACTTTTATTGTCTTTTGATAGATAATTTCTAAACACTTTAAATAAAAGATCAATAATTATATTTTTTTTATGTTTACAAAATGTTTTTAACCTTTAAGCGATATGAACATCCCACCTACATCTTCTTAGGAATAGTTACTCTTTTGTTGTACATATATAATATAATTCTAGTATATTAAGACACACTAATAAAAATTTCTCGTCTGTTATGACTAGAAATGTAAACTTATTTAGGGTTTTAAACACCTCGACCACTAACGATAACAAATTTCACTTACGTACTAGAAGGTTAATAATATTTGACAGAAGAAATTGAAAGCGTTTAATTTAAATTAAAATTAAATTTAAAAAAGTAATTAAAAGGTGACAAATTAATAAAAATTGCTGAAATCTATCATTCATTAAAAAAATTATGTAGTTATTCAGCAAAATATTTAAAATATCTACTTAGAAATATTTTATGCAATAAGTGAATTAAAATTAGTAGAAAATATTAAATAAACTATAAACTATACACTATACAGAATGTTAAATATATAGTTTAAATAAATGTTAAATATTAAAGTATATAGAATGAAAGAATTTCTTCGATAATAATTTTGACAATTATCTTGTTTTCAAGGCTTGTAACATGAATCTGATTTAATTTATCGTTGCTTATGGTATTAACGTTACTTTATAGTGCCATATATATGAACTAAAAATTGTGTGGCATAAATAGATATGCATAAAAAAGGCTTTTAAGTAAATAATCTGCCGATAGCGTTCGGTATTGCATTTCTTCGAAAGTCGATCCATAGTACATTTTTCTTATGTCATCCAACACGCGAACGAGCATCCAGACTGTTATGTGGTAGTATTACTTTCGGAATCGTGTTCAAAAGTGAAATCGAATCATATCGACTCGTGTTTCAGACATCTGCCTGGGAATCGAACGTGTGGATCACAAGCTTTCGTCATTGCTAACAATATAATCTGCGTCGTTTACAAAAATGTAAGCGAGTGGTTCGAAGCATTCAATTTCGAACGGAAATGTAAAATATCCTAAACATAGAGGACATCATTTAATTTTTAATAACTTGTTTCTTCTTCAGTGAGAATTCTTTATTACCTAGTTTTGTTTATTACATCGATAAACGTATTGTGTATAACGTATTTATGCGTTTGCACGTTTCACATTGTGAATTCAGAAAGTACTTAAAATTTTGTTATTTTATCACTTTTACTGCCATGTGACTCATATATAGGTGACAGAATTGTTTGTCCATGTTTAAGAATAAATTTTTGTGCTAATATATTCGTTGCACTCAATTTAGTTCATGTCTGGAGACTTTAAGAAGATTGAAGAATAACTATGTGTCAGACATTTTAAGTTTTCAATTGTTGCTGCATTAAATAAATTACTTTGACTTTGTGCAATTTTTGAGGCTGTCGGTTTGGCAGTTATTTAATACATTGACATGTATTTGTCGCACTCAATTTAATTGTTATCTGGAGAATGCTAAAAGGTTGAAAGATAACTATGTGTCGACGTTTTAGATTTTCGATCGTTATTTCATTATATAAATTACTTTGATTTTGTGGAATATTTGAGGTTGTTAGTTGAGCAGTTAAACTGTTAATGATATACTTATTTAATGAGTGATTAGTTTATACATTTTTTATATTTTATATCTTGAAAATATTTCAATTTAATTGTTAATAATTTATTTTTTCTTTATTCACAGTTGCATTTTATCTACCTTGGTAAAATGTATGATTAGTCAACGGTATTCAGCGGTCGGAAATTAGTTGGAGACTTTGGGTACAAATTCACGAAATGGGTTCCATAATGAAAATGTTATGACAATTTACTAACAAATACTTGCCGAACTTATAATTATTACAGTTGACTAAGTAATTAAGTGAATTAATAAACAATAGGCATGGTGAGCCTACGTTGGCTAAATGGAAGTTTGTCAACATTTAACACTAGAACTACCGAACAATAAATCCAACGATATACATTGCTTTGTAATAAGAACAAGACTGCACCTACTCAAATTTCATTAAATTTTTATTCTAACATGTGGTTCATTAAACAAGTACATCGGAAAATTACTAATGGAGACATTTTTAAAACTTTAGTAATTGCGAAAGAGATAAGTAGGAATCAGTTATTTTGACTGGTTTGGTAGTTCTATACCTAGAACCTATTTCATTCTAAATTGATTTTTATGTCTTCATACGTACGAATATAATAGCAATTTGTTATTGTTAATAATGTCGATTATCGTTACATACTTGCAGGACAATATGGTTAGATCAGCTTCCAACTACTTGCACGAATGGCGGACCACCGCACCAATCCGAAGAGTTACTTTTTTCCAAAATTCGAGATGTCTAGAACAGAGAATCTATTCGATTATCGCATCGTATCAATTACCAGGTATGCAAATATGAAATCAGAATTTTTTAAGTAGAAAATACACGTTTATTGTATTATGTTGTATACATATATTATATATGCTGTATAATGATACAAAATATTTTATTCGAAGTATTGCCTATCGGTAGTTACACATTTTTCCCATCTTTCTGATAATTTGTGAATGCAACTCCAAAAAACTGCTCCTCTTTTGAGACAAAGGTGTCATCGAGCCGTTTTCGTACATTTTCGTAAGATGCAAGGTGCTGCTCAGCAAGTTCATGTCCCACACATAAACGAATGAGTGTACACAATCTTGTGCTATCTGATTTTGATCTATACACAATCTTGTGCTATTTGATTTTGATCTATGTATCGTTATTATATACATACTCACAATTTCGTTTGTGATTTCTTAGTTATCGAGAGGACGAACTTTTCAAGAAGAAGGTTCAAAGTACGCAATAGAAGCATTTTAGTAAAAATTATTCGAACACTCTTTAAATTTGTATAACTTCTTTAAGATTGGACCTAACGTCTTGATCTTTCTTAAACAATTAGAAGCATTGATTTACTAAACGATGTGCGAAAAGGATTTTGAAAAATTTGCAATTGGTATGAATTACATGACAAATAAAAAAGGGACTTTTTAAATATCTTTTATTTGAGTCACGTATTTCATTTTCATTTATTTCAGTCATGTTGAGGCGTTATCGTACATTTTCATAAGATTCGAAGCGCTGCGCAGCAAGTGCGTGCCTCACCGATGCAAATAAGTAACAATCGGATGCAGCCGAGTCTGGTGAGTAAGCCGCATGCGAAAGTCTTTCCCAACTAAACGTCTCAGTCGTTTCCTTGACCGGTTTTGATATGTGTGATGTAGCATTATTGTGACGCAAAATCACTTTGCGTTGCTGTTTAATCCCATTTTCCTATCTTCTGGATCTTTACCACAGCTTTGATACGAATGGAGACGGCTTCTCGTGTCACATTTAATTGACCCGTAAGTTTTTGTTGCGGTTGAGCGACATCTTCATCCAATAATACTTTCAATTCGCTGTCTTGAAATTTTTTCGGTGGTCTTCCACGTTCTTCGTTTCTCACGTTAAAATCCCCACTTTTGAATTTTTAAATCACTTAAAACATTGTGATTTACCAAGAGCATGCTCACCGTAAGCTTCGGCAAGCATTCGAGGCGATTGTGAAGTAGTTTTCTTCAAATGGTAACAGAAAATCAGTGTTCTTCGTAAATCGTAGTTTCCAAGCACAAAATACAACATATTCAATGCTATTAGAAACTGTACTGTTGTAGGAAACTTGTATGGTTGTGAGTTGAAAATCTTTGTCAGATGTCAAACAAGAAAATGGCGTCAATGATGTGGTTTGACGGTAACTATATTGACAGCTACAACAAACTGCTCTTTAACGAGCATGTTGAACAAGAGCTTAAGAAAGCATATGCAGTTAAAAGGAAACTATACCCGCTAATGGTCGCTAATTCAAAACTATCTACACTGAAAAAACAATTAATATACCAGGTCTGTAGATATGAAACCGGAATTTGCCCATACGTGGGCAAGCTGTCTTACAAAGATTTTCAATTCAAAACCATACAAGTTTCATACAACAGCATAGTTTTTAATAGCTTTGAGCATGTCGAATTTTGTGTCTGCAAAGTACGATTTGCGGACAGCATTGGCTTTCTGTTACCATTTCAAGGTAACTGCTGCAGGATCACATTGAATGCTGGTCGAAGCATACGGTGAACACGCTCTTGGTAAATTGCAGTGCTTTGAGAGGTTTAAACAATTCAAAAGTGGAGAATTTGACGCGAAAAACGAAGAATGTGGAAGACCACCGAAAAAGTTTGAAGACAGCGAATTGCAGGCATTGTTGGATGAGGATGACGCTCAAACGCAAGAACAACTCGCGGATCAATTAAATGTGACATGATTTGTCGTCTCCATACGTCTGAAAGCTATGGGGATGCTCTAGAAGATAAGAAAATGGGATTAAAAGGCAACGCAAAGTCATTTTACTTTATGATAATGCACCGTCGCACACGGCAAACCCGACCACGGAAACGATTGAGGCGTTTAGTTGGGAAATACTTTCGCGTGCGTCTTACGCGTACCTGACTTGGCTCCATCCGATTGTTACTTATTTACATCGATAGGACACGCACTTGCTGAGCAGCGCTTCATATCTTACGCCTTCACATTATAACCCCTTCAAAAATTGCCAATTTTCGCGGTGCTGCCACGGCGAGAATATCAACACTATCGACACCATTCCAACGCTAAAATCTGCGTTCATCCTTCCTTAAAAAGACAAGCACTCGGCCAATAGGCTAGCACTTTAGGGGAATTCAGAATAAATCATAATAGCAAGGTAGTTTTGCCTATTTTCGCGATTTTGACGACGCGAAACTTTAAAGTCGCGCCACGGCCGCAATTCTAATCTAATCGACCTGGGATTTGGCATGCACTCTGCCCACGCGTCTAGGTACCGGTAGAAAGAGTTACAAACGAATCGGCGACATAGCCGTTTTTGCCCATGACAATGGTTCGATAAGACTGAAATAAATGAAAATTAAATATGTGACTTAAATAAAAGATATTTAAAAAGTCCCTTTTTTATTTGTCATGTAATTCATACCAATTGCAACTTTTTCAAAATCCTTTCCGCACTTCATTTCGTAAATCAATGTTCCTAATTTTTCGAGAAAGACCAAGACTTTAGGTCAAATCTTAAAAAAGTTATACTTAAAAGAGTGTTTGAATAATATTTACTAAAATTCTCCTATTGCATACTTTGGACCTTCATTTTGTAAAACTCGTTCTCTCGATACCTGTGAAATCATAAACGAAATTGTGAGTATGAATATAATAACGATACGTAGATCAAAATCAGATAGCACAAGAGTCTGTATACTCATTCGTTTATGTTTTACGTACGTACAAGTTATAGCGTGAATATTGTAAGATTTATTACAAATTAATGCAATATGAACAGTAATATAAATAACGTTATAACTTTCTCTAAAATGCATTTTTTACTGTATATATTCACGTTACTGAGAAAATAAGGGTATAAATTTTACGTTCTAATGATTTTTCGAAAAAAATATTGGTTTCCCTTTATAAAATATATGTTCACAAAATTAATTTCTACATATATGAATTCATCGTGAAAATGTTATGCAAATACGTATTTTCAAATTTTATCCGGAAAATGACTGGTAGTTGATTTTTATAGGATTATCCCCTCCTCCCTAAATGAAATAATAATTGCTTATGGAAGTACTTCAGTTCTTAGTTTTTCATTTAAAATTTTCCTCACCCCTGTAATACGTAACAGAAACAATGAAATTGTTAATTGTATAATTTCAGTATATGATGCAAAATAAATCGTAAAATTACAGATAAGGCTGTTCTTATATTTTATAGGAACAAGCAAGTATAATAGGTACGAAACAATTGTACCGAAGATTGCAATACACGGAAGCAATCACAAATCTTTTTTCTTTTGCTAATTAAATTTACAACGTAGGAAGAATTACAGTGTAGATTGCAACCAACAGCGCACGCATTAAATTTTTCAAACATTTCACAAGCTTCTGTAAAGTTGAATGTACTTTCTTTATTAATTAACTCACAGGCTGCGTCGCGACATAATTATGTTCCGTATGATTAATCGTATCAATCCCGATTAATTACTGTGAAAAATGCTTTTTTTCGTCACGTAACTTAATACCGATACACGTTCGAAGAATGCGGAAGTGGTTGCGAAAATTCATGTACGTGACATGCTGAAACACGAAAAGCTGTCTTTGCAGTTATTATCTGATTTGCGTTGGACAGTGAAGTGTCACACATATTTTAATACGTAATTATGTTTCGAATTTCAAAAGGTTGATGTTTTATATCGAAAGGATATTAATAACACTACTTAATCAATATTAACATTGTTTTGAAAGAAACATTTCGTACAATTATCTTAAGAGTTCGAGATACTTAACACTGGAACTCCCGAACAATAAATCCAACGATATACATTGCTATGGGATAATAAAAAACGTCATTCAATTTTTATTGCAACATGTGGTTCATTAAAGAAGTACTAATGAAAACATTTTTATAACTTCAGTAATTGCGAAAGAAATAAGTAAGGACAAATCATTTCGACTGGTTTGGTAGTTTTATTGTTAATATAAAGTGAAAAGTAAATTATCAACTTTAAAAATTCATTACAAATCAACCATGGAAATTTCTAAATATTTCTTTCTACTCTCATATAGCTGATAGCAAAAATAAACAAATGAAAACTGTAATATTAATTGTAAATGCTGCAGATAGGTTTTTACATAGTAAGGATTCCCTATACTCCAGGAGATTCCAAAGATTTAAAATACTGTTTATTCAATTTTCAAATATTGATAATATTCATCTAATTTGGGGCGTCCTCGCTATACTATACTACATCAAGCTTCTTTCGTTTATTCGTCTGCTTTACAGAACGCGTTAACAAACGATTTCATTCAACACGTGTAGTAGACAAAAGTAAAATAATCTTTTGCATTGTATTGAATAGTCGGAAAGGTATTGAGAGATTTTTGTTATTTTTTTATTAAATGTTTTTTTTATTCAAAGTGAATTTTTTTCAAGTACAGTAGCTCACGAAAGTATTCGGACGCTTTTTAAATCCAAATAACTTTTTAAGATTCGACCAAACGTCTTGACTATTCTTAAGCAATTAGATGCATTGATTTACTAGATGATATGCGAAAAGAATTTTGAAAAAGTTGCTATTGGTATGAATTACATGACAAATAAAAAAGGAGCTTTTTAAATATTTTTTATTTAAACCACGTACTAAAAATTTTTAAGCCACATCTTGCAGACCTATGATAGACGCATGCAGAAAAATTCATTGAAATCGATCGACGTATACACAAGATATATGCTATCGAAAATGGTGAATATCGCAATTTTTCACGCTTCTTGTCCAGCTTCTGTTTAAACCCCACAAATCTTACATTTTTCTTCGCTTGTCGTTTGTTTCAGCGTCAATCGATTTCGATGGAACTTTCAACATGCGTGTAACTAACACAGATCTGCAAAACGCACATATTGTTTATACCCGATATATAGCCATTTAACACTTTGACTGGCATGTCAACCATATATGGGTGACAGAATTATTAGTCCCTATTTAAAAATAAATTTGTACATTAATATATTCGTTGCATTCAATTTCGTTAATATCTAAAGAATACAAGAAGGTTCATAGATAAATAAATTAATTTGATTTTATTGGAATTTTTGAGGTCGTTAGTTGGGCAGTTAATGTGTTAAAACATCTAGAGATAAAAATCTCTCAACACTTTTCCGACTATCCAATATATTTAAAAAGAATAAGACGGTAGAAAATATGTACAAGACGGACGCACGGTACGGACTGCTCAGAACACTACATTTATACCTGATCAGGCACGCACAGTCATACCTGCGAATAGTCGCAGGTATACCTGAAAAGAGCCCTTAACAAATGTGCTTGCAAAAGTAAAGTGTTTCCCTAGCCATTTTTTAATATGACGATACTGTGCGCAAAATTAAATACAATTAGCATTTTCTTTACATTTTCAATGCTGTGTGTCCGTTGAACATGCATACGCGATAAAAGTATTATAAACTATAGAACACATAGCAAGAAATCGTGTAACAATAAAGATTCGCAGGATGATCCGCAATTTCTACGCGATCGATGCAAGTGAAAAGTTGTCGTCCTTTAATGTGAAACACGAGCCTGCTTGCAAAACTGTTGCCCGGTATTTCTGTACCAGCAAAACTGGACTCTGGTTTGAATTACACCAGACATTGTGTCGTACGATTCCTGAGATCGTAATGCGTGATGAACACCGAGGCTGATGAAGAAATATGCTTCCTACACTTATTCCGGACGGCACAATTATGAAATCCCGTACGCATTTAATTTGCAAGAGTCATCGACACGTTTAATCCCGTTTTTTTTCCTGCCGCGTCTTGGAAATATGGTGGCCGACAAAAGAAAATTGTAACAGTAATGTATACAATAACTACGTGTCACAATTTTTATATTTGAAATTTGATTTCAAGGTACTAATTGAGCCGTTTATTTTGAAAGTGCCGTAAGTCCATTGAAAAAACAAATCGTGTCAGCTACCATAATAGTTACATTTTTACAAGATCTTTTCATTCTGAGGCAACTTGTTACTAATATATTTAAAATCGTTAAAAAATATTCTTTTTACTTAGAATAATTAAATTGTTCATTGGTTAATTTACTTTCGTGCATATAAAATTTATTACTATTATTCGTACGCACTATATTTCACTGTTTACCGATTTCTTAATTGCAAACACAATGATGTAAAAGTTGTTCTAAATAATAGTGCGGCAATTTTTAGTGTCGCCTGAGAGGAGCCATAGCAGTGCTAAGGCTTAATGTCTTGTAAATATCTCGATTTTATAAAATAGTGCAAGCGAGAAAACTACAAAAGGGTAAATTAATAGTTTCTTTAACGCAATGAAACAAGTGAAGAAAATGAGTAGTTAAAAGTAAGGACAATTTTGATATTTAAATGTGTTGGTTTCATTACTTCGTTGACCGGTTGCTGTCTGTTACAGATTAGTCTGTTCGGTATACTTGCGATAAACTTGTTGTCACACGTTCATTTTCATGCTTGCAATAATTAAAATTTATTTGTCTATAATTATATCACATAACAAGACAACAAATTAATATTTATTGTATGTCTACATTTGCTTTGAAAATTGGTTAGAACAGAATAGAATTCTAATTCATTTTAAAAGAAAGGCATCGTGTTCCTATTTGGTACAATATATTGAAGT
Organism: Agapostemon virescens; assembly: GCA_028453745.1. Lineage (NCBI taxonomy): Eukaryota > Metazoa > Arthropoda > Insecta > Hymenoptera > Halictidae > Agapostemon > Agapostemon virescens. Next base: position 10,764,505 of record CM052093.1, on the reverse strand, counting down.
TATAAAAATGTTTATAAAATAATTTGATATGAAAAGCAGGCGTGTTACAAATAAATATATTAATTATTTATAAATTAGTAGTTCTTCCCAATTTTGATGACGTTAAAATATATTGTCAAGATAATTATTTTGAAGAATTTTGCTCTACATATGTTACCGCTGCTCGGTTTCTCACATTCTTCTTACTGTTTTTAATGTTTTGATGTATCGTTTGTATCAATTAAACGCGAGAATGATACAAATTCAGATAAAACACCAATTTATCGCGTTTCCTTTAATTACAGTAATTAATTGATGTTTATAACTGCTAACAGCAATATATTCCAAAATAGAAACATCTGATTTATGTTGATATGTACTAAAATCGCGGATACGTGTTCAGAGGTGGTCTCTTACATACATTTCTCAGATAATGTACAGTTCTAGCTCGTGTTTCGATATCTTATCGAGACTCAACTGTAAAACGACCGAAGCTGTACCGCAATGAAGAACTCGTATTAAACATATCAAAACAAAGAATAAAAATTGTTTCACCGGCCAGTTTTCTTATGATATTACAAAGCTTGCTAATTAACTTCAAATATTCAAAGTGGGAAGCTTTGGTTAAAATCCAAACTCTATTCGTTAGTTTTATAATTTATTGTGGCGTGGTACTTTAAACAATTTCGAATTTATAGAATTTTGAGTTTAGGCATACTGCGTGGCCCATTGACACCATTATAAGCTATTTTTTAACAGTTTTGGTAGGTCAACGATCCCACTGCTTCCTTTAATTTATGTTTGGAATCTCATTTCCATATCATTAAAAATACGTTTAAACGATTCCGATGTTTCGATGTGGACTTACAAAGATATCTCCTTCGTTACTGCTACAATTTGCAAACAATTTTTATAGCTTTAATTTAATTTTTTGGTTGGTGCATAAGAGATGTCGGATTTTCTTTTCGTTATACTTTTGCTTTTGGCATAACCTCGTTTATAGTCGTACTGTCCATTGCCAGAGTCACATTTCAACAAAGAAGATTTCCTCAAAAGTGTTCCATTTTGTTATTTGTTTCGAATTTCCTAAGGATATTGGCAATAATACTGCAAAAGCTGCAGGCAAGGAGAATACCGTTAACGATCGAAAAGTACAGCGTTGGTTTGGAAAATTTCAATCTGGTGATTTTTCCCTACAAAATGAATCGCGTGGAAGACCCAAAACGTCTGTGAAAAATGACACTGTGAAAGTATTGATGGAAACGAATCGAACTGTATTTACAAGGGAACTTGCTACCAGAATGAAAGTTGACCGTACAACGATATTGCGACACCTTTCTGAAATTGGCAAGGTGAAGAAAACGGATAAATGGGTACCGCACAAACTAACCGAGCGAAAATGGCCCAATACTTCTCCACGACAATGCTCGGACGCATACGTCGTACAAAACACTTGCGAAATTAAGTGAATTAAAATATGAAATTTTGCAGCAACCAGCTTATTCACCGGATCTTTCGCCAACCGACTTTCATTTTTTTTAAACATTTAGAACAGCATGAAGACAGTCTGAAAAATTCCACATCAGAGTTTATTAATTCTAAAGATCAGAAAAGAGTATTGAAGCAAATGGAGCATATTTTGATTAAATAAACTGCTTTCGAAAAAAGATATGCGGTTTTATATATTCACTTAAAAACCTGACATTTTATACGCACCAACCTAAGACTTACTAAATATAATATACATAGTTACATACATCCCCGGGAAAAGGGTACCACGAAGCGTGCCATATGAAGACTACTTTTTACGAATGTGTAAACGCAAGTTTTCTTGGTAGAATCATAAATACACGAATGGCGTAAATTTCTTTCTTCAGAAGTAACGTTGTAAACTATTTTTAGACAGTACGTACACAATAATAAATAGCGTTCAGTTGTTGAAATCCATTTTCACGAAACTGTTAAGGTAAGAAATATAAAATCTGTCCGGCTGATGGAAATTTTGTCACGCCACTGTATGCATGCATCGGGCATAAAATTAAACTTCTTAAATGATCGTCAATGGTCCCAATTTTTGGGACTTTCTCCCATGGATGTACGTTGCTTACAGCTTTCATTTCAGATTAAACGATTTTTTATTCTTGTTCCTGAATCGATGACCCACATTTCTTCTTATAATTTGCAAACGGCTTTCTCGTTCTTTTACGAGAACATATCGTACCGTGAAAACGGCGAATGGCATTTATAAAATTGCATTCTCTGAAAAGAGTTTCATAATTCTGATAATAAAGAAAAATTCAATAATAAATTGAATTTAAAAATAGTCTAATTTCCTATTCCCTATAAATTCGTCGACAATACAATGATTGACAAGTTGCAGATGTAAACATAGAATTTACTAAAATACATATTATTTAAATAGTTTCCAAATACAAGTACGACTTTTACAAATAAAATTATTAATATTGGAAGTTATAGTTAATTATGTAAAATACAATTCTAAAAATATTAGTTTGATTTATTGCACATTTACAGTCATACATTACTATTAGTCAGTAACAACATTAAACTTTAGAATTGGTCTTCCAAGAATATGTTGCTTAAATTTTTCAGAAACATCACATGGTTGTCATTTAAACATGTCATAAATTATGAGACTTTTCACATATATTATTGTGACAAGAAAAAGAGCTTCGTACTGGTGTAAACGATGATATGTTATACTTAAGAAATATTTTTCTTACTATGGTATTGTTATTATGCCATAAGCATGATAACGAATAAGTGTTCTTCAAAAAGAATAACGAATATCGCAACTGAAAAATAATCAAATAACGAATAGTTATTTATTCGCTATTCCTGTTTAAATAAAATAGTATTCGAATAATGCTCAACACTGTTGCATAGTACTTATTCGCAGTGATAACGGAGACTTGGAAGTATCGTTGGTGATGTTAATATGATGCAATAATGTCAATAGCCTTTCGATTACATAAATCACACGAAACGGCGTTTACCGCAGGATTTAGACTGGTACCGGACCAAAAATTCTCACCTGTTTCCTTATGCTATGTTTACGGAGACTAACTTGTAATTCTGGCAGACACACACGTTCGATAACCCTACGAGGTACCGTTGCTAAACCGGAAGTGGAGAACACGAGTGTACAGTGTCAGTGCCACGAAATTGCACGGGACCTTCGCCACGGAACGAGAAACGGCTGGTATGTGAGAATGAACGTCTTTGTCAGTGCGAGAAGAATAGTGATGGGAATAATGATTTCCGAAATAATATTGCTAATCCTTCAAGTCGTTATGCGAACGGATCTATCTGTTAAGCTTTTCGCAGACAATGTGGGAATTTATTGTCTGCTGTACAAACATGCATACGCGCTGATATCATTGTTAGTGAAATGTTGCATGTCATGGAATGTTAGAATCAATGCAGGACCAAGATCTTTAGTAACTCTCTTAGAGGATCACTGCAATGTAATAAAGGGTGTCCCAGAATTAATGCAAGATTTGAATTTGCCGTCATTTTTACAGTAAATTGTTGGCAACCCTGAAAAAAGAACAATTCGACAGCTGAGAGTTTAGGGTTAGTAAAAATGGAGCGTTATACGATACAACAACGTGTTTTCATTATTGAACAATATTTTAAAAATAATGAAAGTTTGGCGGCCGTAGTTCGAAAATTTTGTACAAAATATGGTGAGCAGCAGAGTGTTTTAACCTCGTCAACTGTGAAAATATTAATTGAAAAATTCAGGGAGACTGGATCAGTTGGAGACGGTAAACACACCGGTCGTTCAAAAACAAGCCGTTCAAATGTCAATATCGAAGCAGTGCGTGAGAGTGTTGGTGAAAATCCAGGAACATCAATTCGGCGTAGTGGACAAGAATTGCAAATTCCCAGAAGCTCTCTACAGCGTATACTCACAAAAAATCTGTGTCTCCATGCTTACAAAATTCAATTAATACAACAACTGAAGCCTAATGGCCATGAACAGCGAAGAGAGTTCGTGGAATGGATTATTGAACATCAACAAGTGGATGCTGATTTTTCGAGCAAAATCATCCTAAGCGATAAAGCACATTTTCACCTTGATGGCTTTGTTAATCGCCAAAATTGCCATGTTTGGGGTTTGGAGAACTCACATGTGATTGTCGAACAACAAATGCACCCACAACGAGTCACTGTTTGGTGCGGATTTTGGGCTGGAGGCATCATTGGACCATACTTTTTTGAAAATGAGGCTGGCCAAGCAGTAACTGTTACTGATGCTCGATATCGCTACATGGTAACACAGTTCTTTCTGCCGAAATTGGATGCTATTGTTGTGGCCAATATGTGGTTTCAACAAAACGGTGCCACATGCCATACAGTCAGTGAAACAATTCAATTACTGCATGAGACATTTCCTAGTCGTGTACTCTCTCGTTTCGGTGATCAGAATTGGCGTGAAAGAATTGGCAGAAATCGTGTGATTTAACACCATTAGATTTCTTCTTATGGGGTTATTTGAAGTCAAAGGTCTATGTCAACAAGCCCACAACCACCCGTGCATTACAAGAGGAAATTAAACGCTGCATCAACGAAATTCAGCCACAATTATGCAGAAAGGTCATGAAAAATTTCGACAAAAGAGTGCGTATGTGCCAGCAAATCCGTGGAGGCCATTTGCCCGATGTGTTATTCCATAAATAACCCTATCCTATGTACTTTATGATTCAATGAAAAAATAACAATCTAAAGACTAAAAACTGTGTTTTCTATTTAATTCAAACCTTGCGTTAATTTTGGGACACCCTTTATAAAGAGCGAATTGTTCGGTGAATTAACATCGTATTAACAGTAGAAGTACCGAGTAATAAACGCGACTGATGTACATATGGTCTGGTAATAACGACAAGATTGCATCTATTCAGACCTTGTCCCATTTTTATTACAATGTCCGCTTCGATGAAGAAATTCATTCGAAGCTTTCCAATGAGGATACTTTCAGAATTTCTGGAATTGTGAAAGAAAAAATTACGAACCAGTCATTTTGATTGGTCCGGTAGTTCTAGTGTGAAGCGAAAAAATATCATGTATGGTGCACTTCATATTGCAATTCATATTGCAAAAGAAGACACCTTCTTTTTGTATAACCTATTTGGCATTATATTAATTATTCAGTAGTTGTTTGATCGACGCCCATATGTATTCACAGTAAATATCATTACCGCGAGATCAACAATTTGAATTTTGAGATGCTTCATTGGTCCTGTGATAAATTCATTTATATAATTATTATTCACTGTTTACATTCTTCTTCGCTTTTCTCGCACTCACGGACATAAACACGTAACAACATTATTACTATAAGTATTAATAAGTGAAAGATGTAGAATTTAGAATATTTCTATAATACTCCATTTTCTCGATGTTCAAGCACGTCGTTATTTTGCTTATTGGTTAATCCAGCAGTTGGAATTCCTCGATGTAAGTTTCATCGCCTTCTAAATTTGCAGTATTATTAACCATTTTTCGAGCGGTAGTTCGTGTGTTTACGCATTATTTTGCTTATGAGAGATAATTGTTATCTAACAATTTAGATAATATTTTTATTTTATATAAAGAAATAAGTCACACCTTCATCTGTCTAATGTATGTGATATAATAAATCGTACCATGTTTAAAAATATTCATATTACGTAAATATATTGGATAGTCAGAGAAGTATTGACAGATTTTTGTCATTTTTTGATTAAATGTTTCTTTTATTCAAAATGAATTTTATTCAACTGTATATTGGCAATTATTATCTATGACCTTTTGCTATTTTTCGGGTAGAGCCATAATCCCATCGGAAAACTTCTGTGGTTTATCGGCTAAAAACTTGGCCAAGTGATTCTTACAGTCCTATTTTGAATCCAACTTTTTACCATCAAGGTAGTTTTGCAGAGATCGAAACAAGCGATAAACTGATGAGGCAAAATCTGCGCTATAAGGTGATGATAAGGTGAGACAGACAGACTGTTCTAGCCATTCTGTGACTCATTAAGTCATACATTTACCCATAAAATCTATATAAATTTTTTTCCCAAGAATTATTTTTTATATAGATTGTGAAGAAAATTTAAAAGCGGAAATGTGGCTTGTAATATACAGTGGAATTCCAATGATCTGGTATCCAATAACTCGGCAAGCCTAATGATCCGGCACGCATAATTTCGTCTTCATTCACTTGTTATGACTACGAGCAAAAAGCAGAAATATGACCATAAAAGTTTTAGAAAGATTTCTTAGTGTATTACCGTTGATACATTGAATGGATTTATAAAATTCGCCTCGTGCACTACTACTTATTCGCTACTATTCTTACTACTATACTACTACTTCGCTTTCGCGCACTACAAAATGATTTTTGCACCTTCTTCGACTCAAGGCAACCCTTAGGCCATAAAACGTCGAAGGCTGTACAAATGATCACTTGAACTACGCTTTTCGAGGCGATCAGGTTTTTCCACCAGTTAAGAATGTAGAGTTTTTAATTCGTTATTGGAGTAATGGAAGGAGTACACCTGAAGGATTGGGGACCTGTCAATGAAGGATTATCGTGATTTATTGTAGGATTGTCTGGTTTTCGTTTCGTTGAGTGCGTCGCGCGTGATGTCCGTCCATCGGATTAAAACTGTCCGCGTACGGCGTGTGTTGAATGGTTGGACTTAAATAGTTCACTGCATCTTTTTCGGTTATGCTTGGTAATATACCGAGCACATACAAACTTCGGTGTTGCCGTTGCAACGTATACTATACTATTACTAACCTGTTAAAAAATTTACTTATTTATGATTCTTACTGTTACTGACTCTTACTATTTTATATTGACTTCTGACTTATACTGACTCGTCGAAGAAAAAATTAATGGTTGGTATTTTTTATTTGTAATCGTAATCTGGGCAATACGTAATCAGGTAAAGGTTCAAGTATGGTGCGGCAAGGACAGAGTAGAAGATGAAGGAAGTGTGAAATCGTGGGTTTCTAGAAGATTTTGGGAAGTTTGATAAAAATGTAATCGAACGACGTTGGTTGTCAATTACATACGATTGTCGCTGAACGACGCTCGTCTACAATATAACATTAATAATAATAGTAACAATAAATCCAGTTAGAACTACAGTAGAATAATAGAATGTAACACGGGCACTGTTATCCTTAGCATGCCGTGTTATCGGAATTTTATCGTACCATGTTTCCGCTGACTAACCCTAGGTGGTTAGCACAACAACGTGATATTCGTTTACCATTATATACACGTCTTAAAAAACACTTTGACCATCATGTCTCTAAAACTCTGTTCTTCAAAATTGTTATAATACATGTAGATTATATTAAAACTTTCACCGATACTTAAAAAATCATTAAAGTAACAGGCTGTGAAAGTACTCCTCCTGGCGATCATTAATATCAGCAACCCGGAATACGTAACCTTCTCAGACACCGAAAGTATAATTTCTTGTTTGGAAAACCATGGAAAAAAGTCAACAATCCAATATATATGTAACTTAATGTTAGTTGTATAGAAATAGTACATAAATATTATGTTTATGTGGATCTATTGATGTGTAAGAATTTTTGACAACAAGGAAACTGGCTTAGGCATGATGCTGCGACCGCAATTCGATTGCGAATTTTACTTTTGAGACAGAAATCTCTTCCGTAGACATTCTGCAAGGTACTTAGCCCTTCGTGATCCCCGGAAAATGCCATTTTGAAAAAGGGCAGTCCTCAGCGTCCAAACCGAGGACGAACCCCGAGGTCTCTGGGTCCCACGCTAGTCCTTTACTGTGCACCCGTGATGATAGCATTTTGACAAAATTCTCACGTTAACTGTGAACATTTAGCTTGACGATGCCGTTAGCAGAACCTTAAAAATCTCAAAGGAAGCAGCACCAAAAATCGAAGGGTAAACCCACCTCCAAAACCCGGTGTCGCCACTTAGGGCGATAGCACTTATTTATTCGTAACACTCACTCAGAATTGAATACTTATAACAGCGATAATTAGAAATAATCATGTACAATACATATAAAGTCACGTAAATACTCATTCAAACATTTCAACACATATGTATTTGTGGCAATATACATATGTATTAAAACGAATCATAAATAATTTCTGTTTTAGTATTTTTATTTGATTTGTCGATAACATGAACAACGATTGTATCTTATTCAATTATATACATATTTACCATTACTCGCACTAAATTATCGCCATTTACTGGGTAGGTCAAGTGTGATGAATTGTTAACGTTATAAGTGTGTTATTGTATTAGGTTGTTCCAAAAGATCCTTTCACAATATATAAGTTACAAGGTATTAACCCTTTGCACTTGAAGCTGTTCTAACTCCAAAACCTACACATTTCTTGTGACCTAAAATATTTTCATTCTACACAACAGTGAAATATTTATCAGTTTCTTGGATGTAAACACAGCGATGTAAACATTGTTTTAAATAACAATGTGGCAATTTTTAGTAGTGCCTCAGGGTCTAAGGGTTAAATAACAAAGACATATATAAATAACGTGAGTATTTTACACATTTTGCCCGTAAAAACTTGACTGAATTTGCATTGTGTGCATTAATTGAAAGCGAAATGAACTTTTGACATGACCTAATGATTTGTTTGCGGAAGCGAAAATTATTTCTCACATTTCCTAGTAGTTATAAGAATGTTGCTTTCACATTCTCGTTTAGTAATACTATGTGCTTCATATTATTAGCCTAGCATTAGTATGGTACGAAATGTAAGTATGCACTAGCGATATTTCGTATAGAAAAATTTGAAACCATCACTTTCCATTGAGTACGAACCTACAATCTTGATGAACGAAGACACCTTGCGAGTACATTCTAATATACGCAGTAATCAACGTTGTCAATTACCACATTTGCATCGTGTATACTGTTGTAAAGTATACAATTATAGTTTTAAAACGTACTTCTTACAATGACGTGCTACTCAATGTTTGATTAACCCTCTATGGGAAAAATGTATGCAACGGAAAATCAACGATTACATATCTATATATGCAGATTAAAAGAAATTTACCAGTTTAAACAGTTTTATTAGAATTTGTAACTTTGTAACTTTGTTAGAAAGTACATAAAACAGTACATAAAAGCTTAAGCGTGAAATTCCATAAAAGTTTGCACTTGGCGTTAAACATAAATGTACGTTGCATTTGGAACATTTTATTTTTGGACCCCCTTTGTTGGATATACACACTGCAGTGCATATGTATTGGTATAGTCAACTACTGATATATATCACTTATAATTTCACTGTCAAATAGTTTTCGAAAATGGGTCACAGGAGAGCAGGGTCCTTCAGGGTCTTCAGGGCAATCTCCTTTCCAATGACGATATTATTCGTCTACGATGCTGATTTCTAAACAATCTTTTGTGGTCCTGAATTTTCCTTATCCGATGATGTACTAAATTCATCGTCACTGTCAATAATATTTATGCGTCGTCGGGTAAATACTACTGAATGATCTTCATCGGACTCTGAATCTAATAGAGAATCTTCGGATCTATAAGTTTTTACTACAAAGAATTAAAAATTGTGAAATATGTTATTTTTTGAGTCTGGGGTGAAGTTCGAATTATACTGTAGCAGAATCCTAAATGTACAGTTCGTCACGGTGACTGGTAATGATCAGGAACGATCATTTAAGGATTGGCAAGAAATAGGGAGTTTCCCATGATCGCGCAAAGTGTGTCGATCTTCTTCGGATCCGGTCGCATCTCCTGGTCCCAAGGATCGCGTGAAAGTCAAGGCCAGCCGGTCGTAAACCACAAGCATCACGGTATATACTCCGTACGTTATACATATACATATGTAAGGGCTACAGTCATGTCCAAGAGAAAGCGAACGAGTAACCAGTTTATGAAAATTGCTACGTCCACTGTCTCCTCGCCTTTCTCGGCCGACCACGCACCTTCGGTCATCCCAAAGACCTTCATTGTCGTTAGCCAAACATGTTATACGGTAACGAGACCATACGTTACTTGTCCATTTCCGTTTCGAATCTCCATTCGCCAGCAATTAGAGTCAAACTCGTGTCGGCCTTGCGCGGGGATTTGTGTCATTAACAACGAATCGTAATACGAAGTATTCGTACTATTTGGGATTAACATAATTGATTGAGATGCAGTTTCTCTAACACTATAAACGTTTTTAAAATACAGTAACGTGACAATATATTCTTTTTATTACTTATCGATTATTTGTAAAGTTCGCATGAAAATCCAGTCCATTGGAGACCATATTATATAAACTAATTACAAGTGGACAACAATTTTTTGAAAATAAAATCCTACTGCTTCGAAAAATGCAAGGTCATCGTATTTTATTGGACTTTAGGCAATCACAGAAGCTGATTGGAAATTTAAAGATTAGGCGTTGCGTATGATTTGTTGGGTAATGAAGAATGATATATTCTAGGAGCAGAATTGAGTCGCATGAGTTACAAAGAAATTGCAAAGAATAGCTAACCTTAAATCGCCTAGTAATAACTTAGTCTCTTCTATCTACGAAATCAAGGCATCTATTGTTATAAATGTCTCTTTTAATCTGAATAATTTTTACAAGGGGAAATTCAGACCATTTTTCATTCGAGCAATATTTATTCTTTATCTTAAGTTTACTTGTTATGATAATTTATGGCCTATAGCATCTAAGTAAGTACACCTCGACCGAGGAGGCGATACCGAGTTTTGGAGGTGGGTTCAACCTTCGATTTTTTTGTGATGCTTTCTTTGAGATTTTTAAGGTTCCGCCAACGGCATGATCAAGCCAGATATTCATTGTTTACTTGAGAATTTTTTCGAAATGGTATCATTAAGGATGCTGTTTAAGTTTGCCCTAATGTTGGACCCAGAGATCTCGGGAGTTGTCGTCGGTTTGAACGTTGAGGCATGCCCTTTTCCGAAATGGCATTTTCTGGAGACAACGAAGGGTTGAATACCTTGCAGAATACCTAGAGAAGAGATTTCTGTCTCAAAAATGACATTCGCAATCGAATTGCGAAAATGGCGCCTCGAAGCGTCACGCCTATAAGTGTATGCACACACAGTAGCTCAAAAAAGTGCTTGTTATATGTTGTTTATTCAAACCAATTTTATTGTACCATTGTGTTATTGAATTCTTAGGTAAGAAAGTTTAACCCTTTTTCCTACAATATCGGGCCAGGCATGCGATATAGATTTTTAACAGACCTTTAAGAGTCTAAAGAGTCTGAAGTATGATATTAACCCTTTACACTCGAAGCTGTTTTAACTCCAACCCCCAGGCATTTTTTCTGACCTAGAATATTTTCATCCTACACGATATATTTCATCTTATGCATACGAAATTTGTTTACTATTACTCGTCCTTGCAAACATTAAATTTTTACGAATTTCATTGACACAAGTATAGCGATGTAAAGATTATTTTAAACAGTGCTGCAGCTGTTTTCAGTGGTGCCTGAGAGTTACCGTTCGAGTGCAAAGGGTTAATTCCCTTTAAATCAAAATAATATTCTATTTGGCTGTTGTTAACGTATATTCATTGAAGACTCTACTTCTTTTCGCAAATTATGAAGTAGAAAGTAATTCTAATCACTGCAACTGTAAAATAAATCGTGAGGAAAGGGGTTAATAATCAAAATCTGTATTGGAACTACGTGTAATTGTAATACATACTATTGAATTACCAATAACTAATAAGAAACATTTTAAACATTAAATGTTTTAACAGTTTACACATTAAATTATTATTAATAAATAAAATTTTTTTCATTTCTGAGATGAGAAATAAATATTATATTCAAATAAGCTTATTCTTTTCGAACAATCTTTTTCATAAATAAGAAAAATATATAGCCAATGAAGAAGAAAATGTAGTGATTAAATAAAATAGAAAAGGTATTCTATATGGAAGGATTCAATTTTACTGATCGATAAAATAAATAAAAAATCAAAGGAATAGGTTGATCAATTAAATTAAAAATCTGATTCGATTAATGTTTAACTTCGTATGTATTTTATGCGCAATAATAATTATCGTCTTCCGCAGAAAACAAGTGCAAGTAATCATTGAACAGTCGACAAATACGTCAAAGTAGAAAACAGCGAAAATTTTACTGAAAGAAATTGAATATGAATCAGAGAGCTATTTAATTAATACGGATTTTAAAACGTTTATCCTCGATGTAAAATTATATCGCAGTCTGACCTCAAAATTATCAACTAAAGATTAACAAGTTTCAAGTTTAATTGTTCGAAGTGCATCGGTTACTCATATGTTTCACTCAAAAACAATTAATCTGAAAGCTGTATGCAGCAATTACAATATTTCCTATGTTGCAGTAACTTCAACAATATCGTTCTAATACAAAAAAAGCAATCTCATACAGATTACAATTAATCTCCAAAGATCAGAATCTTATTAATAGTTTATAAATTGTAACTACTAACCCCTAGGCTACTGTGGGCGTTTGTAGGCATTTAGAAATTTTGCGTTTATGACACAGAGAGCGCCTATAGGTACTTATAGTTTTATTAAAAGACATAGTTTTATTAATATAAATATATATAAGTAATTTTGTATTAATAAATAATAAATATGTAAATTTCAGTTACATTTAATGAAACAAGTTTTACACAAATACCGCTCAGGTAGAGTACATGATTGTGAATCAAAATGTGGAAATCCTAATAATCAGGCTTTTCGCTTGGCGCAAAGGCATTTTCCGTTTTCATGCGTAAAAACTACAGCAATTTGATAAAACGCAACACGCAAATGTGTATTGTATCGAAAACATACTAAAAGAAATGAGACGCATTACGAATCTAAAAATCTAAGAATTTATCCATGCATCGAATTATATCACATTTTACTAGATTATTAAATTATTAATATTAAATTTAAATTAATATTAAATTTTTCATATTTCTAGTAGCAATTCTGTTCAGAATACAAATAAATAAATAATATTGTTTTAATGTAGTGAACATCAGTTGTTCGATTATTGAAATATGTTTTCACGAAAATGCATCTCCAAAATTTCGCCGTTTTCGGCGTATCGTGCGTCTCAAAGTCTGCGGTAGTCAAGGGGTTAATTAATCACTTAATACCTAATCATGTCTGTTTGTTATGAAAATGAGAAATTGTCACTCTTTTGTACAAAATAAATCAGTAGCACGAAACAAAATAACAAAGATACTCGATTTAAAAAAAAGGGATATTTCATGTAGAAGAGTCGAACACATTTCACCAACATTTTCTCGGACCGTTGATTACAACAGAAGAAACTGGAATCTAAACGTCTTCGAATATTCCACCTTGAATCTCCTTCAGCTGATTATTATAAATATACAAAAAGTTGCCTCTGGTCATGCTGAGTCCATACAGAGCCCCATTCGTCAGTTTCTGGAACGGATTCTTCGAGATATCCAGCACATTCAAGGTGCCCAAATTCTTACAGGATCCTCTAGGTATCTCCGCGATCTGGTTATCGGTCAGCCAAAGTCGTTTCAGCTGAGGCAGACCTTCGTAACTATCCCCATCGATCGTGGTCAGAGAGTTGTTGTTCAAATGCAGATCTTTTAACGTCGGCAGATCGAAAGCACCTCTGGGGATACTCGAAATCTTGTTCCCTGTCATCGACAACGTAAACCTCGGTACATTTTTAAAACTGCCAGAATCTATATTACTAATCTCGTTGAAATCAATATGCAAAAAGTCCAAGCTCTCTGGCAAGTACGTGAAACTATCGTTGGTGATGCTCTGGAACTTGTTCCAGGCCAGGTTCAGATCCTTCAGATTCTCCAATTCCGCGAACGTTCCCATTTGCAGTTTTGCCAACGAGTTTCGATGCAGATACAACGTCCTCAGCTGCTTCAGGTTGCTGAACGCCTTGCGTTCGATTTCCATCAAACTATTCCTCGTCGCTATCAGAACCTGTAGAGACTCTAGACCTTGGAAGGCATAGTCCTGAAACTGTTTGATATTATTGTTCGCCATGTTCAGGTAAATTAGTTGTGGCAGATTCGAGAATACTCCGTCAGGTATGGCTGAAATGTGATTACTGGATACTACCAACTCCGTTAGGCTCTCTGGCAAGCTGCCGATGAAAGACAGACTGTCTAACTGATTATAATGAACGTACAAACCCGTCAGGTTTGTCTTTTGCAGAGCACCTTCCTCTATTTTGTCTATGAGATTGTTTTTCAGGTTCAATACACGCAAATGTCGGTTTTCTATCACCTGATCGTGGACGCTGTTGATTTTATTTTCCATCAGGTTAACGTAAATCAGATCCTCTGGAAGGTCGTTTAGCAGTTCCTTGGTGATCTCGGTGATTTCGTTGTTGGATAAGTCCAGGGAAGCTATTGGAAGCTGTTGAAGTTGATACCAACCCTCCTGGAAGCCTTTTATACCTAATCCTTTTAGGCTAACTTTCTTTTCTTTCTCGTCTATGGGCACTTCTAGGCAAGAACTGCCTTCGGCGATTTTTGTGCCCTCTTCCAGCGGTTCGATCGATCGTACTATCTTGTCAGGGATACATAGTTTCAACGTCAGGCCGGATATCATGACTTTGTTCGATTGTAGGCACTGGGTCTTCACAGATACTGCTACTCCTTCGTCTTCCTTCTCCTTGTGCTTTTGCTCGATATCAGCTTCGGACTTCATTGTTTTCAACTCCTTCAATTCTTCATCGTTCTTCAAAAATGAGTTTGTGAACGTACCTGTGCTTATGCTCCAGAAAATGTTGCCTTCTGTCAGGATGGTTGTGGATTTTGTCAAACCAAATAGTTGACCTCTGCGAAGATGCACCACACGATTGTGAGAGATGTCTAGAATTTGGAGCTTTTCTAATCGAACGAATAGGTTCTCCAGGTTGGAGAGTTGGTTGTTGGATAGATTTAAACATTCTAGGTTGGTTAGGTTGGAGAACATGAACTCCGGCAGAGAATTTATGGAGTTGTTTGCTAAGTTTAAAGATTTTATGGATGAGACGTTATCTAGAGCATTCTTTTCCAGTCTTTGGAGATCCATATTCGACAGGTCGAGTTCTAATGTAGGATCGCCATTGAATTGGACAGTCTTCAGGGTTCCATTTTCGATGTCTAGGATGTAGTCGTTCGAAGGCGAATTCAATGGCGCCGCTGCCACCACAGTCAACAATAGAGGGAAGAACAGCATCGTTGACGAACCTTCAAGCAAATTTCATTTGATTTTTTAATCTTCTAGAGATACAAATTTTAAAAATTTAGTGAAAAATACATTTATCAATAATACATCGTAAGAAATATATTGTGAACAGGCAAACAACGTCTTTAGACGTTTTAAATTAATCAAGAGGTTTATGGTACGGACGCCTGTGCTGCGCCATTTTGGAGAACCGTCCATCTGAAATGTCAGATGTTTTAATTAGTATTTTCGCCAGAGCTTGGAACGTCGGTTTATTAGGGTTGTCCTCTGTAGACACGTGCTCGTCCGAGACTCTGACTTTTGCACTCGATAGCAATTGACGTACCATAAACTTCCAGATGCGAACCGCCAGGTATTAACGAGGGTGCGACCACCCTCGGGCCGGTACCTGAAACGCTACTCTATGGCCCGAATTTTTGTTTTTAATCCAAAAAAATTGGGGGAACGAAAAATCAGAAATTATAAACCTATATATGCAAATAAAAAAACATTTTTCCGTTTAAACAATTTTATTGCAATATATTCACTATGTGACTTTCAGGTAACAACGGCCTATAAAGTTTACACTTCTGTGCATAAAAGCTTAAGCGTGAAATTCCATAAAACAATTTGCAATTGACGTTAAACATTTTATTTTTGAAATCTCTTTGTTGGATCACATTGCAGTGCATACATATTGGTATAGTCAACTATATTGCTTATAATTTCCTTGTCAAATAGTTTTCGAAAATAGGTCACAGGAGAATGGGGTGCTTCGGGGACATTTGGTCAATCTCCTTTCCAAGGGCGATAACAACTATTATTATTCGCCTGGGATAATGGTTGCCAAACAATTCTTTGTGGTCCTGCATCTTCCTCATCTGACGAGGATCGAGTACTAAATTCTTCGTCACTGTCAATGACATTTATCCGTCGTCGGGGAAATACTATTACATCTTCATCGGACTCGGAATCTAATAAGGAATCATCGGATCTATTACCGCTAATGCGTGTAATTCTAATTCCTCTGTTATTCCTATCTGATTTTGCATTCACATTTTGGGTATATGATGTATAAATCTGAAAACAAGAGAAAGCACAAGCTTTATCATAAATGTACCGAAATCTGCCATAATAGCCCACTATAACCTCAAAGTTACAAAACTGTATCATAAAAAAAACAGTAACAAATTGAAAATTGAAATGCGAACAAATAGGTTGTTATTAATATACGAACCCAGAGCTATTATGTGCACTATTTTTAGTTTGGTAATTACTGACAAAAGCACAAATAATATAAATTGGATCAAATGGTTTCGCTTATTTTTACTGCAGACAGTTTGCACAGCATTTATTTTGTTATTTCAGGTTGATGAACTTAGCAACGGCCATAAATATTAATATTGGTTGTCTTGGCAATGTTATCTCATGAAAAAAGCTATAATTATTTGGTAAAATGTCGATAAATTAAAATGTGACCTGAAAGTTACATGGGCCCATAGGCCCATTTAATTGATCCGCAAGTTGTTGCGTTTGAGTGTCATCTTTATCCAATGATGCTTGCAATTCGCTGTCTTCAAACTTTTTCGGTGGTCTTCCATGTTCTTCGTTTCTCACGTCAAAATCGCCACTTTTGAATATTTTTATCCTCTCAATTCACTGCTATTCACCAAGAGCATGCTCGCCGTAAGCTTCGACCAACATTCAATGTGATTCTGCAGCAGTTTTCTTAACCCTTTATCGACCGGCGACTATTTCAGAATTTTTGTAAGGCACATAATCCATGACTGAAAACTTTTTAATGGCTCTTTCAACGCTGACAGCAATTTTTATTGCGAATCAACAATGCATCCCCAATAATATTGTCTAATAATGTTGTTATAAATTGGAATGTAAAAATAGAATTTTAAGCGTCATTTTGATACAGCGCGAATATTGAAAAGCCTAATAATAGGCTTCCGGTCGATAAAGTGTTAAGATGGTAATAGAAAATCAATGCTCTCCGCATTAGTAGTTTCTGAGCACAAAATTCGACATATTTAACACTATTAAAAACTATGCTGTTATATGAAGCTTGTGTGATTCTGAGTTAAAAATCTTGATGAGATGTCTAAGCAAGAAAATGGCGTCAATGGTGCAGTTTGAAGGTAACTACATTGACAGCGAGCGCCACGTATGGGCATATTCTGGTTTCAAATTTACGGAACTGGAAAATTATAATTTTTCTTAAAGATATGATGCATAAACTTTAACTTTAATAATTCATAATACAGTTCAGTGTGCTCGTGCCATTATGTGGCGCATCGTAATATGTGACGACATCCGCGAAAGCCACTATAATGGCGCATCGTGCCTAGGAGGTCGAATCCGTTCACCTACAATATCCACTTGGGAAAGCTAAAATTTTCGCGTCGGAAAATCCCCTCTTTCCCAAAATCACTATACGTCCCAAGTGCCTAACTTCAAGAAGGCAGTCGCTACCGCACGCAGGCTAAATAACTCGAAAGCGATCACGACAATTGCCCCATTTAATTCGGGATCCCCAAAGGAAAAGGAGAGAATGGATCTCCACTTTCGTGCTTCAGCAACCGTCTCATTCCACAAAGGAAAAGGTGCTGAAAGCGTTGGTGTTGCGAAAGCGTCCTGGGAGTGTTTCAAACTTCCGGTCATCCGTGGCGGCCGTGACATTCAACATCAGATACGAACCTGCACCAGCGACTATTCGTGAGAGAGTTCTACAATTGTGTACTTCGCGCGCGCAAAGCAAACCGGGTTAAGCCGCTCCTCGCATAAGCGAAACTACGGATAACTATCATGCGATATTCCGTATGGATAGAGGGTTTGCCTATTGCTTTCGCGAGCGAATGCCGGAACGAATACTGGAGCGAGTACCAAAGCGTGTACCGAAGCGAATGTCGAGGTTCGGATGTCTAGATGGTGAATCCAAGAATTATACTTTTACTACATTTCGCGAGGTAGCTCGGATTAATATCGCATTTCAATAATTTCGCACGCGAGCTTGTTGGCGCTCCTCGCCTACCGCTATCTTATCATTTCGAGAGTGCTCATTTTCGAAAATTATTGTGTAGGTTTGGTACTCGAAAATTTTCCGCAGGGACGTAGCTGTGTGTGTTTGTATGTGTATGTTTGTGTGAGAGAAACAAACAAACAGACAGACACACACGGGGAGAGAGAAAGAGAGAGAGAGAGAAAAGGAGATTTGTGTTGTGTTCCTGGAAATCTGTCGACAGTCCTCTTAGAATAGCGTCGGACATCTGCGCTTCATCATTTATCATTTCAACGATATTTTCGTAACGTACCGTCCCATGATACGATCGCATTGAAAAACTCCTTGACAACCTCGTCGATCGACCATCTATCGCAACTCTACTGTAAGAAGAGCGCGGGCTTTCAGATGCGGCCACGTGGCCTACCATTTGTAAAGAGTGACACCGAATAAACGAAGATCTATAGTCATGTGAACAAGAATTCATTTCGCCTGTGAGATTCGCCTCGCTGTTCTAATTATTTCCCGTATTCGAGTTTTCGACTCCTAAGCGATTCGAGTACAATCTTGCGAGAATCGAGAATTGTCTGCAAAATTATTTGAAGTAACCGGAAAGAAAGTTCATTCTGATACAGTTCAACGAATGCTTCATGAAAGTGGATACCATAGCAGAATTCCACGTAAAAACCCATATAATAGGTGGACCGGAAAGGAATGTCGTTTTTTACATTTTTTTTTTCGTGTACTTTGAAGTACGGAATGAGCTGATAAATGACAAACGAATATTGACATGAGCTGAAACGACATTATTTTCCGGTCCCCCTAATATTAACACTAGAAAGACTGAAACTTAGTATATACCTATATTGCCCAAAAGCGGTCAAAATGACTGCATTGTGAAAGAATAACTAATGTGTGAAGAAATTGATTTAAAATTAATTTTTAATATTTTTTTATATTATTTACAGTTATATAACAGGTTAGTATTAAATATTAACAATAAACAAAATTTACTTCACTTGGAAAAAAAATGATTTATGCATTATTATTTGTACATTTTATGTAAATAAAAGTGGAAATCTTTTTATGTGTACGTCTTTCGCAAACATACTTTTGACATTTTTCACATATATTATTCGTTTTGTTGTTGTGCAAAGTCGTACTTGACAAATTTTGCGTTTGTTAGAATGGGTTGCATTTGATGATGTTGCAGCTGATCTTTGTGGGTTATATGGGATAATATGGTTATCCATTATCAACGAGAATGCACTGATAAGATTATCTGCCATAATGTTCCTTTTTGCGTAACCTGTTGGCCCTTTCACACCCTCGAAAATACAATTAGATGGTAACCTTTCAGGAATACCACCTTCGTCAAATTTTGACCACACAGTACCATCGGCAGCTGTTTCGGTCTCCTGAAAGGTGTTTTCCATTTCTTCATCAGAGTCTGAACTACTTAGCACCCTACACCTTTTCCTGGACATATTGATGACACTTTCATTTTCATTATTGGTGATCGAATCTTCATCGCTATCTTCAGTTTCAGATGTTTCACTTTGAATATGAACCGTTTCATCTTCAGATGATAGTTCAGAATTTATTGAATCTGATTCTATATCGGAGCACTCTTCACTTATGTTCGTTAGCTTTTCCAATAACTCACTTCTATTCGACATTTCTTTCATGAATTTAGGGCGCAAATGATATAAAATAAACAACTTGTTAGAACAAGTATCACTGCATAAAGATATGAATAACAAGTACTACTTTAGTTTGTTGAGCAACGGGCCTGTTTACACTATGAAGTTTTTGATGCTACCGTCACGAAAAAAAGTAGGAGGGATAGGGCAGGGAGGTACGCGGAAAGAGACGAACCTGGGTTGCTAGCATCAAAATAACTTCCACCTAACCTACGTAATCAAGAAGCACATGTACTTGTATGTTATCATGTAACGGTAATCGAAAAAAATGAAAAATGTTATTTCAATACAGAGCCGAACTGCTCAAAAAGAAATTTACTCAATTCAATAATAAAAGTCATTTGATTATTTTAAATTTCCCAAGCAGTCAAAATGACTGCTTTTAGGCAATATATATACTTATAGTGTATTCAGAATGGGTGGAAGGAATGAAAATTCGAAACAAGATGATTGACGCTATGGTGGGTAGTTGAGGATGAAGATCGCTAGGGCTGATATGAATCAGAGTTTGCTATGAGTGGTCTGTTTGTGTGTAAGTCAGTAGTGCGCTGATAATACACGTTTTCGGAGGTTCTGTGTTGATCGTGATGTTACATGTGCTGTTTGGGGAATCGCAAAAACACCATAAGGTCAGTCGTGCTTAGGACAAGCGATCCGTGATCTGCAGTCGTGCGAAGGCGAAAAGCACCGGCGGCTATACAACAGTACAAGCGAGCGGCGCGTGACGTGGACGAAAAGTTGGAGAGGATTCAAGCAATCGGATGATTAGTCGCAGTAGAGTAGTCGTTAATCATGGTAAAGTAGTAGCTATTCATGGTCGTGCAGTCGTTAGAAAGTGTAATTGATTGTTAGTAAATATTGCGTTGAGAAACAGCTGATTTTCATTTCGAACGGAATAGATAGATCAACGAAAGTAATAGTTAGAAATACGTAAATTAACACTTTGACACATAATGACGATACATATTTTCACGTAATGAAAATATTCTAGGTCAGAAAAAATGCCTTGCGGTTGGAGTTAAAACAGCAGAAAAAATCACGCGATATTTATCAGTGACGTCACTAGTGATCAGAATAGAAATTAGGAACTAAACGAGTGGTAGCGAGAACGTCCGTCGGTAACCCAAGAACGCGGCGTCACGTCGTGTCGTTCGGTTGCTATTGGACCCCTCGCCACCACTCGTTCAGCTCGTATCCCTGCTCTCCTCATCAGTGAGTACACTGATTGATGTCACGCGATTTTTGAGAAATTTCATGACACCACTGGGAGCACTTTATGGGTCTCTCCGGACAGCCGGTTCCGACTGCTAGACGCATGAGCTCCTATTTATTCAATAGCTTTACTACCCCGCAAAGGAATCGCGTGTTGCTAGGGTTTCTTTAATCCTCCGCAACATCGGCACTATGGCTTTTTAGCCAACCGCTAGCGTGAGGTGACCAATCATTGAGACTGTAAGTTGCTACCTATTTCCTAGCTTTCCTAGCATTTTATGGTAGGGTATGTTAGACCAACCGGATTCTACCCATGGTCTCGTAGTTCCTCACTGCGGTTTTACTTTCATCGTCTACGGATTAGTGTGTCGAGCAGTTTCGAGACGTAAGCGACCCTTCCAGCAAGATTAGGTTTAACCTATGACTGTTCCGAGGATTATCCGTCCTGTTACTTTTATCCCTTTCCAGACAATGCTATCGACTGTCTCGTTTCATACGAGAGAAAAAAACTAGTTTGCGATTCGATAAACATTTTAGAAATATTTTTACGTTGGTCGATTCTCAATTCAGCGGCGCATACGACTATAGATGTTGGATCATATTTTTGTCTACAGTTGTTTCTAATTGAGAGAATAAAACGCAAGCTTTGAGTGATTCTGCCGTTAGTGCACGTCGTGGCCGGTATAATATAATTGGCATTTAATTTGACTTTTTTAATTTTGTAAAGGTCATTCTTAGTTTGGTATTCGTGAGCTTTTCCCAAACTTTAGCAAATTCATTAGATTGGCCGGATATTCTTCGCATAGGTACGATAATTTCGCTCGGCACTGAAAGGTTTAACCCTTTGCTCTCCAAGCAATTTTATTTAAAATTTTTATTTTACACATAGTTATTTTTCATTCGTGCATACAAAGTTTGTTAATATTACTCATATGTAAAGCCTTGAATTTTTATCGATTTTTAAAATATAAACATGGCGATGTAAAAATTGTTTCGAATAATAGAACGACAATCCATAGTGTCGCTTTAGAGGCGTCATTGGAGTGCTAAGGGTTAAAACTGTCATTCCGTAAATCCAACTACTCTTCCATTTTCAGAAATTTGCCGTAGATGGGGAAAACCATCTTGAATATTGATTGAATATCTCATACTTTCATTTGGCGCATTATACAGCATAGAATACAGTTATAGTTCTTGCTGTCTCTATCGTAATATTAAAATTTTTTACTCATCTAATTCCATTCCGATCGACTTAGAAATTGCCATACACTCTGCCCACGCGTCTAGTAGCTTGTAGGAAAATTTACAAAAGAATCGGGGACATAAAAATTTTTCCCCATTTTTTCACGATTTTCGACAGGTAGTGAGTCGTCCCTTCGCTAGTTGGCGATATTTGGCAATCTTTGAAGTCGTGCCCCGACCAAACTAATAGAGCTATCGACATGGTTCAAACGCTAAAATCTTCTCCAAACCTTCCTCTTTAAGAAGAGCTCTCAAAATCTAGGCTAGCATATCAGGGGACTTCAGGAAGCTACCTCTTATCAACCCGACTTTGCCGATTTTCGCGATTTTCACGTATCTTTCACTTTATTGTTCTTCATCGTAATATTGACCTGTCGCTTCAGTCACGCAACATTTGTTTTCGCCTGTCAATTTTCTGTTTGTAATCTGTTGGCGCTCTGTTTACCGTACACGTTGATTGATTTGTGCGAGGGCATTATAGTCCGGTGACGCATTTACCATCTCGTTCGACGTCGTATCGATCTTGACACTCTGCGATCCTTGCGACCTACGTTTTGATTTTGTAGAATCACAGATTTTGTAGCGTCTCTCAGTGTCCAACAATAACAGAGGACTGTTGAGTTCACTTTCCTTGAATAGAGGTAAAACAACGACAGTCACTGATTAGTAATAAGAACTTTAATAAATTTGTCACTCGAAGACCAGACAACAAAAGTAAAATAGTAAAAGACAAAGTATTATTGGTGTTTGTTCCGTCCGAATCGCCGCTGGTTGAAGACAATAACGATCTATTTTATCACAATAGATTGGCGTATTTTGCATTCGAAAATATACAATCTATTGTTTGTAAGGGTTTAAAGTTTCAAAAAAGTTTTAAAGTTCTAAATGATCAGAGCTGCGTTACGAAAATGGCTTGATAACTGGTTTGTCTGAAAAGGGGAACAGTTTTTCTTGTCATGGCATCTACAAATTGTCAGAGAGATGGGCAAAATGTATAGCTACTGATGGTTAATACTTTGAATAAAATATTTTCATTTTCATACAAAAATTCCGGTTATATAATTACATAGTTGGTAAAGCCTGCACGCAATGTTTCCTGCTTTGCCACAGCGCTTCGTTCTACGGGGACTCTCCAACAAGGTCCGTCATAGCGAGAGGATTTTTATGATTAAAATTAAAATGGTGCGATGGATCTAACCGTTGTTTACTAATATTCGGGATGCTTAAGTCGAGCAGTGGTAACATCTATAGAGAATAGTATTTCAGAATCACACCCCAAATAACATATGAAGCTCATAAAAATCGGTAAGGAGCTTCTAGATTTTTATCTCATAGTAGTTAGGTTTACACAGTTTTTAAATGAATTGTGATTAGGTGTGGGTTAAATTTCTGGGGGAAAATATGTTGGGAAGACTAACGACCTAATTCGGTCATTGGGAGAAGGCGACGTTTGCTGTAGTCATTCCCACAGTTTTTTTTGTGTACATCGAAATAACTAAGTTCGAGTATGCATAACATGTGCAAGGAAAATTTGTTCAAAATGATGGTGATAAGAAGTCACTAAAATATAGATTGAACTTTCGAGAACCGGGCACACTCAATTACACTGAAAATTGATGGACAGTTTCATTTTACATTGAAAAGATGTTTCTCAAAAGGATTTTTGGCTAACCGAATGAAAAATTTGATCATACTTCTGGTCATTTCCTATCCTATCGACAGGGCGTTTCGAGAAGAAAAATGGATTCTTGAGATAACCGTTGGTCTGGATTATGTTTGGATTCGTTTCAGATATGATTGTTTTATTTTTTGTGTTAATAAATTAGAAAATGCTATTAATAATATAACGTTATGTTTGAGTCGTTCAAAATCCTTTTGAGAAACACATTTTTAATACAAAATGAACCTATTTGCCAAGTTACAGTCAAACCGGATGTGACGAGTTTTTAGAAGTTTAGTTTGAAGCATGTTACTCAAAAGTTTTAATAAAATGAGACCAAATATCTTAAAAGTTAATAAATTACAAGATGAACGAGTGAGCTACTGTAAAGAAGATATCGAGGGAAGCCATTATGCACTGCTGTGAATAATTATAAACGTAAGCACATTTGTGGTTTCATTTTTTCAGTACCTTCAAGAAACTGGTTATCATAATGTCTGTATGTGCTTGTAATAAGATGGTACAAACTTTTATGCGCAATCAGTTTTTGTTGCCATTCGTTGGTACTTTTTATCCACTAATTGTTACAAAACCAAACTAATGGCCCTATAAATATTTATAGATTCAGTTGCTTTATAGAGCTCAACGATACTAATTTCTCGCTTTCCTGCAATTTATCATATTTAGACAATTTATTTTAGATTAAATATCTAAAAATAGTGTACTGTAAAATTTATTAAAAATTTCCAGTTTCTCATTACATCATGTGGTGCACAACTGAATAATATAAAAACACCATTGATTTTAGAAGCTGGGGAGAGACACAAAGACAGAGTTGAAAGAACTAGATTCCTTGATCTTGAAATTTTTATTGTTCAAAATGATATTTACTTTTAGGAAATGAATCGGTGCAAAATTTCAAGTTGTGTTGACAATTAGTTTCTGAGGTATCAGTTGTTAAAGTTTTGGTGTTGTTATAAATATATTACATACATTTTGGAGCATCACTTTCTTGTATACAGGGTGTAACAAAATGTTTTGTCACAGTTTCTTTAGGTGATTCTACACATTTTGATTGGCAAAAACTTTTCTAATAATTATTACAAAATTCACTTTGAACGTAATTTTTCAAGTTCAAATTGGTTTCAAATTTTCATTGGTTCAAATTGCATCATTACAAAAATATGAGCAACACTATGATTTTGTTTCTATTAAATTGTACTTGACGAATATTCAACCGAAATATACTATTTCACAAAAATGTATAACGTTTTAAATATTTTCTTTAGCTACTCGTTGTTCAGAAACAAGCAAATGAGCTCATAATTAATTAAATAGCTCATATGTTGCCGGTGTTCAATGTGTTAAGGTCAATTTTGCGGCGATTCGTTTTAGTAATTTACTATAAAATCACCAGTTGAAGTCAAAACAAATAACTCTTTTACAATCTGAACAGCAATGTTCTACAATGATATTGCTTCTCGTCCGATTTGTTGTTACCAAGATATACGATAATGTGATACTGTTTTCTGCTCCGTTATCGAGATTTAATACAGTTAGTCACTCATTATGTAATGTTCTGTAATAGTTCAATGTACGGCGATATACGTAATCATGCCGAAACTGGTACATATGTATACTGTGGATCTTAAACACGTTGAAAAACACGAACAGTGTGAGAAAATGTATCGCATAAAAACTCCACGATGTTCGTGCATGCTACGAATATCTGCAATCAATCTTTCATGAAAAAATAATTCGGTGCTTATGAATTTTAAAAATCCTTATTTAAATTCGCCATTAAAAATTGAAGAAGCTTGAAACTGGTTTTCAATCAGTTGATGTCGAAATCAGAATGATCTGAAAGGTCGTGCATTAATCGTGACATTAACGGTATTTGATTTGTGATATCTGTAAATTACAGAGTTAATGCAACTTAAAGATTGGATTAAAAAATCAGAGCTAAACTGGAGGGACTCAGAAGGGGCGAAAAAATACCTCATTTTTAGTGACTTTTTAATTAGCAGATTGTAGAAGGTCGTTAAAAAATTCATAAAACTTTCTGTTGAAAATTATGATAAAAACAAGTGACCAGGAAGACCTACACGGTTTTGGCAAACTGTAAACCGTGGGATTTTGAGGAAGACGTCAAAAATTGGAGACTCCCCTTAACACTTTAACTGCCAGAACAACAACCTCAAAAATTCTACAAAATCAAAGTAATTTATTTCATGAAACAACAATTTAAAATTTTAAATGTACGACACATAGTTATCCTTCGACCTCCTCGTATTCCCTAGATTTCAACTAAATGTAGTGCAACGATTATATTAATGTACAAATTTATTTTGAAAAATGGACAAATTACTCTGTTACCCACATGTGGGTGATATGGCAGTCAAAGTGTTAAAAAATAGTGAATTGCATCAATTCAGAGTGTGATTTCAGTGTAATGAGGAATCGGATTGCATAATCTGGCAAATTAAAATACCAGAATTGTTTATGAGTGTAAACGTTAAGGAAACGATATATCGATGCGAGATTGTAAATCGCAGACAAAATAATATAATACATAATAATACATATAGCGCAACCGGAAGAAGTATAATACAGTAGAACCTGATAGCTGTTATTACTGAGATAAGAAAGACGGATCGTATCATCATTGCTATTTAAAACAAACTTTAAGAAAAAAGCTGTCTTTGTAAAAGGTAAATGGAATGCTGCGGAATATGTGGAGATGTTACAGGATGAATTACTGTCTTTCATAACTGAAATAGAAGACAGAAAAGCAATTCTCCAACGAGAGAACATTCAAGCTGTTCGGCTGCTACCATAAGAAAGTAGTTTCAAGAGTTCAGAATAGAATTATTACCGTAAGCGATATTGAACCCTTATTTGAACCTAATTAAGAACCTGCGGTGAATTTTAGTGCAAACGTTTACGATCAAAAGATGCCATTTATAGAACACCATATATTACTAAATAGAAACACAGAACAAAAATCTGGACGGACGGATATTCCAAATAGAATGTTAAATAATTTGTTAAATAGTAGTCCTAGTAAGTTAATAGGAATAAGCAAATATGAAAAAATCCCACTTAATATGTAATGTAAACGTATCAAGAATAACATTGCGCCAATAATTATTCACACCTGAAAGTACAATTTCAAGAGTCAATCGAACGTCTTTCAAAGTTTAAAAAGACAGGATTTTCGTCCGTTGCGTTTTCATTTTACAATATAGTATAAAAATGAATAAACAATTTTTTCAATTGTTGATTTACTATCGCGAAAAGTCTAGATACAATAGTATGGAATAAAATAAAATGAATCTGTGTAAAGTATTCGTACAGCGACCAATTTCAAATAAAACTGTGTGCGTAAACTTCAGTTATAAATTTTAAGCGACAAAAATGATCAATAAATATTCTTGGGTATTTGTAGAAAAGATTTCGTGAAAACTAAATTTTATTTTCTTCAAGATAAACGTAAGAAATAGATACACAAAAAGTATTCGTACGTCTCTCATTTCTTGCGCTTACTTGAGATGTAAACATAATATGAACTTCTGAATGTGACGAATAACGACAAAGATGATTAGTTTATACAGAGTACTAGTAGAAGCAAGTTTGAAATTTGTAATATACTACAACATGGGTCGCAAAAGGTGCGAAACGACGGAAGAAGAGCGAAAAATTATTATTCGATTACACAATCAATGTAAATCACTTAGTGAAATTTCTTCCATAGTGAATAGAGCAAGGTCTACTATTCAAAGTATAATTGACAGATTCGGAGAACGAAAAACTGTTTCAAATAAGAGAAGAAGTGGCCGTCCGCGTAAGATAAACGAGTATGATCGATGACTAATTATTCGTAAAGCGAAACAGAATCCACGTGTGACTGCCGATCAAATTGCAACAGAACTTAAAAACAAGAAGTAGCGAATATCATGGTCGAGTAGTACGAAAAAAGTATTTTGTAAACGAAACTAACCGCAAAAAAAGATTAGAATTCGCTAAGCAACATATTAATACATCAATCGAACATTGGAATAAAGTAATTTTTACTGACGAAAGCAAATTTGACATATTTGGCTCTAAAAAAAAAATTTGCAATGTGGAGGAAGAAAAATACACAATTCAGAAAAGAAAATTTGCAACCAACGGTAAAACACGGCGGTGGATCTGCATTAGTTTGGGGTTGAATGAGTGCAAATGGAGTGGGGTCTCTACATTTTATTGACGGTATTATGAACCATACAGTTTATATTGATATTTTGAAAAAACATCTTCATGCTAGTGCAAATAAAATGGGTCTTATAGACAATTTTATATTCGCCCACGACAATGATCCAAAGTACTCCGCACATAATACAAGACAATGGGTATTATACAACACATCAAAATACTTGCAAACGCCGCCTCAATCACCAAATATCAATCCCACTGAACATCTATGGGATTATCTTGAACAAAAAATACGTAATCATAATATTTCATCGAAAGAAAGTTTACAAATCGCTTTATTAGAAGAGTGGAACAAAATAACATCGGCTGTAGCATCTAACTTAGTAAATTCCACGCCAAGAAGAGTCGAAGCTATTATAAAATCCAAAGGCAATCCTACAAATTATTAAAATATAAAACATACATTGTATTTTTATAGATTATTTTTCATTATTCATAACTGTACGAATACTTTCTGTGCGTCTATTTCTTACGTTTATCGATGCTGGATGTATATTTTTGTTAATCTTGAAGAAAATAAAATTTAGTTTTCACGAAATCTTTTCTACAAATACCCAAGAATATTTATTAATCATTTTTGTTGCTTAAAATTTATAACTGAAATTTACGCACACAGTTTTATTTGAAATTGGTCGCTGTACGAATACTTTCCACACCGACTGCAAGCTATTTTTACAATACAAACATTGTAATGTAAAAACTGTCTCGAACAATAGTCTGCCAATTTTTAATGTCGCCCCAGTGGAGCCATTGGAGTGCTAAGGGTTAATGATTGTGATGGTTTGAGCAGTGTTATCGGTCGCGTATTACTCACGTTTCAGGGATGATATCCAAAAACCATAGACGCAGCCACGGTCGCGGGAGGACTGTTCTTGCGTCTATTGCCGAGGAGTAGTTCGCGACAGGATTCCTCCGGACGTAGCTATCCCGAGAACAGGTCTTGCAAGCCTTTATACCCTGCGGATTTTGAGCGTGTCTGAGAAATCTATAGATTGGTACGCGCGACTGTCGCGATAGTGTGCGTCGTCGATTTGGCGAGTCGTACGCGAGGCAACTGCCTCAAGCAAGGACAAAATGACAAAAAGAACCGTCGAACGTTCGTGGAACTTACAGTTTAATCCCCCCGCGGAGCTATTAGAAGCGGAATCTCGTCACGTATTGACTGTGAAGGAGCAGGAAGAGCAAGAACGTTGTCTCGTTGGCTCATTGGCCGACACCGTTGACCAATTCATCGCGATACAAGTAATTGGCGCAGCCACTTTATCTATTGGCTACTTGGCCGCGATAATACAATATCGCGGGAGATGTATCAATGACTAAGCTGGAATGTTTGCTTTCTTTTCGCCAGATAGACCATTATCGAGAGGTCAAGAGCCAACCTGTCATTGCATGCCAGATTTTCGACTGTTTTCGTTGCAGCAGTTGAACTGGTAATTTCCGTGCGTTTCTGTCACATGAAAAACAAAATACGGAACCGCGTCTGGAATAATTACAAATAATGTTACAATAGTGAACCAGAAAAGTGTTAACGTATTCTGCTCTTTTTTTTTACGGCGATGAAAGTTGCACAAATAATTAGATAAGTCAATGGAGTCATAGATAATGGAGTTTATGAGAATATAATCTGAGAGGAAGTGATTTCATTTTTATAATGCAATCGTTATGGCTTAGTGCAATTGCATAACTTTGTAACACTCGGTAACGAATTTTTTCTTGCTATTATGTTATTTTTTAATGGAAAATAGTTAACGTTTCTACGCTAGTATAATATTTCATGGTATGTCAATACTAGAAAAACCAAGCACTGAAGTAGACTAATACACACTGCTTTATAATAATAATAAGATTGTATTTATTCAAATTTTATACAACTTTTTGGTTAATACGTGCTTTAACACGAGAACTACCAAAACAGTCATTTTTCACAAACAAACACTTCTTTCACAGTTATTGAAGTTATAAAAATGTATTCACAAAAAAATTTCGGATGTATTTCTTTAACATTTTGACCGTCATGTCACCCATATATGAGTGACAGAATTGTTAGTCCATATTTAAAAATAAATTTGTACGTTAATATATTCGTTGCATTCAATTTAGTTGATATCTGAAGTATACAAGAAGGTTGATAGATAACTATATGCCATACATTTAAAGATCTCAATCGCTGCTTCATTAAATAAATTAATTTGATTTTATAGAATTGTTGAGGTCTTCAGGTGGGCAATTAATGTGTCAATGACGTACACGCGTTACAATAAAAATTATATGAAGTTCTATATCGTTGGATTTATTGTGCAGTAGTTCTAGTGTTAAAATAATGTCACTAATATATTTATTATACTTTCACTTCGATTATTGTTGCAATCTGTGGTACATTCAAGTTTTAAAGAACAATTTTTGAGTGAAGATGTTAACTGAAATCAAGAAAATAACTGGTGAAAGAAAATAATGCTGCAAATGAAGACTGTTCATAATTTTGTACCATATGCACTTCGTAAATTTTTTAAAAAGGCATACTCAACTCTATACGAATAGCGAACATAACGAACGTTTGTTACAAATGTAGGTCACACTTCATTAAATTAAGCGTTTTACACTTGAATGGTATGCGATTCGTGGACCTAGATTTATTCAAGAGTTTATATCATTATAAAAGTGGGTCTGTAGACAGTAAATTACTTCTCTCACATTTGAAACGTTTCCTAAATTTTATTTTCTTATTGCTACGGAAGTTTTTGAAACAAAATTATGGATTTGTGTTAATTTATTCGATTATACAATTTAGAAAACGTATGAAATCGTTTATATTGGAGTAAAGTATTTTTATATGATAAATAATACCATAATATAATAAACAATGAATTTTTTTGCAGCAAAGTTTCCTTTTATTCTAGTTTTCATGAAACTGAGTTACGCATTTGATTATTAATTATCAATAAAGATAAATCTGTAATTTAATTGGTCTACATTCGCAGTTAACGAATATGGAGTTTTAATTGGCAGTTGAGTTAACGGTTAAATCAGATATTTAATTACCAACTGCCGTAATGATTTAATTAACTATCTCATCATCAATTGAAACGCTTGATTATGAATTGCAACTAATAATACAAATTATGATTTCAATGACGCATACTCATGCGTTAAAGAAAATAGGTATTAGATCATCAATCGAATTTATGATTAAATTAGTTAATGAATCGTCGGTTGAATAAAAAAAGAAATTAATTATTTCATTGTTAGTTCGACAAATAGAATGTTTTACTTTTTCGGTGAAATAAGTATGTAGATATTTTACTAAATTTTTAGTTTTATCATTACCATTATATAATTCAAATTATATTAAAACTGAAATTCGACAACATTCTCGAGACAATTTTAACAGACAAAACGAAACAATTTTAATTTTCACTCAGAACTTAAAACATTATAAAAGTTAGCTTTCTGACGAGAATATTTCCAATATTATCAAAAATCCTCGTCCCAAAGGATAAAATGGTGGCGCTGAAAAGAATTTCTAATAAAATTGAAAGTATTTTTGCGTCGTTCTAACACTCTAAAAAATCGAGCTACTTGTGCTTATTAAAATTACAACGTACATAGCAAGTTCCTATTTTGGTTTGTTGATAAGCATTTTAAACATACAACGTATGTTGTCATTAGCAACAACATTTAAAATAATAAAAATGTATATTAACACTTTATCGACCAGCGATTGTTTCAGAATTTTTTAAGATCCACAGTTCATGATTGTAAACATTTTAACCGATCTTTCAACGCTGACAGGTATTTTTATTGAGAATTCCCAAGGCATTTTCAGTAACGTCATCTAATAATTTCGTTACAAACTGCAATGTAAAAGTAGTTCTTTAAGCTTCGTTCTGATATGTGCAATTATTGAAAGTCTTAAGTATTAAAATCTTAAGTTAAATCTTAAGTATTAAAATTAGTAAAATATTTTTCAAATGAAATAGAAATGTTCCCAATATTATTCAAATAAAATACTATTACAAAAACTTATTTTCGAAATTGTACTTATACTTTGAAATAAATAGGATTATATTTACTATTTAAAATAGTATTTCTGTTGTGCTACCGTAGACGTTTAAGGCATTTACGAAAGCATTTTGAATTCAAGTAGGCTTAAATCTCTTGGAACAATGCGTGCACGGGGATGCCTATAGGTAACAAGCATGTTCCCTAGCATTTGTTTGCGTTTTAGTACGTGGCAAGGTTCGACAAACAGATCTTTCAAAGTCTGAAATCGTTTGCCGTGAATACGTGATGTCCAGACGTATCACGGCATCGGTAGACGTGACAGGCAGCTTTTAAATTCATCAGTTAGTCCACGCTTATCAACTGAACACAGATATTTTATTCACTTTTTAACGATCGCTATTGCATGTCGGTATTTCATATTGAAACTGCAGATTTATCAGCAAACAAATTTTGTACACCACTTACAAAGACTAAAAGCCGAAGGGGAATATATTAGATAGTGGGAAAAGTATTAAGAGATTTTTGTTACTAGATGTTGTTTGGTATCGTATATCGGGCAACACTAATCAGGTTGCGTCATACTGACGCAAATTTGAATGGTGACATTTTAGTCTACAATTTTCATGAAGACAATTTTGTATTTCGTCAATCGTGTCAAAAGTAATATCAGTGTGAAAATGAATGAAATTTCTGAAGAAATTCGCTGTTTTGCAATTTTACTACGAAAAAGACAAAAACACTGCACAAGCCCGGAAAAAAATTTGTGGTGTTTACGGTCAAGATGCTTTATCAAATGCAACAGCATACAGATGGTTTACTCGCTTCCGTTCTGGAAATTTCAATATTAACACTTTAATGGCAGCATGTTTACGCAGTCAAACGTTACCAGGAACCGACGATATTTTTGAAGAAGTAATTTAGAAAAAACTTTATTAAAATCACGAAATAATACAACATGTGCGAACATACACAAAAGACAACAGACAATCAGAATTTGTTTAAGACAGGCATCGTTGCATTAAAATCTCATTGAGAAAAGTGTACTGAAGCAAATGGAGCATATTTTGATTTGAAAAGATATGCAGTTTTATATATTCACTTAAAAATCCGACATTTCGACATTTTCGCGTACACCCAATCTAATACATGTAATAAAAAAAATACGGAAAGAGAATGCAAGACGTCACTTGTTTCACCAAATTTTTCGTTGAGTGCCATATCAGACACTCATTTATTTCATTCGTAGAAGTGATCAGTGTTATTAAAGAGAATTTTCAAATTATATTATAACAATATTATTCATATTATAATATTATAATATCATTAAAATTATATTATATTATATTAAAATTATACATTAAAAAATCAATACCATAATTATCATTGAAATCGTCTAATATACAAATTTTGTGTAAACAATTCTATCAAAAACCACTAATTATTCGGTTGTGATGTAATCAAATAATTACAATGAGCTGATATCTTTAACGTAATCATTTGAATGTTTATACATTTATTTTCATAATACCACAATGGATTAGCTAATTAATACTTAAGGAAATACGTTATGGAAAGATTACGTAACAAAACAACTGTAAAAAATTATGCACTAAAGATCTGTTACGATTCGTTTTAGTTCACGCAAGTCTGCTTAAATATTTTAATCGCTTTGTATGCATCGTACTTAACAAATACAGACATGAATTATTGATAATAAAATCTGCTTCGCTAATTTCCGCAACGTAATAATTCCAATGTTTACAAAAATCTTCTGAATACAGCCGGATTATACGATAATGCTTAAAAGAAGATGTTGCAAAAAGATTTCGGTAGGTAAGAAGTTTCAAGACATTAACATGACTATAGGCTTTTTCGTGGCAATAGTCGCCTAGAATGGCATGCAATTTGCATAGATTAATTTTGCTTTCAAGAAGGTGCAAGTATTCATCATTGAACCCGGGATTAAAGAACTTTTCTGATTACAAAAGTCATCATAAATCAGTTCTACCTTCCATGAAGATCCGTCCTTGCCGCGAGGCGCGTGATTTACTATGAAAAGGTGGGTTTAATACCATGTATGATGAATTAAGCAGCATGTCCGTGATGGCGATCACGGTAGCGAGAAAGGAGTCGTAAATTTTCAGGCTGCTGTTCTTTTAATTAATTTTACAATACCGTTCGCAGAGTTTCTTCGACTTTAGGAAGTGATATTGTGTAACTAGTTAATGTAATTATGAGAACGGTTACTATTAGCGGAGTTACCAATTGATTAATACACCCACCCATGAATATTTTCTCTCCTATTCAAGAACTACTGAACATTTACTTCATAAATTACAGTATCGTGTTCTTGCATTCGTGAATCTTGCCGTTTTCCATTGTTTCCTCACTTATTAGAAAATTATTTACTATCTTCCTAGTTCTATTAATAATTGTAAATGTTTTTAAACGACGATACGCTAAACGAATGAATGATTATTAGTTTATATTCGTTTGATTTCACACTTTCCAGTTAACCCTCTATAGGCCGAATTTTCTTCTTAAATCATTTCTTAATGAAATTGATGAATTAAACGAGCAAATATGCAAAAATGTTATCGAAAATTTTGGTGTTCGAATTGATGTCTGTAAACCTGGTCATAGTGGTTATTTGACAGATATCGTCTCTCTATGAGCCGACTTTTTTCTTAAATCAACAATTACGAACCTATATATGCAGATTAAAAGAAATTCTCCAGTTTAAACAATTTTATTATAATTTGTAACTTTGTAACTTTAAAGTAACAACGGCTTACGATGTTTGCACTCTTGTGCATAAAAGATTCAGCGTGAAATTTCATAAAACAGTTTGCATTTGGCGTTAAGCATAGATGTACGTTGCACTTGGAACATTTTATTTTTGGATCCCCTTTGTTGGATTACAATACAGTGCACATGTATTGGTATAGTCAACTATATCACTTATAATTTCACTGTCAAATAGTTTTCGAAATTGGGTCACAGGTCACTTTTCCAAGGGCGATGACGACTATCATTCATCTGGGATACTGATTTTTAAACAATTTTTTGTGGTCCTGAATTTTCCTTATTCAATGGTGATTCGGTACTAAATTCATCGTCACTGTCAATAATATTTATGCGTCGTCGGGTAAATGGATGATTTTCATCGAACCTAGAATCTAATAAAGAATCTTCGGATCTTTTGCCGCTAATGCATCTAATTCTAATTCCTCCATTATTTTTATGTGATTATGTATCCATATTTTGGGTATATGATATATAACTCTGAAAATAGAAGGAAGCACAAGCATTATCCTGAATATACCAAAATCTAATTGGTGCAAGGCATTTACTTTAATGTTTAAGGTTGATGGTGCTGCTAATCGTTATCAATATGGTTATTTGTTACCTCAGAGATATTATATAATTTATAACGTAATTTATGACGTATACGTTATCTTATACAAAAGCTAAAATGATTTGGTAAAGTGTCGATATATTAACGTATGACTTGAAAGTTACAAGGCCTCATAGAGGGTTAATCATACCATAAGTACTCTGTACTCAACGTTATTGACACAACGACATTTCTACGATTTTCAACGCAATTTTATGACAACAATGTCAATATTTAGTTAAAAAATCGTAACCCGGACGTGTGTTTGCACTTAAGAGCTATTAGCATCAATTCACGAACGCTGTGTAATAATGCGTACGCAAGGGTCATTTAGAGGCTCTCAAAGAGTGTTACCATTTACAGAAAATTATTTCTGGATATATTTTACAAAAATCGCGGAAATTTTTAAATACATTGTCTTGTCAATAAAAAGATTAAAAAAAAATTATATCTGTTATCAATTATAGTTGTTAAAAATAGATACAGACGTATATCGACAATTTTAACACTTCACCGACCGGAAGCCTATTATTAGGACTTTCAATAGTTGCACTGTAACAAAATGCAGCTTAACAAACTGCTTCTACATTGTAATTTGTATTATTAGATAACGTTTGAAACATTGAAAAGTTTTCAATCATGGACAATGTATCTTGAAAAATTCTGAAATACTCGTCGGTCGGTAAAGTGTTAATAAAAGATGAATCAAAGCAAAACCTAATAAAAGAAGGATCTTGGAAATGTTTAATATTGTATATGCATAGACTATTATAATATTATTTTACTGTACTATATCATAATAAAATTACCTTGTTGATATGGAAAAAGATATATTTATATTATTTATTGTTAACCATTAGCACTCGAATGGCGCCTCTAAGGCGCCACTAAACAAATTAAAGCTAATTAACATTGTATTTTTTAACGATGACTGAGTGCACTTGTTTGTAAATTTTCTGATCTTTTGATATTGAAATTTTGAATTTTCCGTTATTGCGGGATTGTTATATATGGATTAAAACGAGCCGAGTTGTGGCTTGAATAAAATAAATGTATTGTGCTATGCTTGCTGTGCACGTCGCCATAATGAGTGCGATCGTCATCTTTTCTATACTGTCTTGTCGCCTGCCGAGTTACCACGCATTCATACATCAGGGATGACATCGTTCATTTTACCAAATATATTAATGAGTTGAGTGGCGTAGAAATGCTCATAAAATTTAAACTATATAGAAACAACTTATTTCATTGTACAAGAATAAAAAGGCAAAATTTACTGTAACAATAATTTCTGTAATATTCTCACACTTTGTAGAGTCTAATGAAGTTTGGCTTGTTGAATAAATTCTAGCAAAGATTAATTTTCAAATAGTGCAAAGTTATACAGTTGTTACGAACTAGGGCTGCGAGTAGCGTGAGAGGACGACGGAAAGGTTGTTACCCTTGGAATATGGTTTGAATTTGTTAGTTTGGTGCGCGTATGAACCTGAAGAGGTCTGCTATTCCCACGCTTCACCAGACGATGTCGCACAGAAGAATTCGACAAGTCGATTCACACATAGTGAATTCACTGGACTGATATGAGGTCATAATTATAAAAGTGGTCTAACAAGGGAACATATTCAGATGCGAAAATCCGATTTTGATGAAACTTATGAGAGCGACTACATTTATTATTTATTTATTTTCACTTTTGTTAACATTTTCTTTTTGAACATTATTAAATTAATGCTCGAAGCACATGAATAAATTCAACTCAATAGAGTTAGTTTCAACAAACTATTCGCGCGCGTTGAACAGTTAAAGTGTAGTACAACGAATAAGTTAACAATTAGTATAACAATTAGAACAATATGTATACGTCAGAGATCAATACAAGTTGGTAGAAGTATAAGATAGGATAGTAAGGGTCAGTAACAAGTGGAAAAATATTTTCCATATGCAACATAGTTGAAAATAAA
This sequence comes from Agapostemon virescens, assembly GCA_028453745.1. Classification (NCBI taxonomy): domain Eukaryota; kingdom Metazoa; phylum Arthropoda; class Insecta; order Hymenoptera; family Halictidae; genus Agapostemon; species Agapostemon virescens. The sequence continues at coordinate 10,726,854 of CM052093.1, read as the reverse complement.
AATTTACAGTTTGTTAAAGCAATTGTGTCAGTCACAAATAACCGACATGCCACTTGCAGTGTTAAAATAGATAAAACGCTTCGAATCGAAGAAAATGTGAAGACGTTCCTGCTTTAAAAAGACGTGTTAAATCGTGTCGTTAATCACTCGGCAAGTTGGGAATTCAGCATAGAAGACTTGTGAAATTTTTGGCAACTTTGAGATGCATACATTGGGAGAACGTAATATATTCCAGTCTCTCAGTCGCGATGCACACCATCGTGTATACCCGTATCATCCATCCTCATTACTGTTATCATTCTTCCGTCTACCGACTTTTATTAGCCACGCTGGTAATCGCTGGTGAACTCGTTAACGGTTCATTTTCGACCCACGGTTTTCCACGTGTCGTCATCTATTACTCTTTACGCCGACTAGCCTTCTCCTCGCCATTCAAGCATACATTTTGATGTTTTGCTGTCATCATAGACTAATCGTCTAGCTAGTTAGGGGCACCATTACGAGATTATTCGGTGCCTGTTGTCAGCTTGAGTGCAAGGACGAGAAGGATGCTTATGATTATGACGATAGAATCATACAAAGAATCATAAATACTAACCAAAAAGGAAATGTATAAGTGTTTTAATATTCCTAATTAATTGTTGTAACATAAATTTTAATGAAGCGTCAATAATGGTCATTTTAATGATAAATCAGCATTCGTCTAACAAGGAGACTGCGAAGCTTTGTTGTCGCCGATTTAATTATGATTTTGTAGAGTTCCAACGTACTTTTGATTACGAATGTACCCCATTATATGTAGAGGCAGACACTCAATAGTTTTCGAGATATTTGTAATTAAACATGAAAAATGTCAATTTAGTTAAAAATTTGAACAAGCAGTTTATAGTACTCAACCATTTATATTATTTCATCGACGTTTTCAGTGAATGTTCGACAAAAGCGTTGTGAATTTGTATTATCAAAATTTCTAGAACGAAAGCGAGCAAATCATTTACATGCTGTTGCATTTGATAAAGCATCTGAACCGTAAATAACACAAATTTTTGCCCGGCATTGTGTAGAAATTTACCTTTTTCGTAATAAAATTGCAAAACAGCATATTTCTGCAGAAATTTCACTAATTTTCACACTAATATTACTTTCGACACGATCGACGAAATACGAAACTGTTTGCATGAAAATTGTAGACTGTAATGTCACCTCTCAAATGCGCGTCAATATAACGTAATCTGATTAGTGTTGTCCGATATATGATGCCAAACAACATCTAGTGACAAAAATCTCTCAATACTTCTCCGACTATGCAATATTATACAACATACAGGAAGGATGATGATAAGCCACATCAGCTGCTTCGATTATAATTTATAGTACTATATGTAGTACTATTTATTGTTTATGTATTACTTTTATAATGTTATTGTTTTATAATTACAACCTTTTGTAATTATAACGATAAATCAACTATTTCTTTTGTGCAATAGTAAGTACCATTTTTAATTAACCCTTCAGTCAGTAAAAATATTTTATTCGTAATTTATTTAACTTCAAAAATGCGTTTTTACATGTGAAATATTAAAAAAAGAAGTTACCACGACTGGACTCGAGAACCTAGGCCTATGATGTATTAGTTCAGCTCGATACTATTCCGCCACTCCGCTGCTTGTATATATTGGAAATTAAATTAACATTTTATGGCGATAGAGAGACATAGTTATCCTTGAACCTTCTTGTAGTCTCCAAATATGAACTAAATTGAGTGCAACGAATATATTAGCGTACAAATTTATTTTTAAACATAGACAAATAATTCTGTCACCCATATATGGGTGACGTGGCAGTCAAAGTGTTAATATTATTATGGCAATTTTTAGTGTCGCTTCAAAGGAGCCATTCGTCCGTCGCTTTACTCCGATGACGGAAATCACCAACTGTTTTGCGTCTTACAAACACAATCCAATCGCGACCGCGATGAACGGGATGTTATACACCTATTTCGAGGTGAATAAGTAATTAGGCATCCTAACAAGTTTTAACGAAAAAATCTGCAGAACTCTATGAACGACGCAGTATTTTTCAATCCACTTTTCAGGTCAACGTTAATCGTTTTCTTGGCCTCAATATAAATAGCTCATAATTACAAATAACAGTTGAAAAGGTGAAGTTTGTATGGAACGTTTATAACTCTGGATCAGAAAGGACTCAACTACCGCTGTCCGGACGCGTCCGAGGGTTAGTACTTACCGTAATTGTCGAACATTATACAGAGTGTACCTGCTATACCGATATCACAATTTTAACCGCATCGGAGACCGCGTATTTCTAATAGATCTGATAGTACTTTGGATAGAAAGTAATGAAATGATAATGATAATGAAATACGGTCTAACGACCTGGTGACCAATTACGCTGTACTAAACATTAGCATTTCACCGACGGTGATGGTCGCTTTCACGATGTTAATAAGAATTATGTTATGCTACAGTAGTGCATAATTTTCGAATTTACATCTCTAAGATTTGTAAATATACAAATGCAGAATGTCTTGTCAGTCTATAGGTTTTTACACATGTGTCATTTCTATTTTGCATATGATTCAATAATTATCAAAATCAATATTGTCAATATTCACCAATAAAATTGGTGAATACGTGAATTTGTGTTACAAAGCCATGGAATTCTTTATCAATACAAGGTGAAAGACGCTACAGCTGCAGACCGGAAATCGCGAACAAGACTAACAAGAAATCGCAAACAGACGAATACAGACACCGCGAACAGAACTCGAAACATAGAAATCGCGAATATTCCGAAGTGAAAATAAAGAAAATCGCAACCACTATACAGTGAGTACCTTTAATATTCGGACACTATAACATTTTTACTATGTCGCATTGTAATTTTGTTCACGATGAAGAAAAACAAAAATTAATTCTAAATTATATTCCTACATAAGATCTAGTTAATGCAAGTATAAATTTTACTTATATAATTACTAACGTTTATTAAATATTCTATTTTAAACAAAACAATGTCTGGTTTTAACATTACAATAATATTCGGACACTTTTAAAAACTGATAGTTTTTGCACTAATTTTTACAAACGAAAAGTAATTCAATATAGTGTAGGACATCCTTCTTGACGAATGATCTCTTTTAATAGTTGAGGCATATTGCAAATTATTTTTTTCAAATATTCTGTACTAATATTATTCCATTCCTCTTTCAGTCGATCTTTTAACATTTCTTTACATGTTATTGCAGTTGTTCTAATTCGTCGGTCTAGTTCATCCCACAAATTCTCTATAGGATTCAGATCTGGGGACCGAGGTGGCGGTTGTAATAATTTTGAATAATTATACGGCAAATATTCCTGTACGATACGTGCCTTATGCTTGGGGTCATTAGCTTGATGATACTTAAATGTATTCTGAATCCCCATTTTTATTGCACTTTTACGTAGATTATTTTTTTAAATGTTCAGGTATACATTTTTGTCCATTATGTTATCAATAAAAATTAATTCACCCATTCCAAATGTTGAGATACATCCCCATACAAGTAAATTTCCACCTCCGTGCTTTATAGTCGGCTTCGTATTATTAATTTTGAATTCTTCATTTTTCTTTCGCCACACCATTCTTCACCCATCTGATCCACAAATGTTGAATTTAGTCTCATCACTAAAAATAACTTCATTCCATCACGTCACTTCTTTTAAAACAAATTCTCTCGCAAAGTTTAATGTTTTCTTTCTATTAGTTTCATTCGCATACGGTTTTTTCCGAGCAACTTGTTCATTATAACCACATTCTTTTAATGCTCTGTGTGTTGTTTGGGGTTGCACTTTCTTTCCAGTCTCTTCTACTAATTCGGCAGTTAATTTTGGCGCACTTAATGTAGGATCTTTCTTTATTTTTCTTATAATTTTTCTTTTATCTCGCGTGTCCAAAATTTTTGTTAGCCTCTTTGCGGAATAGATTGTATTCGATCTTCATACTTAAATCTTTTGTACATTGAAAACAAACCTGAATAGTAACCTGATCCAATTATCAGAAGAAGAAACGAATCTTGCAGCTTCTGTTTTTTGCAATCGATTCACAATGATGTCCAATAATTCGTAGTCTCACAATGCCAAATGGCTAAAGTTTATACATTGAAAACAAACCTGAATAGTAACTTGATCCAATTATCAAAAGAAGAAACGAATCTTTATGCAACTTCTGTTTCTGGCAATCGATTCACATTGATGTACAAAGATTCGTAATCTCAGAATGCCAAATGGGTACATTTTATACATTTGAAACAAACCTGAATATTAATAATTCGGCAGTTAATTTTGGTGCACTTAATGTAGGGTCTTTCTTTATTTTTCTTAGAATTTTTCTTTTATCTCGCGTGTCCAAAATTTTTGTTGGCCTCTTTGCGGAATAGATTGTATTCGGTCTTCATACTTAAATCTTTTAATAATATCTCACACTGTACTTTTACCAATTTTAAGCATTGCTGCAATTTTCCTTTACGATT
>CM052093.1:10671544-10706870 GCA_028453745.1 Agapostemon virescens | reverse complement strand
TAAGTATTATCAAGATAATGACCCCAAGCATAAGGCACGTATCGTACAGGAAATTTGCTATATAATTGTCCAAAATTATTACAACCGCCACCTCAGTCCCCAGATCTGAATCCTATAGAGAATTTATGGGATGAACTAGACCGACGAATTAGAACAACTGCAATAACATTTAAAGAAATGTTAAAAGAACGACTGAAAGAGGAATGGAATAATATTAGTACAGAATATTTGAAAAAAATAAATTGCAATATGTCTCACCTATTAAAAGAGGTCATTCGTCAAGAAGGATATCCTACACCATATTGAATTACTTTTCGTTTGTAAGAATTACTGCAAAAACTATCAGTTTTTAAAAGTGTCCGAATATTACTGTAACGTTAAAATCAGACATTGTTTTGTTTAAAATAGAATATTTAATAAATGTTAGTAATTATATAAATAAAATTTATACTTTTATTAACTAGACATTATGTAGGAATGTAATTTAGAATTAATTTTTTTTTTCCTTCATCGTGAACAAAATTACAATGCGACATAGTAAAAATGTTATAGTGTCCGAATATTAAAGTTACTCACTGTATAGTGGTTGCGATTTTCTTCATTTTCACTTCGGAATATTCGCGATTTCTATGTTTCGAGTTCTGTTCTGTTCGCGGTGTCTATATTCGTCTGTTTGCGATTTCTTGTTGGTCTTGTTCGCGATTTCCGTGTTAGTCTCTTTTGCGATTTCGTGATTGTCTTCTTCGCAATTTCTAGATAGTCTGATGAGTTTTGTTGCGTTCTATTGTGTAGTTTGAGGCGGAGGAATGTAGCGTTTTTTAATTGGTTGTAGAAATAATGGAGAGAGTGTGCTTGAAGGGGTGTGCCTGAAGGAGTATACCTGAAGGAGTGGGACACGGTGAATTAGAGATTATCGTGATTTATTGCAAGGTTGTCTGGTTTTCGTGTTAAATAGTGCACATTTTCTGCACTCGAACGATTCCAAATTCAACCGTCACTGAAACAACTTCCAACATTCGATACGCATTCGCTCGCGTGTAACTATAATTTTAAGTGTTCAACTCGTATGCGAGGTTATTAAAGTTTAGTCTCCATTTTCATACAAATTGTATGATTTTGTAAACTCATTCGCAGCAGCCCTAAATATGCGAGTATTATTTAGTTAACGCTCGAAGCGCACGAATAAATTTAATTCGATGGAGATAAGACCAACACGCTATTCGCGCGCATTAAACAAGTCTGACTCGTTATAATCTCGTAAGAGGTGAACGTGTTTTATCTCTAGTATCGGTAACCGGTCGACGACACATTAATGTGTTTGTCCACATTCGTATAAACAAAAACAATATAAACCTAAACTGAAAGGGCAAGCAACTTAGTAGCTTTTTTATTGTAAATTGGTATGATGATATGTTCGTTTATCCAAGTCAGACAAGGAGATACTGGAATGTTGTACATTTAAAAGAATGGTAAATTTGCGCTTCATTTGTTATCTTGAATGCAATGCCGTCTCTATGCGGCAGACAAGATGAGAAGTCTTTTTATGTAGTAAAATAAAAGGCCCGTACTCTATACAAGGAACTCTTACTGGTAGAAAGTATGCTGCATTTTTACGCCAGGATTTGTCGGTCCTTTTAAAAGAAATTACATTATTCTTTCTTTCTTTCAGAACTTTCTTTCAGCGACATTTGAGATTTCAACAGTAACAGGAATTCGACCATGAACTTGAACTCGTAAATAATCACATTTATTACTGCAATAAATGTTCGAAATTATGTCCTTCCGTTGTGATACATTTCGTTAGGCGAAAAACGACAGATTGTACAGCTCTTTCGATGATTTCAGGTTTCATATCAGCACATGCTATAATTATTCGTTCCTTCATATTTTCTGGCGTCGTGGGCTGCTCTCGATAAACCGTACCCTTTAATGTCCCCCATAAGAAAAAATCAAGTGGGGTGAGATCGGGTGAACGAGCCGGCCATGATACAGGGCCATTGAGTCCCATCCAACGATTGGGAATTTTTCGTGGAGGACACGTTTTGCAATATGGGAAAAGTGTGCTGGACACCCATCGTGTTGATACCATAATACTAGTCGGTCCCTAAATGGTACATCTTCTAATAAACTTGGTAGAATATATTCTAAAAATTCAGCATACTTCTGCCCAGTTTGCGTACCGTTGATAAAATACGGCCCAATTATCCTATTATTTAGAATACCACACGAGACATTTATGGTCCATGGTCTCTGCTTATCGAGTTGTCTAAACCGTCGTGGATTTTCAACCGACCAATAATGCATGTTCTTGAGGTTCACCTGACCATGATTTCTAAAGGATGCTTCATCGGTAAACAATACTGTTTGGAAAAACATTTCATCACTTTCATATTTCCGTATACCCCATTGAGAAAAGTGTACGCGGTTTTCAAAGTTTCTTCCATGGAGCTCTTAGTGAAGAGATAAATGGAAAGGATGAAATTTTTATGAATGAAGTATCCGGAATATGCTTGTAACACTAATACCAGTTTCACGTCCAAGTTGCCTTATACTAACATGCGAGTTTTGATTTACTTTCGCGATGGTATTGTTCACATTTGCTTCATGAGTAACAGTCTTACGTCTCATACGAATGTTTCTGTTGACACTACCATTCTCACAAAATATTTTAACAATACTTGAGTATGCAGAACGTGATGGACAAGAACGTTCTGGTAATCTGTCTCTGTAAATTCGTATTGCTTCTCTTAGACATTCTCGAGCTTCACCGTAAATTAAAACCATTTGAATTTTCTCCAGTTCTGAATAACGCATTATGGATCGCTTGTCAATACACTGAGAAATCTAGCAGTGAGCAAACTCTTAAATACATATCTCTCTCACTCTCTATGTACGCAGACGAATGATACAATGTGTTTATTTACAAGTTCAAGTTCATAGTCGAATTCCGGTTACCGTTAAAATCTGAAATGTCGCTGAAAATAAGTTCTGCATTAATTAGCAAATTTTAGAGTTCATGGTCATTTCAAGGTCGTGCTATTCAACATAGATGTATGCACAATAATGTTTGCTATAACATACAACAACAAAAACTGTGTGTATATATGTAAAAAAACACGAGTGACCTTGGAGAAACGATTAAAAAATTACAATTTACAAAAAGCGATTCTTCCATCCGATTCGTCTTTTGGAACCATTTAGATTACGTTAGCAACATTTTTTGTATTTCCAGAGGTAGTGAAAATATTTAGGTGTCCTGTTTTAGACAAAACACCCCGTATATCTGTTCATAGATTTCTTCTTCCCAGATTGAATGGTTATGCGAAAACGCATATATGTGTTCATAGCGCTTAAAGGGTTAAAATCTTCGCACAGGAGTCTGACTCGTCCTAATATGTCAAAGTGTTTAATAAATGAATCTTATTCTATTCAACGGCCAACAAGAACGCCTATTCGTCCCAGGTGCGCTGCTCGAGGGTAAATTCTATCGCGAGAAAACAGTAGATAAAACACACCGGCACGATCTTTTTGCAGGTGGAGCGTTGGTGGGGTGTAGGTAAGAGTCGCGTGGTACCTCAAATCGAAGTTCGGGGTCGAGCACCTTCCCGCAGCCGCGATCTTTCAGGAAAGTGGCGCCTTTCTCGCGGGCGAAAGAGGTCGGTGGGGACAGAGCTTCGTCGCTGGCGAATGTGGAGTAGAATCGCATTACGGGCCGGCTGAGTAACGGAGCGGGCTCCGAGTAGAGTGTATCGTGTATCGTCTGCTCGCCTCCTCGTCTCCTGTTCGGGCTCCTCGTGTGGAATATCCGAGTGGCCGTCGAGGGAACGGCAGTCGCGTGCTGACCAGCCGACCGTGCGTACGGATCGGTTGTTATCGCTCGCGGATCGCACCTGTCGTGTGCTTCAACCACCGATCGATGACAGACAATCATCACCAAAAATTTGCCGAGCCCGCCAGAAATCGTCCACGTGATCCGACCTTGTGAAATTCATCGAAAATCCCGGTCGTCGAATCAAATTTCGATCGAGTTCACAATATTTTCAGTGAAGCGCGCGCGGCTTAACGAGGTTCGAATATTCGAAGTGAATATCTGTTTGTTTTCTTTTTTTTTTCTTTCTATTTCTTTCGACGTACCGATGAACAATCGAGTTTCGAACCAGCTCCGAAGCGGTTCGTTAAAGTTTCAGTGATCAATAGGGACGATAATTCGTACCGGAGTCTAGTTAACGCGCCGCAACGAAGAAGTGCATGTACCAATCGCGCTCGATCGGCCGTTGTTCTCGCTTGATGAGTTGCGATCGATCGTTTCGGATCTAAGGATCCGATCGAGCCAGAGGAAGTGGCCACTGTTCCTTGAAACGACATCCTCCCGGTAGCACGATGCTGAACGATACCGTGTGGAAGCACAGGCGGGTGCCTGTTCCAAAAAGGTAAGTCTTCTTCGATTTCCATCGTTACTGAGCTTTCGAGTCGACGAAGTTTACTTGGAACGGTGACCGGTTATCGAATCTCATAGTATTTCAAGTTTTTCGAAATATTCCCTGGAGATTGTTGTTTATGGAAACTGGGTAAGCTTCTCGTAGATGTAGCACGGTAATTAAAAAGGTCATTAACACGTTAACTCTCGACTCGGTGAACACAAAAATTGGATTAAATTATAGCAATTTATTTAATCGCACTGAGAAGCAAAGATTTATGATATTAGGAAGCTATTCTCCCCTGGCGTTATCAGTTTCAGATGATTCGTGGGATAAAGAGTTATCGGTAGACTGCGGAAAATGATTGAAAGAAGAATTAAATATCTACGTGGCTCCTGTTACTTGTAATCGATGTAGGCAATGTTTAATTCGTACAAAAATCTGCAATCTAGTTATCAGGTTTCTTGTAGATCGTTAATTTGATATCTTGCCTACACGTTTCGTTAGATTTCAAGTAGTCGCAGTGCAATCTTCGAGTAATTACCTCTACTGTTACGTGTATTATTACATTTTCCTCGTACCGTATCGTTTTGAATGGCTTCCACCACTTATTTTGTTATACTTAAAAGGAAAATCGAAAATTATTCTACACGAGTGTGGTTATTTTTCATACCAAAATAGAGCAAGGAAAACGTGCCATGGCAACGAAAAAATCACTTTAACCTTGAATGTTTGAACTTCTACGAATTTTAAGAATGTACTGCTAATTCTTACATAATTTGATTACGTTCATACAATAAAGGTTCATCTATTGAGTTAGTATTGTTAGAAATTACGACAATCAATTTTCAAAATACTGGTTTAAAAGAAAGCGTTGAAATGCGATATACACGTCGAATTGTTGAAATCGCTATGGCGTAGTTGTTTAAATTAAAGTGTACGATTTTTAAGTATAGATGTTTAAAATGTTGCATCTTAAGAAAATGTAACAACAAATCATTTTGTTGTCGACTCAAAGGAGATTAACACTTTGACTACGCTTTCAGTTTCTTCAGAGTTTGCAGCTAGTAAACTTTGGTATACTCGATTTATTCACAGAAGTGTTGATTTTAAAATGTAAACAAACATTTGCGTTTCTCAAATATTGGTTTCACGTTAGTCATCATGTTAATTGGACTTCAGATAATGAATTGGTGAATAGCTTTGTTCAAGGCTCTGTAAACATACCGTTCTGACAACTGGAGAGTCGAGCACGCTTATGTACGTTAAAATTTTGAATCGTGTTTCTTCTTAAGTACTGTTTTTTAAATATTGCTAGACGAATTGGTTTTCTTTATTCCACCCGACGGTCGCTAGCGATTGCATACAATTATCAGGAATTAAGTACATAGGTAAAGGTGAAATGGGTTAACAGTTTAACCCTTTGCACTCGAGTGGCGACTCTGAGGCGCCAGAGAAATTGCCATGCCACGAAAAATTGGCACACTATTATTTAAAATAATTTGAACATCGCTATCTTCTGATTTAAGAAATTGATAAAAATATAAGTGTTGTAAGCACGAATAACAGTAAAAAACCCGATATACGTAAGGTGAAATAATTCATGTGGAATGAAAATATCCTAAGCCAGAAGAAATGTTCTGGGTTTCTAGTTAAAACAGCTTCGAGTATAAAGGGTTAGTACTTAAAAAAGTCGAAATTTATCAATTTATCAACGAGGTATTTAAACTTTTTTCAATATTTATTTTCAGTATTTTTAATCTATATTGTTTTTATATTTGATCTATTGTCATGTATTCGTGCACATTTGCACTAATTGTTTGTTATTACTGCAATTTCTACTCGTTCTTACTTGTTTGTATTGTAGTTTTTGTCTGTATTCATTATAAAAGCAGGTTTTGAAAATCAATTTATGCAGAAACGGGTACCCATCTCTATGGGAAAGTATTAATTAATAGTGTTACAATCTAACTTCGATCGAAAACTAACATTTCGTGATTAACGTTTAACGCTTTCAGTTTGCGATTAAGATCAACGATTTCTACTTATAATGAGCTATCGGCAACTATATTCATCGATTCATTACATTATAAAAATAATTATTTATAAATTTTTCTTCCGCTGCAGGTATTGTTTAGTTCTATTGGCGGGGCCAGAATGTAATGTCATTTCTGCGCATGTCGATATTCCTTTGTCATTTATCAGCTCATGTGTACTTCAAAGTACACAAAAAAATGTAAAGAAACGATATTACTAATATTACTATTATTAATATTTCTAATTTACTTTTTAACACTTTAACTGCCAAACTAACTATTTCAAAAGTTCCTCAAAATAAAAGAAATTTATTTAATGGAGCAACAATTGAAAAATTATAATCTAAGATACATAGTCGTCCTTCAACTTTCTCGTATTCTCCAGATATCAACTAAATCGAGTGCAACGAATCTATTAACGTACAAACTCATTTTTAATCATAGACAAATAATTCTGTCACCCATACGTGGGTGACATGGCAGTCAAAGTGTTAACGAACATAAATTTCAAACAAAGAGTCTAGAAAAAAATTTTACAAGACAGGTTCTAGGTGGTTGAATGCAATTATTCGAAGAAAGTTACAACTACGCAAAGTTAACAGAACGAACCTGCGTGCACTTTCTATGGAACGTAACATTTGTCGCATTTTTATACAAACGTATTCCAACCCTGTGAATGAATATGTTACAAATGTGTCCCTTTCAAAAGGGACTAATCAAAACATATAAAATTTGTTCAATATTCACAACTGTAGTTGGAACATAAAATTCATAGGTTTATACAATAGCATGATATGTTATCTCAAAAATAGCGAAAACTAATCGAATCTATGAATAAATCTACGAATAAATATTTTAATTTTATGTTCCAACTACAGTTCTGAATACTGAGCAAATTTTATATGTTTTGATTAGTCCCTTTTGAAAGGGACACATTTGTGACATATTCATTCGCAGGGTTGAAATACGTTGGAATGATATGTTATCTCAAAAATAGCGAAAACTAATCGAATCTATGAATAAATCTATGAATAAATATTTTAATTTTATGTTCCAACTACAGTTAAGAATATTCAGAAAATTTTATATATTTTAATTAGTCCGTTTTGAAATGGATACATTTGTGACATATTCATTCGCAGGGTTGGAATACGTTGGAATGATGTTATGTCAAAAATAGCGAAAACTAATCGAATCTATGAACAAATCTACAAATAAATATTTTAATTTTATGTTCAACTACAGGTCTGAGTATTGAGCAAATTTTATATGTTTTGATTAGTCCCTTTTGAAAGGGACACATTTGTGACATATTCATTCGCAGGTTTGGAATACGTTGGAATAATATGTTATCTCAAAAATAGCGAAAACTAATCGAATCCATGAATAAATATCTTTACTTTAATTTGAAGACACTACGAACTTACGTTCCCATCGAAACATTTATCATACGCTGACTAGGATATATTTTTCATTTTGCGAATAATGTTTATGCAGTGTTTGTTTTAATTTGTAATGAGCATTGATAATACTACGCCATTACTTCTTCTCTATCGCTGTTACAATCATGTAATTACTACTTGACGTCAATTTACAATGGAAACCGAGCAGTTTATTGTTAGTACGGATAAACTGTATTCTAAAGTTTCCAGTTCTCTTCGGATAAACAATAGAATTTCTCTATCGGATTTTACCGCTAGTATAATTATCCCCTTTTAACTCTGGCGCTGGCATAATCCCTATTCGGAGATCGGATATACCTAACGCCATCATTTTTTTCTCTCATGATTCTCACGTTTGCGAAGGCTATATTAGGCACCTTCAGAATTTACCGTCTCATAGAACAACGAAGTTAATGTATTCGATACTTTAAAAATGCAGTTTGAAAATAAATCTACTTGGAAACAGCTAAAACCCATAAGATGTGGTGAAACTTGACAACTTATGGCACTATAGCGAGTAATTTTATTTGGTCAGTAGATTAAAAAATTCTTAAATAAATAAATCTTAATTAATACTAGAGCTATCGAACAATAAATCCAACGATATATATTGCTTTGTAATAATAACGAGAATGCATCTATTAAAATTTCATATAATTCTTATTGTAAGGTATACGTCATTAATACTTTGACTGCCATGTCACCCATTTATGGGTGACAGAATTATTTGTCCATGTTTAAAAATAAATTTGTACGTTAATATATTAATTGCAATAAATTTAGTTGAGATCTGGAGAATACAAGATGGTTCAAGGATAACTATGCGTTATACATTTTAAGTTTTCAATTGTTGCTGCATTAAATAAATTAATTTGATTTTATGGAATTTTGTAGGCAATTGGTTGGGCAGTTAAAGTGTTAAAGAAGTACATCCGAAAATTTCTGATGAAAACATTTTTATCAATAATTGCGAAAGAAAAAACTAGGGGCCAGTCAAAACGATTGGTTTGATAGTTCTAGTGTTAAGTAAATCTTAATTAAATAAATAACTTTGCAGAATAACTAAAAATAGAATTGTCTAAACAGTGACAAATTATGTTTATTTTAGTACGAAAGTTTTTCCGAGAGTATTATTTCATTTTGCAGTTTAAATAGTTGAAGAACAAGTAAATTTCTTAAAAGATGATTTATGTCAACGTTAAAGTTTTTAAGACTTTTACTTCATTAAGAACTGGATCAGACATATCACGTTAACTTTTTATGTTACAATTTCAAAAGATTAATAAAATGAACTACCTCTTTTTTTTTTAAAATAGACTAAATGATTTCAGTTTTTTCAAGAATTTAGAAAAGTTAATTCACTTAGTGGTGTGCAGATACTTTTAATGGATAAGGGTAGCAAAGAAATAGCAGGTTTTGATTTTACAACTTTGCTTATCGAAATCTGTAAATCCACTTTTTAAAAAGTTACATGATTTTAATGGGTTTATGAAGACTTGCAGTTGATTGTACGTATCTAGCCACGAAAGAATTTGTTACATCAGTCTATACAATGCTATTTACTTTTTTTTTGTGTTTTATTGTGTCCATCTTTTTGATAGCTGTGGATTGCGGATATTATTTTATTTCTAGCAAGAGAAAGTCAGAACAGTAAAAACAACAGCAAAAATTGGGAATGAGAATGTGTTGTGATGGAAATACATTTCTATTCATCCCTTCACTTCCTGTAATTGCCGTAATACATTTATATTTTCCATAAAGAGCCACTAGTCTAGTCATTGTTATAATACTTAATAACACATAATAGCTTCTGCCAGGAATAAAAGTGAATATGATATATGTACATCAATAAATTTATATTTACTATAGTAGGATCTTAATGCGTTAGGAGAAAAATCGTTGTGGTAAATCTAATTTTCGCCAATATTCGCAAATATTTTCGCAAATATTCGCCAATTCGTTTACGAATTGAATGGAAGTATTTTTTAATGAGATAACAATCGAGTACAATATTTAAATACAATAAGTATGAATTAATATTAAAATAATTATGAAATGTCAAGATATTCGCCAATTCGTTTACGAATTGAATGGTAGTATCTTTTCATGACATAACAATCGGGTACAATATATAAATACATTTCATATTTGAACAAAAAAGAAAAACTACAAACTGATAATGTATTTGTCAGTCGAATATTTTCTGCTCATCACTATAGTCGCATTAATCGTGCTTGAAAGTCGATTGATAATCGGAAGATTTAAGGACTTTATTGAAGTAGGAAGACGGATCGCAGCATTCCTGAATGACGGTGAGATATATTTCGTCGGCGGGCACGGCTGATGTAATGGATGAAAGGTTATTCAGCAAAGTCTGCACGGTTCTGGAACCGCGAACAAATCGATCCATCACGTTGATTGGTCGGTAGAATAATGCGAAGTGTGCACGAATCATGAACGACCTACTAGTTCACATACCGGATTCCGTGTAAATTCACGGCTACTTTCTTCCGCGATGTTACCATAAACGCGCAGCGATAATTGCTTGGCCTCGCATCGGTGATATCCGTTGCCTTTTCGAGTTTTGCAGACACGTCACTGAACAATTCTAATGATCGGACTGTTTGTAGAGTCTCTTCATAGACACTGAACACAGGACAGGTATTTATCGATACTTGTCACATGAATCTCCGTCGCTTCATCTTCATTACCCTGGGATCTTCTATACGACTATTTTTAGGAATGCTTTAAAAGTGGCTACTTTAGACGTGAAAACTAGTATATCATTTATTAAACAGATAATAAGAAGCTTTTTGTTAAACACTGTTAGTATCCACGCATTTGAAATTTGTTACACAGGCGTTGACGCACATTCTATATGTTGTAAGAGACAAAATATTGGGTTGTTCGGAAAGTAATTTCGTTTTTTCCCGACAGAGGATTTAATTGTATTTTTTTGCACCCAACTTCACACTGAAGCCGCATAATCATTACATGTTTTGAGAGCTGATATAGCAAGGCTTGTGTGTGAAAAAGTCCAATTGATTCTACGCAGTAGTTTTTGGTTGGTGCCCTTTTAACCCATAGCGGTCCAAGCAATTTTAATTCCAAAATCGAAGCATATTGTTGACCTAAAACAGTTCCATTGTACATGGTTCATTTCCTTTCGTGCATATAAAATTTGTTGCTATTATTCGTACGTACAACGCTTTAACTGTTATCGATTTTTTAAATGCAAACATGGTAATGTAATAGTTTGTTGAAGTAATAGTATGGAAATTTTTAGTGTCGCCTAAGAGGAGCCATTGGAGTGCTAAGGGTTAAATATGGAAAGCAATAAGCAGCATTTTCGACATATATTACTGTTTTACTATAGAAAAGGTAAAAATGCTGTTCAAGCCAGAAAGAAATTAACCGATGTGTATGGAGACTTTTTTAAATGTACGTCATTGTATGTATACAAATACATACAAATATGGATCTAGTTATGATTTACAATACTCTTGTGTGTCGATGTTTCTCAGCGCCACAGATATTTATTACAAATTATTATAAGTTTAATAATTAACTAATAATACTAATTATTATTAGTATAAGAAAAATATGCGTAATGCAAAATGGAAAATATGTTTGCGAAACTATCTAATCGCAACATAAACTTGTGGTCAGATGTCCCATTAGTCTATTTAAAAATAAATGTGTATTGGCATGAATATTTAAAGTCTAGTTATAAGTTAGAACTCATAACTAAACTCTTAGCACTAAAACATAATTGCACTTGTAACTTAAATGATATCTATTAATAATTTAATATAGGTGCTTTTACCGACGGGTTGTGCAATTTAAATTTTTAATTGAAGTTCCTTAAACGATACTTTTATAGTTAAAGAGTAACAAAATACTGTTAGAGTTACGATAAGAACGTGTATAACGATTTTAATGTATGCGCTTAACGTAACAGAATCCATCGTCCGTAACATAATTAGTGAATATTGCGAGGGATGACCAAAAACGTATATGAACGGAAACGTCGATCTTCATTTTATGTCCCGCGTTACCAAATTCATTTATACGGATTGAATAATTGGCATTCCTGACAAGTGTACCTGTCTTGACACCGCAAGTTAAATGTGTTAAGAAATTTCAATCCGAATCTAACTTATCGATCGCGGTATTTTTGCAGAAACTCACATTTGCTGGAGGTTATTTTTCATGCAATGAAAACAAAGGACATTCTAGCCAGTTTTAGCCAGTGGTATCTGCCGTGGTTTCGCAGACAATACCACCTAGCTCTGTGTGCAGGGTATTACCGAACTAAAGGTACAAACAGAAAGGGATCGAATCTGCATGAAAAAATAAGTCACACAGAAAGAATGTTTTTCGTTCACGGTTTAGCCATTGAAAAAATCGAGTTGGAAAATTCAGCGAATGAGCATACTATTTGATAGGAATCGGTTGAGTGCGTCTTTCCACAACTAAACGATTCTATTTCCTGCAAATATTAGAGCACATGAACTCAAGTGGACTTTTATACTAAATTTTCTCGAGGACGAAGCCCTTAAAGGGGCGTGTGACAATTCTATGATAATCAACTACAAGTAATATCAAAGTTGAAAGTTGTAACCCTCTTTGGGGCCGTGTAACTTTCAAGTTACATGTTAATATTTCAACATTTTACCAAATTATTTTAGTTTCTTATAAGATAACTAATAATAACAAATAATAATATTGATAACGCTTGGCAGCATCGTCAACCTGAAATATCAAAGTAAATGCAAGCATTTATGCAATGCTATTAAAAGATATGTTCACAAAATTATTTTCTATATATTCGAATTCTGCGTCATCATAAAAATACATATTTTTCAAATTTTATCTTGAAAATTACTGGTAGTTAATTTTTACAGGATTGCCCTCTCCTTAAATAATTCATGAAAAAATTAATTTTTCTTTGTGGTTGGTATCACCTGCTCGATGACACCTTGTAAAACACTTTTATAATTTGTTAATATATTATAAAGGATGTAAGTAACGTATTATTAAGATTTTGGTAATTGTGGACTCTAAAAGTCTTTTTCATAGTTTTTTTTTTATGGTTAAAAACCTTTGTGAAGTCTAGACTACAATAATCACAATAATAATAATAAAAAGTTGTTAAACCTTTGTCATCATTGAATTTATGAATCGTCAATAATTGTTATTAAAAATTCATATAAAATGTATCGTTTTTATTAAATTCTTGTTGAGGGAAAAGTTGTAATCTCAATTAGCAAAAAGATTCTATGAAAGTTTTATGGGATAATGTACTATTGACAACTTTAGTCAAGACAATTTTAGCTAATCACAATTTTATTCAAATTTTAACTTTTTCAATGTGAATAGTTTATTGATTTTTATTCAAATTGGTCTGGAACTGATCATTTCCGCTAAACTTTATGATAAAACATCTGATGCTTTTTATAGATAATGGAAGTTGTTCCATGTTTATAAGTTATTGAGATGCACTCTCACCATGCCTCATTTGTTATCTTTCATAGGACAACAGGTGCACGACATGTCTTGTCATTACAGTAAAAGAATCACTGTGTTACTCAAAAAATGTTCACGCTATTAAAGTTGATAGCAATCGATCTATAATAGATACTAATGATCTAAACAATTTCAATTATAAATTTCTAAAAATGATAAAATTATTCTATATAATATAATAATAATTCGTGGAGCAATATTACTAATGTATTATAGAATTACCTATTAAGCTACTATATCATAGAGATTTTAGATTTTACATACAATTTTTATTATTAATTATGTTATTATGTCTTTTCTGTAACAAGATTTACATTATCTAAAGTTCATAATAATCAATGTTCATATCTAACAAATATGTATAAAGTCTTTGGGGAAGTTTACCATTTTGTCACTATACTATTAAATTATGTTGCAGGTTAAAGCAAAGAATATTTAAGTATTAAAAGTATTAGCGCATTAAAGTGATTTTCTTCCACTCCACAAAATTATGCATAAATTCTTCTTCCAACAATGAAATATTTCTTTAAAATTTCTCGTTAAAATCAACATATAAACAATTACATATACACATATATAAGATTTAAGTAGGGGAAGTAATAAGTTTCTTTATTATAAAATGTAGAAGTGTAAATGCCACTTTTTATTTGGATTTTACTAATTAAAGTGCAAACGTTTCTTATAGATATTGATTCGATTGCTTAGAAATATGTATTAAACTTGTAAAAGTTTAATGCATTTATGATAAAATGAATAAATCGAATAGAAAACAGCGAAGACATTAAAGGATTTAAAAATACTTTTACATTATTCTTAATTTATCTTACAATTAATTCAAACAATTTTTAAATTGCATAGAAATTCACAGCCTAATGATTACACGTATTCGATAAACAGCAAAATTACTTAAAGAACATGAATATACGTTAATATGATTTTTAATTTCTTAAAATAATTAAGAAGAGAATAAAATGCCGACGTAGATCCTGACCTCTCAAGCAGTTCAAACAATTTTTATTGTCCATAGAAATTCATAGCTTCATGATTATACATATTCGAACGAGCATACGAGGTATAGAAATGAACGAAATTAAATTTTCTTTATATAAAATTGTAGAAGTGTAAATTGCAATTCTATAAATCATTTTGTTCTCGTGATTTTTCAAGATAATATGATGGAAATTAGAAAATCTCGTTAATCGTATTTTCCCAAGAATATTTTACGGTATTACGACGGTTAGCTCTGAAGGCATCGCACGATGCCTTAAACATGAATAATTGCTGTTGTTTTTTTTCCCTTTATGATGGTCAAGTTATGCAGCATACTTGCGTGTTAAACCAGCAGCGCCTCTTATACTTTCGCAATGGTGATCCCATTAAAAACACGCGATGCGAGTGCCCCATTACTGAAAATGTGCTTCCGCGGTCTTTGTACTTGACGGTGAACTTTTCAGGAGACGCAAAAACAAGTAACGGATGCAAATCTTTTGCAACAAGCACATTAAGTTACGAAGAACTATTTACACACAATTAGTGGAGTCGTTGGGAAATATCGTGGAAATTTAATGTGTTTCGTGATCATTATGCGTTATAGCCAGAGATGGGTTAAATGTTTGTCTACGCAAAGATTGATAAACATTTCCAAGCTATGAATAAAGAATAGGGAGGCTTCTGTGCTGCTCGGAACGTTAAAATGCACAGATATTACAGAACAAAACGGAAACAGAGTGAAAACCAAATTGCATCATGTGATATGCTTAGTATAATGCCATTGTTGTCAGCAATAATTTACATCTAGAAATTTTTGTTGGGAATAGTTTGTACATTTCCAAATCTTTTTGTTTGAAATATTTTTATATGTTATATGTATATAGTTGACAATTGACAAGTAATTTGAAGTATTCGTATGTTATTTTACAAAAATCTAAATGTGAGAAAAATTACTTTTAATGGTCAGATTTGTTGCACTAAAAAGAATAAACCTTCTATAAAATGAAATAATAAATGTCGTTTATTTTATGTGTATATACTTATGATTTTTAAGAATATATTTAAATCGATTTGAAACATTGAAGACTATTTATTATAAATTATTATATTGTTGTAAAAAAATATCACTTTTCTGTACTGGTTAGGTTTTTTGCAGTTATTAGTATTATTAGCAGTAGTTTATTAATTTCAAACTATTAAACTATTAATAACTGTTGAGAAGAACGATGTTCATACGATGAGGGTGCCATCAGAAAGGCATTGCCTAACATCTTTTATTTCTTATATGCGCTGGTTCTTTATTAATTCTCCACATCTTGTATTACATTTCAATATTATGTTACATAATAAATAATAATCTCAAGGCCTCAGTTCTTCAATAAAAATAATTAGTATTGCAAGAACACTAAACACACGGTATGCTGTAACAGACAGTAATTGAGGGTCTGCAAAATAATGAAATTATTTATTTAATTAATTTTTTATTTATTTAATTTTAATTTAAAAACCGTATGAACTTTCATTCCGACCTAATAGTGTTAAACTTACTTGTATCTGTTAAATATACTTGTACATTGTTTTAAATAAACTGTAGAAATGGAGCAGCTCGGGAGGCTAATTAATAAATCTGAATCTGGAGCGTGAATTTAACACGTCTTTTATTAATAGCTACGAAATGAAGAATAACAAAAGTATAAATCGATATAAACAACATGTACTCGATTTATAAATGTTTTAAACATGGCCATCTTATTTATGGGCGCGAACTTTAAATTAAAT
This sequence comes from Agapostemon virescens, assembly GCA_028453745.1. Classification (NCBI taxonomy): domain Eukaryota; kingdom Metazoa; phylum Arthropoda; class Insecta; order Hymenoptera; family Halictidae; genus Agapostemon; species Agapostemon virescens. The sequence goes on along the minus strand of CM052093.1, from coordinate 10,690,676 downwards.
GGGAGTGAAAATTGATTCTCCTTAACATAAACAATGAATTTTCTGTATCCTTTAGTAGTTTTCTCTAAAATTTATAATTCGTGGCAGTTATCGTATACATTACTATCTAAACTTTCTTTTGCCTGTCATTGTATTTAAGGTTTAACATATCTGGCGAAGCTGCAGAGGCTAGATGAATCGTTCAGTCTTATCTATCTTGGTTGATTTAGTGGATGTCTTAAGGTATTCCACACTTTCTCCTGAAAGAAAATTCATGTTGATACATGCGAAGTAAACACTGATTCTAACGAGGAAGCAAAGTTCAGAAGATTGTAGTGTTGAAGTTTTGCCTACTTTACTTACTACCTACTCTAAAACCACTCATTGTCAGTTTCACTTACCACGAGGTCGGTATGTGTGTGAAAAATTTCACTTGTTAGTGCGCCTTCACGATCGCATTAACGAACATGCTCTTCGAAACCAAAGAGCCTTTCCCGTAATCAATGAAACGATTCATTGTTTCTCTCATAAGGTTCTAGTACTAAACAACGGTAAATATGTTTTAAAATATTATTCACGATATTAACACTAAATTAACGGATGTTGATTATATACTTATTTTTACTGAAGTGAACTAATTCGACAAGAAAATTCAAGTTTTCTGCAAAGCAAATAGTTCCAAATCAATTTAAATAAAAGATTTATTATTACAAAATTCATTGAAAACATTTTGTTATATAGAAACTCTGTCTTTGAAATACACTTTCCGCAAATATTTCGATTACATTTAGCGCAAAGGTTCTTACATCTATTTCTATTACATGATTCTTGAACTTGACGATTTTTTCGTGCGTCAGTAGTATGAATTTTTAACAATGGAATGGATGTGTTCTCGACATGTTTATATTTATTTTTTAGCTCTTCAGCCAACTGGTAAATAAAATCTTTTCTTGAAATATTTACATGAGTGATAAACTATTTCATGTGTTATGCGATTAACTGTTAAATCATTTTATGAGTCAAATTGGTTCACAACTATAAAAATAGGTATACCATATTCAATAATGCGAAATGGAGGGGTCAGCGGGGGAGAGGAACCAACATTTGCATATATTTCATTACGTAACTAAAAACCAACATATTATTTAAAAAAATAATATGTAAGTCTTATAAATATATAGTAATCAAATTTTTAATGAGTTAAGTTGACAGAGTCCGTAAATCTAGTGTTAATTAGCAATATGAGTAGTAATTTAAAAATTCAAAAATATTTGAAATTTGTATAAAAGTTAAAATATTAAATTTTTAGTTTAATTTAATTTTAACGATATCTTCAACTTTTATATATTAGGAAGACCGGAAAGTAATGTCGCTTTTTTTAAATTTTCTTGTGTACTTGGACTTCATTTACAATGAGCTAATAAATGACAGACGAATATTGACATGTGCAGAAACGACATTACTTTTTGGCCCCCCCTAATAATGTAATGTATTAGGGTTAACTTAATTACTGCATTAAGTTAACGGCTCAGAAAGACGATCGGTTAATCGAAATCAAAAACAGAAAATCAACACATTTCTTGCCCTCTTGACAAACTATCTTTAAATTTACCTATATCTAACAGTCTCCATAAATTTCTATTTAAAATTTGAAAAATTGCTTCTGAACTGAAGTAGTGTTCGAATATTAATGACAACTACTGTAAATGAGAAGAAAACGTGAAAACTATGGTTTCATCCAGTGATCTGCAATATCGAATGCAATTTACAATTGATTATATACGTGTAAGATTCCGAATGTTTCTTTCGAATACGTAAACCACTTGAAGAATAGATTGGCATTTTGTATTCAATTACGTTATAGTAGGCGAAATACTTTTATAATTTCTGTTTGTGAATTCGCCAAATGCCGAATACAATTGGTACGTACAGAGAATAATATTTCTCTCTCTCTCTCTCTCTCTCTCTCTCTCTTTCAGAAGTTTTTTCAAGTTCCTCTTCCTACGTAACCTCCGCTTATCCATTCACACGAAGGACTAGGCTGTAGTCTAGATTTCATTAGAAGTTACAAAAACTTAAGAATGTGACTCTACGCGATCCAAGCACTCCATACAGGCATTCCTTCCCCATTTTGGAGTGTATATAAACCCGTTCGTTTTCAGTCAGTTTGCTTAACCTCTTAGGTATGATGCGCCACTGTAGTATGTTTCGCGGATGTCATTTTATATTACGATGCGCCACTATAGTGGCTTGGGCACACTCAATTCTACTATTAATTATTGAAGTAAATTATTAAAGTTATTATTGTTCCGTCCAGGTCGAGGAACAGCTTGTTCAAAGGCATTTGTTTGCAACGTTTTCGACGGGTTAATTAGAAAATCGGTACAATGCCCATTCGAGTGGCACATAAAAAGACCGTATTGCCCTGCAATCAGTACCGGGTCGACAGGTGACCCTTCGACGCGACCGTCGACTGTCTCCAGCGACGAGCAGGGCAATTGGGCCATAAAAGCATCCGCACCATTGTGCGCGGATTTTCGAACACCTTCGCGCTAATCCGAAGTGCTGTCCTTTCTTCCAAAAAATTATTTAACATCGGCAACCTGAAGGCGAGGCTTCCTCTTCCACCGTGGAGGAACGTTCGAAGATCCTTCCCCTTCAGGTGAAAATTAACGAATGTGTGCATCGTATCGGCCACGTTACAATTTTGCATCTTACAAACGCAATCGTGCTAACAGGAACTTACAACTCCGTTCGAATACGCGACCGCGAGGAACGGGACGTTATATTATTATTGAAGTATCTTTCATCACATCTTTAAGAAAAATTATAATTTAGTGTTGCGGTCTGTGTTGGATTTTTCAATCAATCGAAATTTTAATGACTTGACTACCTTCTCGAAGGACCACCTTCCCTTTACAGGAAGGACTATACATAACTATGTTCACGAGAATAGAAGTACTGACTGAGGCTTTCAGGATGTACAAAGTACAACGTATAACGCGAAACGTGACAAGATGCTAATTCTATGATTTTTGTTTCTAGACAGAGTAGATTGTCCCTACTCTTTCTGTTGATCATCCCTTCTCTCAGAAGGAATGGGTGGATCAACGAAAATTTACGAATATGCACTAGGCCCTATAATTCGCTGGGAGGCTGTACAAGTGAAGACAATCGAAGACAGATAATGGGGATGCTTGGGACATTTCCAGGGGTGACCAAATTTGTCGACCCAGGAAGTGCACCCACATCTGCCAACAATTTTCGTTAACTGGTGGAAAAAGCCGATCGCCTCGAAAAGCGTAGTTCCATGTGAAGTTTTATGGCCGAAGGGTTGCCTCGAGTCGAAGAAGGTGCAACCCCTGTACCTTGGGTCGGTCGGCAGTGGTTGCCAGATGTGGCGGTGACAGACCCACACCGTAGCCATAAGAATCTAAAGTCAAAGAACCAAGACCCAGGGTAAGAATAGTGACCTTCTGCCATAAAACTTCGCCCAGCGTTTATCCTTTCATTTAGTTATGAAAAACTTCATTCCAATATTATTAGAATTAAAGTATATGCACCATATCTTTAAAAAAGATCATAATGTAGTAATCAAAAACTTCATTCCAATGTGCTCTACCGTATAGAGAAACAGTGCCTAAGAGATTAAGAACTGTACGGTTACGCGTAGAAGTCACGTTATCTCACATGAATAAGAGTAATTTCTAGTGAGATTGGACTAAAGTTCCCATTCGAATTAAGTTTAATCGCATAAATTCCGATAATTGGTAAAAGTTCTATTTGGCATTTTCTAATTACTCTTTGACCCTGCATCGCGAATGCGTCAATACTGCGCATCATAGGTAATATCATTGTATAGTACACATTTAATTCAAATTACTCGCGGCAACTTAACACTTTATCGACCGGAAGCCTATTATTAGGCTTTTCAATATTCGCGCTGTATCAAAATGAAGCTTAAAATTCTATTTTTACATTCCAATTTGTAACAACATTATTAGACAATATTATTGGGGATGCATTGTTGATTCGCAATAAAAATTGCTGTCAGAGTTGAAAGAGCCATTAAAAAGTTTTCAGTCATGGATCATGAGCCTTACAAAAATTCTGAAACAGTCGCTGGTCGATAAAGTGGTAACATTTGTAAGTACACAATTTAGCAAAATAAATCTGTGTTATATTGTAAATCGTGCAAACTCTGAAACTCATGATTATTGACTACAATTGCTAATTTAGATTGTTCATTAGATTGTTCCCACATTATAATGGTATCGCTCAATTTGCATCAATTAAATTATTGGGTTGTTCGGAAAGTAATTTCGTTTTTTCCCGACAGAGGATTTAATTGTATTTTTTTGCACCCAACTTCACACTTAAGCCGCCTAATCAATATATGTTTTGAGAGCTGATATAGCAAGGCTTGTGTGTGAAAAAGTCCAATTGATTCTACGCAATAGTTTTTGGTTGGTGCCCTTTTAAATATGGAGAGCAATAAGCAGCGTTTTCGTCATATTTCACTTTTTTACTATAGAAAAGGTAAAAATGCTGTTCAAGCCAGAAAGAAATTAACCGATGTGTATGAAGAAGATGTGCTGACAGTACGCCAGTGCCAGAACTGGTTTGCAAAATTTCAATCTGGCAATTTTGATGTCGAAGATGCACCACGTTTTGGAAGGCCGGTTGAAGCTGATAAAGACACGATAAAGGCATTAGTTGATGCAAACCGGCGAATAACAACACATGAGATCGGTGAGAGGTTAAATTTATCAAATTCAACTGTTTATGACCACTTGAAAGGCCTGGGTTTAACCTCGAAGCTCGATATATGGGTTTCCCATGTTCTCACGGAGAGAAATTTGTGTCGTCGCGTTGACGTCTGTGATTCGCTTCTCAAACGTCACGAAAATGATCCATTTTTGAAGCGCATCATTACTGGGGACGAAAAATGGGTTGTATATAACAATGTCAAACGCAAGAGATCATGGAGCAAAAAAGATGAACCGGCTCAAAGCATTTCCAAAGCCAATATCCATCAAAAAAAGGTGATGCTGTCTGTTTGGTGGGATTTTAAAGGAATCGTTTTTTTTTAGATTTTACCGGATAACACAACAATTAATTTGGAAGTCTACTGTCATCAGCTGGACAAACTGAATGATGCACTTCAATAGAAAAGGCCAGAATTAATCAACAGAAAAGGAGTAGTGTTCCACCAAGATAATGCGAGACCTCATACAAGTTTGGTCACTCGCCAAAAGCTTTTACACCTTGAATGGGATACAATGCCACACCCATCATATTCTCTAGATCTGGCACCTTCAGATTATTATTTGTTCCGGTCACTGCAAAATTTTTTACACGGTAAAACCTTCGCTTCAAATGAGGAGGTCAAAAACCACCTCGATCAGTTTTTTGCCAGCAAAAACCAAAAATTTGATGAGCGTGGAATCATGCTACTACCAGAAAGATGGCAAAAGGTATTGGACCAGAATGGCCAATATATAATTTAATAAAACATTTGTTCATTATACGCAAATTGTCTTTCATTTTCACAAAAAAAAAAATGAAATTACTTTCCTAACAATCCAATATATTATTATAGTTAGAACGTCTACTAACAATCCTAGCGACTCCCTGATTTCGCACCAAGTTCGCGACGTCACATATTCCAATAAGAGAATTTTCCAACCTAGTGGCTCTCCAATTTCGCAATTGTTTCGTCCACGAAAACTATACCATCCTGCGGTTCGTCAATTTTGTATTGAGTTCGTCCTCGACGTCTATAATCCTAGAAGCTCCTCCAATTTCGCAATGGATTCATCTCCGCACCTAACTAACAAATTGAAATCGTATTCCGAGGATATTAATCCTTCTCCCAATATCTCGTGTTGCTCGCAGCCCTGGTTCGTAACACAATAGTTTTTCATGTTACAAGAAATAGATAAAGATATAAATATCCGTACTTGTAGCATTATAAATGACTTAAGCTGTACATGCACTCCTTGCATTTTTCTCTGTTTTCGCGATTTTCAATCAAATGCACGTACTTTCCACTAGCATTTTACTAACAAATTTTGGGCATATAAAGTGGACGAACAAGACCACGAACGGGTCGAATGGACAAACAGTCGAAACTTTACCGACGATGCGATGCAAGTAGCAGGCTCGGGTTCACAGTCCCCTTCGTGCAAGTTATATAAAATACGCATCAGTTCCGACAAACAAGTTATTCAAGATCGCCCCCGCATTTCTCAGTGCGCTAAAACCGAGAGAAATGAATAGTAACATCCGCGATTACACAACGCAAGAATAATTTCAAGTTCCCAACTTCATAAGAATATATTGTTGCGCGTTCTGTGCAATTTTGTCTGATGCGCGACATGGCATCTCGTTTAGGAGTACAAATAAGTTTCCGCTGTTTGAAATCAGCGCAACCATTACGTTATGGCAGTTAGTGTCAGATGTAAGACGTTATATCGTAAGGTTGTACATCTGTCGACAATACAACCTCGAGATATTAACGATTGTGTATCAGTGTAGTATATTTTTTTCGAGTGAAAAATGTCGATTTTTTAGCCGAATAAACGTCATTTGCGGGAAATTCTGATTTACTTCTTTAATTTGAAGAAATCTGCAGCTGAGGCGCATCGATTTAACCCTTAGACTACGGAGTCTATTTTGTAACATAAAGGACGTAGTGGGGTCACTAAAGTCCCCCACATAAAAATTGTTTTGTTTTGTTTATAAGTTGGCATATTAATATTACAAAGACTGTTAGTAAATTAAAAAACGATTATTTAATTAAATTTACAGCATTTATTTTTAATAAACAAATAAAATACTATCCACTTTCAAACATTTCATGTTTTAACATAAAATAAACTTATAATTATAAATAAATTAATAATAGAATGCCACTAATAAGTTTTTATACAGGATTTAAAATAAAACTCGACTACCTAAAGGGAAAAAAAGAGAAAGAAATTATTTACGAAGTTATTAAAGAGAAACTAATCTTGGGGGACCTAAAGTCCTCCGCTCCGTACTCTAAGGGTTAAACTATTTAAACTCGATTGTCTATTGGCCCAACAGACCCTTGACAACTTCATGGTTGTTCACCATGAAGTAATTCTTCATTATGGCGACTCCATATGGACAGCTATCGTAACAATATTTTAAGTGACATTCAGTACATTAAAAAATTCCACATAATTTTGAATCTCCAGTAGCTAGTATTTTCCACATCGATATGCTTCATATATTCTCCGCTCGAGGTGTATCAAAGGTTATGTTAAAAATTACGAAAGCTACATCCAATTGTCACCTTGAACACAAGCGGCAACCCAATGGTGATATAGACACCGGCAAGTCCACGTGTCCTTTTCGAAACGTGGCAATCCGTTGGTGAAAGAGTCTTCGGTGCAGCTGCTGTACCTTCTCCACCTTTGACAAGTGGCAACTCGGTGAAAGAGACTTCGGTGCGTCCATTGTACCCTTCCTACCTTTGACAAGTGGCAATTAGTTAGAGAGAGAGATATATCGGCGTGTTCACTGTCAAAGAACTCCCATAATATCAAACAATCGTCGGTTATGTATTACCTGCCTAGCTCTCGGCTCGTAAAATAATCAATTTATAAGGTGAGCCTCCTGTTTTCGCACTTCCATTATCCGGATACTCCAGTACTCGAATATTCTAGTATCTGGAAGTTGCGTTGACCTAATAGCCGTTTCGTGCAATGGGTATAGAATTGTCTAGATATCGTGTCTGAGTCTGCACTGCAATCAAGTGGAACGCTATCATTTTTTAAATATTTATGGGCATGCTTGACCTTAAGCCTTTTAGTGCTGAGCAAAAGTATCGTATCTATGCGAAAAATACCGAGCCAATTTAACGAGTTTTCTAAGGTTTGGGACCCCACGGCACTTACCCTAGAACCTTCAAAGTTCACTGGTAATGATCGGATTCATTATCTCTAATGCAAGTGACAACATTTCTTCCTCCAAACCAGTCTTTCTCTTGTTATTGTTGTATTCGAAGGTGCCACTTCTGTGATACCTTTTTCAAAGCATACGAGGAATGTCGCTGAGCACCTTGGGTCGCGTAATAACTACACGATTACAGTGAATCACTTTAATATTCGGACACTATACAATTTTCACTTTGCCGCATTGTAATTTTGTTCACGATGAAGAAAAGAAAAATTAATTCTAAAATTCATTACTGTATAGGGTCTAGTTAATAAAAGCATAATTTTTATTTATATAATTACTAACGTGTACTAAGTATTCTATTTTAAACGAGACAATGTCTAGTTTTAACGTGACAATAATATTCGGACACCTCGGAATGTAACAATTTGCGTAAGCGTGTACAAACAATACAGTCTGTGTAAACTGTCTCGGGCCTCAGAAAATCAGTTGTGTTTAGATATTCACCAAGTTCACTGGTAATAATCGGACGTAAGAGAAACACTTCATACAACGTACGTCATCTTGTCATTTTTTACAATGCTTAAAATTAGTAAAAGCACAGTGTGAGATATTATTAAAAGATTTAAGTATAAAAACCGAATACAATCTATTCCGCAAAGAGACCAAACAAAAATTTTGGACACGCGAGATAAAAGAACTATTATAAGAAAAATAAAGAAAGATCCTACATTAAGTGCACCGAAATTAGTTGCTGAATTATTAGAAGAGACTGGAAAGAAAGTGCACCCCCAAACAATACGCAGAGCATTAAAAGAATGTGGTTATAATGGACGAGTTGCTCGGAAAAAAACCGTATGTGAATGAAACTAATAGAAATAAAAGATTAAACATTGCGAGAGAATTTGTTTTAAAAGAAGAGACGTGGTGGAATGACGTTATTTTTAGTGATGAGAGTAAATTCAACATTTTTGGATCGGATAGGCGAAGAATGGTGTGGCGAAAGAAAAATGAAGAATTCAATATTAAAAATACGAAGCCGACTATAAAGCACGGAGGTGGAAACGTACTTGTATGGGGATGTATCTTAACATTTAGAATGGGTGAATTAATTTTTATTGATAACATAATGGACAGAAATGTATACCTGAACATTTTAAAAAATAATTTACGTAAAAGTGCAATAAAAATGGAGATTCAGAATACATTTAAGTATTATCAAGATAATGACCCCAAGCATAAGGCACGTATCGTACGGGAATATTTGCTGTATAATTGTCCAAAATTATTACAACCGCCACCTCAGTCCCCAGATCTGAATCCTATAGAGAATTTATGGGATCAACTAGACCGACGAATTAGAACAACTGCAATAACATTTAAAGAAATGTTAAAAGAACGACTGAAAGAGGAATGGAATAATATTAGTACAGAATATTTGAAAAAAATAATTTGCAATATGCCTCAACTATTAAAAGAGATCATTCGTCAAGAAGGATATCCTACACTATATTGAATTACTTTTCGTTTGTAAGAATTAGTGCAAAAACTATCACTTTTTAAAAGTGTCCGAATATTATTGTAACTTTAAAATCAGACATTGTTTTATTTAATTTTATTTTTATTTATTTAATTTAATTTAATTTTTTTTTCCTTCATCGTGAACAAAATTACAATGCGACAAAGTAAAAATTTTATAGTGTCCGAATATTAAAGTTAGACACTCTATATTGCTTTTACTAGATTGCGTAGAATATCAGGTTGTAGTGATTGTGGCAATAATAATGTAATGAAACGGCTCCGGTACAATAAATACAATTCTGACAGTGTTGACGGAGATAACACGATAAACATAAATTTTACACAAGCAGGTAGTAGTAACTGAAAGCGATTCCGAGGACGTACTTCTCACGCGGAAGTATTCGAGGCATTTGAAAGAGAATGTATGGAATTTAGCAGTAAAAAAAGATACGAGATCCTGAAGCATCGAAACAAAATCTCAACGTAGTTAATATACATTTGTACAAATAAAGCTGACCATAAAAGAAATGAATCGTTCTATTATCCGAAAAGTTATACCACCAGCTTCTGTCCCCGACATAGCAATCGAATACAATATATAAATCCACGTCGCATACGAAAATAACAAATTACAAGTGGACGATACTTTTGTCATTCGAATACCTTTTGCTAATCGCAAATTGCATCTAGCTGGAAGCAACAGGTATCTACCTCTCTTATTCCATATAATTTGCACCGAAGTAAGTGCTTTCGGAAAACTTTTAGCGGTAGGTGTTAATTGTGATAAACTTGCAAATAAGATATACTGCCATCAAAGTGTCAAAGACAAGGCGGGCCCGATGGCGTTTAGCGCTGATGAAATTTGATGGGAACGGAATAATGCGGGCGTTCACCGTACGGTGAAATCGGGTTCCTAGTTCCCAGATATATCTACACACCGGGTACCTCGTTATTTACGATGATATCATCCCTTCGTGCCCCCACGTTCCACGGTGTGCAAGTTTCGAGAGGCAAGGAGACGCTATAAAGTTCCTCTCCGGACTTTACGGTTTCCTCGTTCGTGTGTCGTTGACACTGCGTCTCGCGACTCGCGACCGATACCGTTCGTTTCTCGTTTTCTTTTATCGGGACATGCGCGTTCATTTCTCCCGCCTTGCCATGCCGCCGAGGCCGATTGTCAGCGGGCATGGCTACCCATCGGGAAACGGTTTCTCGACGGATAGAATACGTTTCTTTATGGAGACTCCTGTTTACGTTAATTGACGACCCGCCGCCGTTGCCACCGGTCTTTATAGGGAGAGAGTATTTTCGCTACGCCCGATGGAGCACGCTTTCGACGGTCATATTTGTTTGAGCAAGCGTAAGCGTACAGGGTGCATACACTCCAGGATAATACTATGCTCGACAATGGAATTAAAGGATAAATAATTTTTTGAAAAATTATCGATCTGTGAACGTGAACGGCGTTACGAACACTCTACCTTCATTTTCTTAATTCCTTGGCTTACGACTTATTTTACAATAACAAAATAAGTGTTTTTTATCATTAAAAATGACGAGTTCTTCAATTCGATTAACAGTGTATTCGATGTAATATCGATGTAACAGAATATTAACCCTTTGCACTTGAAACTGTTTTAACACTTTATCGACCAGAAGCCTATTAATAGGCTTTTCAATATTCGCGCTGTATCAAAATGAAGCTTAAAATTCTATTTTTACATTCCAATTTGTAACAACATTATTAGACAATATTGTTGGGGATGCATTGCTGATCTGCAATAAAAATTGCTGTCAGCCTTGAAGGACCCATTAGAAAGTTTTCGATACAGTGTTAACTAGAAAACGAAAGATTTCTTTTGACCCAGGATATTTTCATTCTACCTGAATTATTTCACTTTATGTGTATGGGTTTTGTTACTGTTACTCGTCCTTGCAACCGTTGAATTTTTATCAATTTTTTAGATATAAAGATAGCGATATCAAAATTGTTTAGAATAATAGTGTTCCAATGTTTCGTGGCGCCTCAGAGTCGCCGCTGGAGTGCAAAGGGTTAACGCCGGCCAGTGGATAAAATTTTCTTCGTGAAGCAATCTTTCTGTGGAAGACTGTGTAAGAACAGTATGGTTTTGAGGTAACCGCGTACTCCTTTTAGGCTTCCGAGAGACGGTTCAAGCCTCACGAGTTCTGGGGTTAATAAACTGAAAAAATCGAAAGATCGCGGCGCGTAGATGAAGAACACGGTCGCGTGCGTGTACGCCAAGCGAGCGTTGACAGCATGGAACATGATGTAAATATGCTCACAATGCGGCACATTCCTCATTCTCCTCCAGCTTTGTTGCAACAACTAATCATGCAAATACAGAAGAGCCAGTCTGTACAATCGCTTCCCTGTGTCCCGTTTAACATTCAAAGAGAAACTCGGAACGAGAAGAATTGGCTTCATTTGTCATCGGAGCTAATGCATTTTCTTTGCTTTTCCGTAAAACTTTCAAACTGACCAACTATTCAACAATTTTTTCCTTTCATGCACACATACAGACTGGGCCGGAAGGGAGAAGCACCATACCTATGTCGAGTTGCATATTTAACCCTTTGTATTCCAAGCAATTTTAAATTCTTAACTCGAAGACATCTTTCCGTCCTAAAATAATTCTATTGCACGTGATTCATTTTCTTTGGTGCGTATCAAATTTCAAAAATTTCAAAACACTTTTTTACTAACACAATTTTTATTAACTTCTTAATTACAAACACTTGCAATGTACAAATTGTGTTTGTACTCGAAAAAAATCTCGAGATTTTCAACTTAAATTTCATATATTATAAATATTAATATTTATATATTAAACTTTAAATATTGTATATCGTTAAACGAAAAGAAATGTATATCTCATAGGTCATATGTTTAAATAATTGACAACAGCAATAACATCTTTAATATTTACTTTGGTCTGAATTCTTGTATTTTAAATTTGTTAAGCAAGTTTCAAATTTTAAAATGCAATATTTCTATTTAATATATGGGAAAATATTTTACTGCAGTCTTGCTGCGCGAGTCCACATGCAATAGAAGTCATAATGCATTACGTACAAATATAACTGTTTCAACAATTAGTGCTCGCCACAGTTGGAATTGCTTGGAAATTGCTAATTCTCTCACGGCCACCCACGCGGTTTCAACGTCAACTGTTTCTAGATACAATAGCAATCAAGTTCCCGTTTGATCCTCGGTTTGTGCCAAAATTGAATCATGATCGTTACGACCAATATAATCACATAAATTTCGTTCTTTGATTACAGGCAATGTCGGTCAAAAAAATTGCGAAGTGTTCAAAAGAAATTCTGAAAAAGAATGTTGAAATCGATCGAAATCCTCTGAATAAAAGTTATTATTTTTTAAAAACATTATTTTTAATATGTCAAATATGAGCTGAACTTTCGGTTTTGATTTGATGAAATGATTTTTAATGTTTAGTACATCTTGGCATGTGCGTCGAAGATGTTTTTATGCGAATTAACACGTATGGAGCTTAGTTGATGGTTAACCACGATTTTTGAGTAAATTTTATTCATTCTTAAAAAAAAAATGTTTGAATTGTTTATTGCAAGATTTTGGATTTTATGCATGCACACAATGAGTACAAATGATCAGATTCTATACAGAATAGTAAAAGCATTTCAAGTGTATAAAATAAATAAACATACGCTATTTTATTTTCATCTTACGAAAATTATTACGAAAAAAATAAATGCCTATGTAGTTCTTGTATTTTGAAATTAATGCAGACAAATTTTACTTTTCATAACAATCTAAAGATTATCATGTATGAAATATTCAATTCTCAACAGTAACATCAAACAAACATAATTTCCTTTCACGTTATTATTACTTATTTATAACATGCACGTTTTCTATAATATATAATTTTCCCTATCTACAATTTTGTAAGTGGGTTCTTCCACGCGAAATCGAGCACTTTTTGGAGTATTATTTTGAATTTTATTCAAAGAGTGTGTTCTATTCTTCAGCGGTGCATGAATGTATTTCGAAAGGTTTTACAAGATTTTAATTAATTAAATTAACTTTTACAATTATTTTAAGTGAACGATTATTTATGAGTGAATACTTCTGTTTTCACTATAAGCATCTACGAATTAATTTTTATGTGTTTTACTAATTCAGCCGTAATAATTGAATGAAGAAATGTTGTTATTTTATTTGACACTGTCTGTAAAACCAATAATTTTTCAGATTTTTCAGAATAGACCCTACACATATCCAAATTTAAATGTAATCCAAAACAGTACTCCAAAAAGTGCCAGATTTCATGTGAAATGGCCCAGGTACTCGTTATTGCTACCAAAAAGTGCACAATGTGCAACTGAAATGTGCACTGAACAATCTGAGAATCAGAAATTTTTGAACTACTGTTAAAAGGCTAACGATGTGTTGACTGGTAATGTACACATTTTTTAGAAAAAGAAAAACCGGGTCTATAATGTCAGTCTCATAGACTGTTACAAAAAGAATGTTAAAATAATGTATATAGAATGTTATAAAAAGATATATGCAATACTTATCGACGATCTCGGAGTAACGGTCACGATGACCATTGGAAGGGAATATCTTTTATCATTGCCGGATGCATACACTTAAACCATATAAATTCTCTTGAACAACCACTTTTTGTTACGTTGACGGCAGCGGAAATTATTTGGATACTTCATATGCATACTAGTCGGAGATAAAACTAAGTGGACAGATAGCGGTCTTTTTAAACTTGTTAACACTTTGCGCATCGCATTTTAAAGTGTTATTGAAAATTTTATAGATAAAATTACAAATAACACACCATGATATTTACAAACATTATTCCAATAGAAAATTACAATACTAAGCATTGACTTACAATTATTTATAATGAGAGTTATGTGCAAACAGTTATGCACATAACTCAGTTTTTTAATAAACAAGATTTATTCATAGGAAAACTATAAATATCAACCCTTAAAGACAGATTGCTAATTGTAAATTATGATTATAATTATTTAATACGTCACTGTTTGAAAATTTAGATTTAACTCTTTGCACTCCAAGCAATTTTAATTCCAAAATGGAGACATTTCTTTTTACCTAGAATAGTTACATTGTACATGGTTCATTTCCTATCGTGAATATAAAATTTATTACTATTATTCGTACGTACAACAGTTCAATTCTTATCAATTTCTTAAATGCAAACATGGCAGCGTAAAAATTGTTTGAAATAATAGTATGGCAATTTTTAGCATCACCTTAGAGGAGCTTTTTTAGTGCTAAGGGTTAATATTATAAAGTTTTATTATCTCAACACGTTTCAGTTGGTTTAACTCCTTCGCCTACGATTTATTTTCTGATAACAGTGACTAGATTTTCTTTATCCTCCGCGATACGACAAAAAGAAAATTCAAATTTGAAGTTACGAAAAAGTCAAATTTGAATTAAGGAAACACATGTTTAAAAGATTCTGTTGTAAATCTTGATCACGAGTGTGACTTGCCTGGGCAAGTGGTTACTGTATAATTTCCAATTACCGATTCGGTAAAATAGAATTTTATATATATTGATTAAGTTCGTACAATTTTGGTTTATTTCACGGTTCAATTTGAATATTGAATGAAATAATTCAAATGCATAATAATTCTGATATTCTTATGAAGTTTTATTAACACCATTTCCGTAGTTTACCATACTTCTGTCCCCGACTATAAGGCTCGTACTGTACAGGAAATACTGAACATGGAAGCAAAAGGAAGAACCGTAGTGATTCGTAAATTTTCATAATGCAATTTCTGAAGGATAATCGATAGAAATTTCAATAAAAAAAGGAGTGTATTTCTCCAGGCCTGGTTTTAACACGTCGCAACCGCTACATAAGAAATTATTTTCTGGAATTTCCGGTTTTCATGGCCACTATTTCACGCGATGACCTTCATATGATAGTATAATTCCATGCGACGGCACTGTTACGCGTGTCAACGTCCGAGTACTCCGAAAAATTATGAGAAGACCACCAACGAACTTATGACCATGATATCGATCTTTAAAAATAAAGTATTGTATATCAAACTTTGAACACTTTTATGTAATTCTTAGTTTTTGTTCAATCATGCAGGGAGCAACAATATCATGGAAATTTAACACTAGATTTATGGACTGAGCGTATTTATATTTCTTTTAATTGCTTAAATAAATTCATGGCTGTTTATGAAATAGATTCATATTTACATAAGTATTTGCCGTCTAAAAAGTATTTTAATTTAATATGATTCTTCAGAAATTGTCAAAGTTAGATGTTTCCGAAAGCGTACATTTAGAAAATCAATAATACTACATCAACAATATACAATAAATTACACATCTGAAAAATTTGATACGTTATAAATATAATGAAACATTTTCAGTCTTGTAAAATTAAATGGACGCAATTAAAACGTACAGTTCCGTACATATAATCAAACATAAAGAAATTAAAACATACAGTGGCTCACAAAAGTATTCGTATACCCTTTAAATTTGAATAACTTTTTTAAAATTGGTCCAAACGTCTTGACCATTCTTGAGCAATTAGAAGCATTGATTTACTAAATGATATGCGAAAAGGATTTTGAAAAAGTTGTAAATGGTATGAATTATATGACCAATAAAAACAGCACTTTTTAAATATTTATATCTAAAGATGCTGTTTCGCGTGTAACGTTTGCATCAATGAACACTCATTTTGATAATAAAGTTTTATCATTTGGACGTATTGCTCAATCGTGTAACTTGCCTTGTGATTTGGCATTATTGAATTACAAACAACAGATTTGACAGACGCCGCCAAAACAACATGGCCGCCACAAACTATTAAAATCGATCCGTCCCTATTGGAAAACCCTATATAATTGAACAAAGAGATCTATTGAATTGTTTCCTATGAGAGCAATTTTGTAACTTTAGTAATTGTAAAATAAAATATCTGAGAAGGGTCGTTCGACCTGCTGTGATAGATTTAGTGTTAAGAGAGTGTACAGAAACGTAATTAAAATGAAAAACTGGACACTTTTTACATTTAAATTACTGATAAACATACCATGGAACATATTCAGGGAGCTTATAGCTTTATTGTTTAAACAAAGAGCTTTACTTAAAATTTTCTTGCGCGACTACATTTCCCATTTAAAAACACACAATTTTTTCGACTTCTAAAAAATACCCCAACTTTGAGGGCTGTTTTCACCTCTTGAAAGTGAATGGTTGCCAATAAAAAAAAACACGTGTGAAATATTTTTCAAAGAACTATAAGCTCTCATAAGTTTCATCAAAATAGGATTTTCGCATCTGAATATGTGTCCGTGTTAGTGTGATTCGTGTCAAACGCATTAACCCCGTGTAATATAACATTAGTTTCGAAGAGTTTGCTGAATGTGTATGTCATTAATTTCCTTTCATATTTTTCTCTCTATTTAAAAGTTTGATTTCCTTCTTGAAAGTTATGAATGCCCAAGATCCTGTCATTGCTGACATTGCGAAATAAATCGTAGTACAAAGGGTTAAAATCAGTATGAATCGTGTACTCGTTATCGAAACATACATATGATGTTGAATAGTGTAATTACCGTAGCCAATGTCTGAGACCTTTACGTGACGACGACATTTATGGATGATCTTTAAATTTGTACTTTTCTTTCTTTGTACCGTAAAGCTAGATAGATCTTAATTACTCGTTCCATAAAGTCATAAACCGCGTAACACGCACCGGGTAACGCACGATTCCCGTGCAGACAACATGCTGCAGCAGAATGAGCCAGCAGCATGTCCTTTCGACGCGATTTTGCATCCGTTCTTGGAGACGCGAGCCTCTTGTCCTTTCATCGCA
The DNA here is from genome assembly GCA_028453745.1 of Agapostemon virescens. Classification (NCBI taxonomy): domain Eukaryota; kingdom Metazoa; phylum Arthropoda; class Insecta; order Hymenoptera; family Halictidae; genus Agapostemon; species Agapostemon virescens. The sequence goes on along the minus strand of CM052093.1, from coordinate 10,673,343 downwards.
CGCGGGACGTCACTTCCTCGCGGTAAAACGAGGTCGCACGTGAAGCTTCTCCGTGAACAGGACGATCAATTACGAGCTAGATCATTCTGCCATGCCCTGTTTCTTCTCGCGCTGACAACCCACATGACAGTCGGCTTGTGACTGTAACAGTACAGTTTCGAAAATAGAAACGCATTGTAATTCCGATGCGAATCTGTTTCAACGGCTGCTTAGGCACATTAGCACCAGGATTTCCGAGTAGATCAAGCGACAACTTATCCAGTTTCCTTGCACAAGAAGAAATAACGTTAGTTTCATTTAGTTTTTAGATGTTTTATTCGTATTCGGTCTAACGTTAGATTATATTTACCGCTACGTGCCTAAACATTGAAAAACATTTAAAAATATGATAACCTGCGATCGCAAAGAGTCATAAATAAACATTGTAATTTCTGTGTTTGCGATTCGTTCGTATACGTACGAAATGAAAAATTAATAAACACAGAGTTGATTAGCTTCTTTTACAATTTCTAAGTGTTGTGAATAATTCATGAACGCATTCGAAGAAATTAATTGTATTTAACACGTTCCGCTTCAAGCTATTTTTACACGACTTTCCATGCAGTCCATTTAATGTGTAATTAAAAATTTATATATTATTACGAACTTGTTTGTTTTGTTCTGTGCTACATTTTTTTTTATAATGTCTCATTCTTTTGATCTGGATTTTAAATCCTAGAAACATAGTTTTTATTTATTGAATTTGTACACTTTTCGCGTTAATAAACGTTAAACAAAATAAAGCTCAATCTGACATCGCAAAAATATTTGGACACTTTGCGAATAATATTTTTGTTATTAAAAATGTACATATACTTTAACAAAAAGATATCGATTTTTGTACTTGGTTGGATTACCCTGTTGTTTGATTATATGGCCCAATCGTTTGGGCATACTAGAAATAACATTAGTTAAATATTCTAGCGGAATACGTGACCATTCTTCATTCGATCGTAATTTTAATTCTTTCTTCGAGCTTATCTGATTCGACAATCTAAATAAACCAATTTTTCGATTGGATTTAGATCCGGTGACTGTGGAAGAGGTACCAATACTTTTGGACAATTATACAATAAATATTCTTGAACTATACATGATTTGTGTTTCGGATCATTATCTTGACAAAATTTAAAACTCTGATAAATATTCGTACCCATGGCACTTTTTATTAAATTTTATTTCAAAATACGTAAATATTTATTCTTATCCAGAATTTCATCAATGAAAACTAATTCGCCCATTCCAGCAGCCGAGATACAACCCCAAACTATTACATTTCCTCTGCCGTGTTTCAAGGTGGGTCTGAGATTTTTAGTATGAAACTCTTCATTGACTTTACGCCTATAAGTTGGTATCCATCGGACCCAAAAATATCGTACATGCTTTTATCTGCAAAAATGACATTTTTCCACCATACTTCTTCTTTAGGAATGTCCAAATATTAATGCGGACTACTGTAGCCTTTAACCCTTAGCACTCCAATGGCGCCTCTGCGAAGACACTAAAACCTGCCATACTATTATTTGAAATAGTTTTTACATCGTTATGTTTGCCTTTAAGAAGTTGATAAAAATTGAAATGTTGCACGTACAATAGTGATAGATTTTATACGTACGAAGGGAAATGAACCATGTACAATGGAACTACTTTAGGTCAAAAAATTTTCTCAATTTTGGAATTAAAATTGCTCGGAGTGCTAAGGGTTAACACTCTTGTTTTCATGCCCAACCGTTGCTGACTGACCACGAGTAAACTCGCGA
>CM052093.1:10629457-10666544 GCA_028453745.1 Agapostemon virescens | reverse complement strand
AAATATACTAATATATATTACATATATTATAAATATATTAATATATACATCATATATATTATAAATATACTAATATATATGTTACGTATATTATAAATATAGTAACCCTTAATACTCCAAGCAATTTTAATCCCAAAATCGGAACATTTTCTTGACGTAAAATAATTCCATTGCACATGGTTCATTTCCTTTCGTGAATATAAAGTTGATTACTATTAGTCGTACGTGCAACATCTCAATTTTTACCGACTTCCTAAATACAAACAAAACAATATAAAAGGTGTTTTAAATATTAGTAACGCAATTTTTAGTGTCGTCTCAGATGCACCGTTGGAGCGCTAAGGGTTAATACAAATATCACTTATATTATAAATATATTTATATATAATATTAGCTATTGTTAACATTAATAAATCTTCATTAATGTTTACATGTACAATCAGGTCATTTACAACTTTCAGCTGATATAAAGCGTCAATGAATTCGCAATATATGCATCTTTTAAAACCTCGAACACCTAATATGAAATCATCCGATACTTTCGTGGTTCACTGTATACCGCTAATGAACACAATTTTTAGTATCTTGTTACGAAGAAAATTATCTTGCAAGAATCTTTTTATCTTAATACGTGGCAGGAAGCACACTAGACATCCTCCACTTATGCATTCATACAAAGACCGAGCTATGCTCTGGATTCATTGGAAATGACAAAAAATTAAGGATGTCACCTTACGTGATCCAAGTTGATCTATCCAAGGTGATCTCTTTAATTTTTATATTCATAGGTTCAGAATCGTATAGTCACACACGAAGTTACCTCGTGTCAAATTCGTACCAATTCTAGGGAGACTGGGTTAAAGTTCGCTTTCGATCATGTTAACCTTGTAGATTCCGCTAGGTCGGTGAAAGTACTATTCGACATACTTTTCGATTAATCTTTAGTCGATCATTTCAATGTCGCCTCTAAGGCAACTTCAAATATTACCATACTGTTATTCTCAACAACTTTTACGTCACTATGTTTGTATTTAACGTTAAATTTACGCACTGGACTAATTCGACACATTCAAAATTTGATTACTGCATATATATATATATGACTTAAATATTTTCTTTTTTAAATATGTTGATTTTTAGTTACGTAATGAAATATATGTAAATGTTGATTTCTCTCCCCCGCAAACCCTCCCATTTCGCATTATTGAACGTGGTTACCTATTTTTACGGTTGTGAACCAATTTGACTCATGAAATGATTTGACAGTTAATCGCATAACACATGAAATTTATAGCTTACCACTCATGTAAATATTTTAAGGAAAGATTTTATTTTCCAATTGACTGAAGAGGTAAGAAGTAAATAATATATTTACGATAACTATTTTAACGATATATATTTATGAAAACTATTTCGAACATTTATTATGATATGTAAAGGTCAACCCGACGTAAACAACGCGCAATCTTTGCTGAAACACTTAAGTTTTAAACTTCCACATTTCATCTGCTTCAACATGATTATTCTTGCTCAAGGTCAAAAAGGTGGTATCCACTAAATTCAGTTTTTTATTGTCCATCATGCTATCGTAAGAAAAATATACTATTCCATTTAAGAAAACATCGGTGACCTTGAAATTTCATTAAAAAACACGACATAAAAAATTTTTTTCTTCACCATTATATTGCTCCCTGCAATAGTGTCACTTTGTCCTCTGAAGTTTTCTGATAGGACTGTAAGTACGAAAGATATTTAGGTGTTCCCATTTATGTGGGACAACCTATATAATCAACATCCGTAAATATAGTGTTAATAGTTATATACAATGTAGAAAAAGCCGTATAAAATTACAGACCAATTTGATAAAAATGTCAAACCGAATATTGTTGCTCTGTTATTAAACATTGTATTTAACGATGAAGACCTTTGGAAATGCGAAGATGATATTAGAACTTAAGAAAGTATAAATATTTGTTATTTTAGTGCAAAAGTTGCAATGAGTAATTGTAGCCATGCTCGCGACCATGGCAAGGTTGAAGCGTCTTGTTATATGTCGGATGAAGACAGCAGTAAAAAGTAAGAATGATAATTCAGAAGACATGGGGTTAAACTGCCTCTCAAAGTAATGGACGTTGCAACAATAAACGTGTGCGAAGTACTACGTGCATCGACCTTCACGATGTGGCAAGGGTTTACGTTAGAGCGACGACAATGACTTGCCTCAACTCTCGCAGAAGCCAGCACCGATGAATCCGTTGGATTTCGAAGAATTCCTATGAAAGCAATGCATCACTCGATTTGTCACGAACTACAGGCATCTTCTTCCCGAATAGGAAAGTTGTCGTTAAACGAGCAATTCGTAACTCTCCAGACATTGAAATTCTTTGATCTAAAGTTTTACCATTTACTCTGTACCAATTGTATCAACAGTTATTAGATCATCAGTAATGCGTTCTCCCTAATTCATTTTATATAACCGTATCAGTTATTTCGAATTTCCTAAAGCAACTTTGACTAATTTTGCTTATTAACAATAGAACTACCAAACCAGTCAGAACGACTGATCCCTACGTAATTCTTTCGCAATTACTGAAGTTAATAAAAAAAGTGTTGTTAAAAGTTGATGTTATGTTACAAATTAACCTGATGCGAAATCAGGGAATCACCAGAATTATTAATAAGCCGCAGAACTCTAATATAATTGATACAGTCCGAGCGGCAAGATTGTATCGTGTGGGAACGTTTAATTACTAGATTATTTTTATCTATAATTAAGAGTTTAAAAGACAGCACGATTTACACAGATTACATTGCACGATTGTAACACAGATATATTCTTATGAATAGTGTAATATAAATGGGATGGTTTCGCGACTATCTTATATGAAAGTGCAGTGTAAAACAATATAAACGCACGATGCTGACGCACTAGTGAAGCGGAGTGACAGATTAGCCCTTTGCACTCCACGCAATTTTAATTCCTAGATCGAGGCAATTTTTGATCTGGAATAGTTTCATTGTACGTGATCCAACTCCTTTCGGGCATACAAAGTTTATTACCATTACTTCGTACGTACGACAATTTCATTTTTACCGATTTCTTGACACTAGCACTTTGACTTGACACTTCATTTTTACAAATTTGACTCATACAAGAAAATTGAAGTTTTTTCAAAGAAAATAGTTCCAAATCAATTTAAATGAACGACTTATTATTAAAAAATTCATTGAAAACATTTTTTACATACAGTTTGTGAAATACATCTTCCGCAAATATTTCGATTGCATTTAGCACAAAGGTTCTTACATCTATTTCTATTACATGATTCTTGAACTTGACGATTCTTTCGTGCGTCAGTAGTATGAATTTTTGTCAATGGAATGAATGTGTTCTCGACATCTCATCTATATTTACTTTTTAGCTTTTCAGCCAATTGGTAAATAAAATCTTTTCTTGAAATATTTATGAGTGGTAAGCTATTTCATGTGTTATGCGATTAACTGTCAAATCATTTTATTAGTAAAATTGGCTCACAACCGTAAAAATAGGTATACCACGTTCAATAATGCGAAATGAAGGGGTCTGGAGGGGAGAGGAAGCAACATTTACATATATTTCATTACGTAACTAAAAACCTACATATGTTTTTAAAAAATAATATTTAAGTGCTATATATATATATATAATATAATATATAATAATATAATATATAACAATATAATATATAATAATATAATATATAACAATATAATATATAATAATATAATATATAATAATATAATATATAATAATATAATATATAAGTTAAGAAGTTAAGAAGTTATCGAAGCTAAAAGTTCTCTGAATTATTTCGGTTTTTCGGCAAGTGTTCCGGAGTACCTACGTTACAAGTGTTCAAACGGTCCTCCATTGAAGTCCAAACATTTTTAACGAATAAGTTTAGGGCATAAGTATGTTAGTACTTTTATGTAGAGCACAAGAAACTGCATCGATTGGTGCAGTCAAAAATATAGGTTTCTATTTACAAAAATTTTTCAGTTGCATTTTTCTGATACACCGATGCACAAAAGTGCATAAAATTAGTTGCATATTATGCACCGCCTGATACCATTTAACTTCTACTTATAACATTTTCTTCTATTCTCAACCATGTAGGAGGTACAGCCTGTTCCAGTTGCGTGTGACACCCTGTATATATATAAATATATATATAAATATATAAAATATATAGTACTTAATCAAATTTTTAATGAGTCAAATTGGCTCAGCCTGTAAATCTAGTGTTAATAATGTCAATATTTTAATAGACTTAACAGTCATGTCAACATTTATACATTTAGGAAAAAATTAATATTAATATTTAAACATTGCGGTTTTTTGAATCTACCTAACTTTGGCAAGAATATTGCACGTCGTTGTTATTGCGAGAATAAAAATCTTAGAGATAGGTCGTTAATAACAATCTTTAGCTTAAAGAAAGACTAAAAAAATGACAAAAATATACTCCTACTCCTGTAAACTATACTCCTACCTAATATACTAGACTACTGTTGTATTCCCACGAGAGAGTTGGCTTTTGGGTATACAAAAGAACTTCTCTGGAACAGTATGTGGTTTTATGATGGGACAAAAATAACGTAACAAGAAGTCTCCTTACATGACGATCTACTGAAGTTCTCCATATCTATGCGGAGATTGAAGAAATGTAAACGAAACGCCGTGCAGAAAGTGCTAAAGAAATAATACTGCGACTAATTACGTTACATACTGCGTTCCTAATTAGTCTTCGGATTTCAAATCCTGCTAGCATACATAGAAATGGTTTAGCTGGCCTTGAACAGGTTATAATCTGAAGAAGCTTGGTCTGACAAGCAAGCCGTATGAGAGAGAACTTCCTAGTAGAGGAAATATATGATTTCCTTGGTTGCTTTTACAGAACGTGACCATGTATTATCTTACGAAACTATCATCTGACGTGGACTTTGAATTTTTCCCAATTTACGCAAGCGAATAGATGTTGTTTGTTACTCTATTCCTACAACACTGATTTATGCAAATTTTAGTTATGAGATATTCTTAATTGGAACGATCGAAATTCACGTTTGGAAACCTTTAATACTAGTTTTTGTACGTACTGTCAACTGCAACAGCATTAATAATTATTATTAATATAAACATTTTATATAATCATAATTATAATTATTAATATAAACAGCATAATTAACTTCAAAATCGGAACACTTTTGACCTAGAATAGTTTATTTCTATTACTGGTTTTGATATAGAATATAAAGTTTATTTTTACTATTCTTACGTGTAACACTTTTGTGATTTTTTAAATGTAAACATAGCGATATAAAAATTGTTTCGAGTAATAGTACGAAAATTTTTGATGAGAGATCTACAAGATCTTAAATTATCTTTAATTATCAAAGTAACCGTTGAATTATCAATGTGCAATGAATTTGTTTTAAACAATGGAACAGTGCTTGTCCACAGAAAATGAGATTTTTAAAAAGCCAAAAAATACTGACGGTGAAAGAGTAAATTGGTTTAAAGTATGTTGGATGAGATTTTTGAGAAGTGATTCATATAAGTTATTCTATGAAACGACAATGAACGAGGATGCACCATTCGAAACATTGGATTTACTACCGTAATGGGGAAGACCGAAAAACTTTAATAATATCCAGTTGGCACCACTGTACAAAAAACCGAGACCACTCACAAACCTAAAATATAAGGACTTAATGGATTTATTACATTATATGCCACCTGCACACCACAGTTATTTTAAATCCCTCCCACATACACAAACTGGAGAAGACTGAATAATAACTAATAAAACTATATTAATTTTAATGTAAAAATTATTTAACAAAGAATGAAAGTTGAATATTTTTTTGATTTTGTAACATAAAAGTGTATACATTTATTTTAATTTCAAGGGAAATTTACTTTTCCTATGGACTTATGCTTCCTTAAGAATTGAAAACGTCGTTTCATTGATCTTGAAAATGACGTATGTCCATTCATAGCCATCAAAAACATATTATCTCTTCAATAATGTTAATTATGCTAATTGGGATGATAAATTTGACACTTTTAGAAACCCAAAAACATTATTCTATTATATTATCTGTTACCCATATTTTTAAATTTAATCCAAAGCAAACCCTTGAATATCTCGATTCGAGCATAAATGAACTTAAGCCACCTTCAAAATAAACGGCTCATATTATGCAATCTTGTCGTGTTAAATTTGCTCTGTGAAGTTACATTTAACCTCAGAAAATTGAAATGTTTTTCACTTCATTTTATAACCCACAAACTGTTAAGAAGTAGAACAAAAGTTTTACGACAACAGTTATTTTTTATAAAGAGATCCCTCATATTAAAAAAGATCTGCCAATTGTTTGTCTTAAATCGTTCGTTCTATCTGTTATATTGGAGCAAATATGGACAGCGCACTATATGTAATACTAACAAATTTACTTTTATTCTTATTTAAACCGGAAACTTTTTGAATGTACTGTGTACGTGTACATAAACACTCGCAGGAGCATATCCTTGGTTCTCCAATGGAGACCAGACTTCCCGGTTGAAGAAGGTCAAGGTGTGAGAGTGAACGTACTAAGTACACGGTGGTCGTCGAGAGGAGCATGCATTTTCACGTCTGGTCTGCGCGAGTATATGTGTATCATTAGATTATTATCATTTCTGCGGGTAGCATTTCGTAACGGGATCGCAGTATTCGTTTGTCTCGGATACGCTAATTGGTTATTGCGAACCTACTGCGTATCGTTTTGGTAATCGGACTGGCATCGTGCGTTCCCTTTTCCCATAAATCTACACTGCTGACTAAAAGTATAAGATCCTTCGTATAAGGTCGAGGATAAAGTTAACAGGTCATAACAAATTTATGTTCAACATTGTTAGTTTCAATGAATCTAAATTAAATCGGTATCGTATTTTGATTATTTTGATTATTAGATATTACGAAAGGTATTATTGAATACTTTTCTGTTCTTTGTTGAAAATTGAACAAGCAGTTCATACGTTGTTCCACATCGAAACAGGCGGCTTACATTATTTATTATTCTCAGATGTATAAAACTGTAATCATTTTATTATTCATATCTGATATTGTGATAGATATTTATAAAAATATAATGTATCAGGTTTTGTGGTAAGTTTGTAGTTTATTGATTGTAAGGCACAATCGTTCGATCTGATCGAATTGAGAGATTATTTCAATCTGTTCAACGCAAAGGAACTGCGAGCGAGAGGAGATTCTAATGTAGATAACTGGCATGAAATCTGTTGATTATCATAATTTTGGGATATTCCGCATAATAAGGGTTATAATAAAGACGTGTAAGGAGATCGATCAGATATCTTATTATAATATGCATACGTATTGTGCAAGTATAGCTTCAGGTTAAATCTATTAATAACTTCAAAAATTTCCAAGGATCTTCAATCGTGATAAGAACTACCAACTTATTTGTATAATTAGAAACATTTCCTACGTTCGTTTTAACGAACCGCATCTTTGGTTCAGGAAGGTAACTGATAATTAGACGCGTAGGCCAGAAATCTGTTAATGAATCCCCCTTTTAACCCTTCAGAAGAGAACTCTCAACTGTGTTGTAATTTAATTAAATCATTCCCACTTTCTAATTTATTTTAATTAATTTTAGTAGAATAAGAATTTATTTAGACTGTTACGGAGTTCAGACAGTGGCATAATTTAATTGAACTAATCATTATTACTCTCTTGAATTATCCATGTCTTATCATTAAATTTTGAAGTTTATGTACTTATAATCAAATAACAATGACAATTTTTGTAAACTTTAAGAATTTGTCCGTAAGAATTTTCATAAAAACAGTCTACCTGGCATTTACATAAATTAATATCCGTAAAGCAAGAATACGTTTTGATTGTTAAAATGTCTCAAGAAACTTACACCAGATTAAACAATTGATAATTTTATCTCATCAAATAAGAAAATTTTATTTGATATGTACAGTATAGGACTTCATCGTCGTCGCCGATTTGGATAACCTTGAACTATTGTCAAGGTCCACAGATCCTTACATGCTTCAAATTTCTATTACGGGTTCAAATAAATATTTTTTAAAATTACCCTTTTCATTTTTTTTATGTAATTCTTATTTATTGCATTTTATCAAAATCTATTTGTACGTTACTTAATAAATCGATGCTCCTAATAGTCCAAAAAGCTAAGTCATTTGACCCAATTTTCAAAAATTTATTCTAATTTGAGGAGTGTTCAAACACTTTCGTAGCTTACTGTATACCAAATACACCACTTAGGCACCTCCCAAAACCATTCAATTTTTATCTGCAGCACTTTTTTCTTTCCTCAACAATTTCGTACATATTTCAGATAATTTATTTAAATGGAACATCTTATATGTATATTAAGTGAAGCAGGTGTTGGCAAAGGGAATTTTCATCCATACGAAGAGAATAAATTAATATAAAATTATACGAAAAGGATATAGTGACTGCAGGTACCATGTTTGCATAGTTGTTTCACGACCATTAATATTAAAGATTTCTATCACACGACACAAATTTGTTTCGAGGGAATGGGTGTATCTCTGTGCTCTGGGAGTTCGTAACACTTGACCTCGATCCTGATGTTCCACTTATTGTCAATGAACGAAGCATTCCTCTTTGCGATGGGTTCAGAATGCAGAATCCTCATTGAGGACAATAAAAAAAATGGAACAACTTAGTTACTGTGGACTAAAAGGAAATATCTTGGTTTATTATATGGAAATGATAAAATTGTGTTTATGTTAATATTTCACGAACTTTATTACAGTTTGTGTCCCGTTAATAAGGTACAAACATATTGATTGACGTAGAACCTCCCTCGTTGCACGAAACGATACTAAAAACTCATGCAAATATCAAGATTCAGCAACGAAACGGGGAATGGATCACAGGGACATTTAGTGTCGGTCTTTTTTGTTTGTACGTAGCTACCATAATCTCCACTACGAATATCTGAACCATGAGTACCTCGTGATGGGAGTCTCTAGTGTGAAACCAACGAGGATTCTGTGCAATAAACGAGGTTGTAACTACCGAGATTCTACTGTGGAAATATAAATCCACCATCGTGACGAGGTTTACAACTGTAGTGTTAATCCTCTATATTTTGAATTATATTATATTATATTTTAATGTTGTTTTTAACACTAGAACTACCAGTCATTGTGACTGGTTCCTAGTTTCTTCTTTCGCAATTATTGAAGTTATAAAAATGTTTTCATCAGAAATTTTTAGATGTACTTCTTTAATAACGTACATGTTACAATAAGAATTATATGAAATTTTATCACGTTGATTGCCACGCGAATTTTGCATGCTTCGAACAAGTTTCATTTGTTTCATTTATAGAAATGATCAGCGTTATTGAACAAAATTGTTAGTTACTAAAAACTAAAGTTTTCACCTCGTACTATAATCTGGTTAATTTTGGCGGTACTGCGTTAATGTTCAATGCTGTTAATTTATTGATAACCGTTCTTAACACTTTCACTGCCATGTCACCCACATATGGGTGACAGAGTAATTTGTCCATTTTTTAAAATAAATTTGTACAATAATATAATCGTTGCACTACATTTGGTTGAAATCTGGGAAATACGAGACGGTCGAAGGATAACTATGTGTCCTACATTTTAAATTTTAAATTGTTGTTTCATCAAATAAATTACTTTGATTTTGTGAAATTTTTGAGGTTGTTGTTCTGGCAGTTAAAGTGTTAAACGATGTAACGATGCCGGTCACCGTTGAACCCAGTGGCATTCAACGTGTTAATAGATGCAGTCTCGTTATTATTACAAAGCAATGTATATCGTTCGATTTATTGTTCGGTAGTTCTAGTGTTAATTTTGTTGCCAACTTCAAGGTAATTGAAATAAAACACTAGTCAAGTATAAATACATCTAACGATCATACGATTATTACAAATTCAAATTTTCCAAAATATCTAGCTTTAATTTGCTTGAAAGTAGCAACTTCATTGCAATGATATTTTTTTATCTTCTCTCTCTCTCTCTTCCTAAAAGTTAAATTTAAGGTTTTTAGACACTTAAATTTAAGATTTTAAATAAATCATTTATTATTCAGTGGTCAAAAAATGTTTGTCGTTTAATGGTGTTCATCTTAATTATTAGGGAAAGTTATTATAAATTTATGATTTTTAGACACTTAAATTTAAGAATTTCAAAAAGTGGAGTTAAATCGATTTGTGCAGCGAACAGCTCACACGTACAGGCATTTGTTCATAGAATTTGCAACGAATGATGTTTACGACACGTTCGCTATTTTTTAAGATTCCAGTACACGTGGCATTTCAGCCTTTTTTAATCAACTTTGAAGGCAGGCCTCTAGAAATTGCAGACACGTGCGTTTTAGGATTCTGGCTTTGAACTAAATAGCGAATGCCGTGTCATAAACCTTCAGCCGAGGCACGGAACACGGACAGTTAGATTGCTTTGCGTAGGTGACCACCCTCGGGCCCAATGCTCTTGAGGTCACTTTGTCGGTTCTGTTGCGAAACCCCCGCAGAAAGAAGGGTAGTGATTTTAGCTTTGAAAGTAATCGTTTTCAAGCAAAAACACGACGCAACTATTCACCTCGCACTAACTGTATAGCGGTCCGTTCAGGAGTGTAAACTAAGTGGTTAATTAACATTGAATACCGAGATGACATGGCAACGTACAATGAACCACAAAAGTATTCGAAAGGTTTCAAACTAAGTGTTCGAGGCTTTAAAAAGTGTACTTACACTACGATTTCCGTAGTGCTTCTACTCCAAACCTAAATAACTTTTCAAAATTGAACCAAACGACTTGACTTTTCTGGAGCAACTAGCAGCATTCATTTACTAAATGATATGCAAAAATAATTTTGAAATAATTCATTTTTTAAAACATTTTTATTTCAACTCGTATTGAAAATTTAAAATATGCGTTTTTTAGAACTGTGTTAGTTATACACATGTTGAAAATCTCACCGAAATCGATTGACGCAGGAAAAAATGGCACGAGTAGAAAGATGTAAGGATTTCTGTAGTTTAAGCAGAAACTGATCAAGAATCGTGAAAAATTGCGATTTTCACCATTTTCGATGACACGTAGCTCGTGTGTACGTCGATCGATTTTAATGAATTTTTCTGCATGTGTATAACCAGATGCATCTTTAAAATTTTTAATACGTGGCTCAAATAAAAGTTCCTTTTTTATGGGTCATGTAATTCATACCAATTCCAATATTTACAAAATTTACTTTGTATATCATTTATTAAATCGATGCAACTAATTGCTCAAGAAAAGTCAAGACGTTTGGTCCAATCTTAAAAAAGTTATTTAGGTTTGAAGAGTGTCCGAATACTTTCGTGCGCTACTGTATCTACATAAAATCAAACAACGACGAGTATACACGTCGAACACAAGACAAATGCTCGTATTAACAATTGTATAAAAAAAATAAAGCAAATCTCAACAATGACGAATTATCAAGTCATTGTTGGAAAAGATATTGTTACTAAAAGCTTAAAAATTGTAAAATAAATAGTAAAATTCATAAACAGGAAAAATAAAAAAATATGCAATATACTATAGACAATAATCAAATTTTGTTTATAAAATATGAAGCAGTTTTATTGATCATATGGGGGAAACTTATTGTGAAATGACATTTTTGTTACATCTTACTAAAATTTCGAGTTTTTATTGTAAGTGGTAATTCTTTATTTTACACGAGTATATACGTTGATTGCACTACAATGAAGCTCTTCATTGACATGCATACACGTCGAACACAGTTAACTGGTGAATGTGAATTTTAACCTAATTCAATCTCTTTTGTTTATTCATTTTGCGGAGTACACGACCATAAAAATCATATTTATTGAGAATGTTTTATCAAAGTTCAGAATGAATTATCTTTTCAAATACATATATCAGCGATCATTCAGCCAATTGTGGAGCAGAAATAGTTGGATCGTTTTTATTTGCCGGGTGATTCTCTACCAGTTCCGTCAGTTTCTTAGGCGGCCGCAGAATGAAACACATTGCAATTTAATCTAGTGGCTTTTTGCTTTTTCATATTTTTTTAAATGATAGACTTACTCTATAAATTTGCAATTTCTTCATATGACCCGCCTCTATTATGCCATTCAATTATTAATTCCCTATTCAAGATACTTGTTTCCGTTTTTGTAGTCACATTGTTAGTATGTATTTTATAAATTTGTCAGGGGTCATAGCACTGATCACGGAGAATGTGCTGTCTCTCTGTCCTGCAGATGCAATGATTACTTACAAAAACTTACAATGGCTCGCGAAAATATTCGAACACGCTGTGCATCTAAATAACATAACTAAATAACATATGTAAGAATAGTTTGGAATTAATTCTGATTCATGGAAATTACATGAAAAAATAAAAAAGTCGTTTTATTAATATCTTTCTTTCAACTCGTAATCAAAATTTAAAACGTTAAAAATATTTAAGTATTAAAAATAGTTAGATATTAAAAATATTTAGATATTAAAGATATTTAGATATTAAAATTATTTAGATTGAAAAATATCTACATGTTAAAAAAATCTAGATATTAAAATATTTAGATATTAAAAAAATCTAGATATTCAAATATTTAGATATTAAAATTATTTAGATTTAAAAATATCTACATATTAAAAAAATCTAGATATTAAAATTTTTAGATATTAATTTAGGTATTACAAATATTTATGTATTCAAAATATTTAGGTATTAAAAATAAGGAGGTATTAAAGATAATTAGAAATGAACCCTTTGCACTCGAAGCTATTTGAATTCGAACACCAAGACATTCCTTCTGACCCAGAATATTTTCATTCTACCTAATCTATTTTATCTTATGGGTATGGGTTCATTTACTATTACTTGTTTATACAACAATTGAATTTTTATTGCAATTACATTTACAGCAGTTGAACCATTTACCATTATACATGATGGTGAGGTAATTTTTAATGGTGCCTCGGAGTCACCATTCGAGTGTAAAGGGTTAAAAATAGTTAGATATCAAAAATATTTAAAAATATAATAAAATATTTATCAATTTTAAAACAACAAACCAATGTTGAATCCAATATTAAAACAGTTATTTAGATTTAAAGAGTGTCCGAATACTTTCGTGAGCCACAATACGTTGTTCGAATATTTTTGTGGTCTCCTTACCGTCGACGTTTCCAAAGAATACTTTATAACCATTAATAAGATTAATGTGTCGTCTTCACATGTTACATGCATAATCAGGATACTTACAACTTACTACTGGACTAAAAGCGTTATGTAATACGCAATGTAAGTACACATTTTATAGCTTGAAACATTTGATTTGAAACTTCTCGTATACTTTCGTTTTTCACTGTAGATTAAATATAAATATGCGTAATGATTATTAGGATAGTTTAATTTGAATGTATATGTTGGATCGATTGGTTGTTTAATTGAAGCAACTCTGACAAGGAAACGTTGTTAGATGAGACATTGTTATACTCAACGAATAAATTGAGCCGGAATAATAAGGAGAGTACGAGGATTAAGAACTTCCTGTAAGAACACCACCATGAGTTAAGTAATTGTGCAATAAATATTCAAAAATAGAACTATAAACCTGCACGTAACTTTGTATGTTCTAAAAATGGTGTAAATGTCCTGCATCGCGAAACCACAACTATAAATTAAACATTTTAAGTGCTGTATTATCCATGTCTTTATTATTCTCGTACAAATGTTAATTTATAGTGGTAATTTTGCGATAACATTATTTTAAAATAGTTTCGTATTGTATCCGATCGAGTGTAGGTTCGTAATTACTTTTTTGCAGATTTATATTTCATAATTAATGAGATCGAGAAGACGATATTTTAATAGGTTGCTTCAATTTATTAATTCTAATTAGTTCTACATATTTTTAAACCGATTTGTCTCGTGGCGTCAACTTGTTAAAAAGGTAAAGAAAGTAAAAATAAACAGTTGAATTTATGAACTGCTTAATTGACTACGAAGGACTCTTTGTTCTGTAATTTTTGTACATAACGGTTTTGTCTAGAAAAAAAAAGCATGCTTACACCTTTCGATTCGCCAATTAACGCACCGTACTATTAGGCTCGCTTTCATTTCCAGTCAGAACAATCGACTTCATTCAGAACTGTCAGGAAACCAAGAACAAACACGCGTTATGAGCAAAACATTTCCGTGTGTCACAATGACGGATTCTCACCGATTGTCCATGTTTTATCATCGATGATATACTTTTCTCGATAAGCTACATTATATAAGATATACACGAGTCATCTTTGGTCCATAATTTTGGTTCGATGTCGAAAAAACAAACACGTTTAGTACATTAATTTTGTAAATTTTACATCTGTAATATTTCATTTATTTATTGATTTTCATATTTAACACTCTACCGATCGGCCATTATTTTAGAATTTTTCAAGGTCCATTGTTCATGCCTGAAAACTTTTTAATGGATCTCTCAACGTTCACAGCCATTTTTATTGCGAATCAACTGTACAGGCTCAGTAACGTTGCCTAATAATTTCATTAAAAATTATAATGTAAAAGCAATGTTTAAGGTTCATTCTATTACTGCGCAATTATTGAAATCCCTATTAATAGGCCTCCGGTTGGTAAAGTGTTACGGTTGTTTATCTGTTATGAATTTATGTACATTAGTGATTACATTATTATACAAAATGTAGTATTGCATGAACTACAAATATGTTAATTAATAGTTGTATCAAAATGGCTTTCCTCAAATTTTTATTCGACCATGAAAAATCGAAGGTAAGTTCAATTTTTATTTTTAAATATTAGGTTGGTGAATATGAAATGTCGGATTTTTAACACTTTATCGACCGGCGATTATTTCAGAATTTTTGTAAGGCCCATGATCCATGACTGAAAACTTTTTAATGGGTCTATCAACGCTGACAGCAATTTTTATTGCAGATCAACAATGCATCCCCAATAATATTATTTAATAATGTTACAAATTAAAATGTAAAAATAGAATTTTAAGCTTCATTTTGATACAGCGCGAATATTGAAAAACCTATTAATAGGATTCCGGTCGATAAAGTGTTAAGTGACTATATAAAACTGCATATCTTTTTTTAAAAGCTGTTTATTTAATCAAAATATGCGACTTCTACGCTATTATTCTAATATTCTAAGTTCAATTGTAAAGATTGATTAATCGTTGAGTAAAATTAAATGTGTCAGTCGATTAATGGTTAACTCAGTGCTTAACACAGGACCGTAACTGATGAAGATTATTGCCGGAACTATGACTAACGGTAGTTACGCGCGCGTTAAATTAAAGTTCACGGAATTGAAAGTCTCGCGAGTTCTTCCAGGCCGGTCTCCCGAATATCGCGCGAGCTTCAAGCCGCTTCCCATGAATGTGAATTCGCGTGCCGCGTAACGCGATTTCCACTTCCTTTGAGATGAATACCAATGCCGTCAGACCAGTTTGGAAAACGTTTCCTGCACCGTGGGAACCGACGGCCCTGCGATTGCATAACTTTACATTAAATTTTAGACCAACCACTTGATCGGAAACGAGAGCGAGCGAAACAGGATCGCGGCTGATCAGAAAATTCTTGAGGGAAGGTTCCAGTCTACGCTTATTTTCAGGATCTTTTTCTAACAAAATTTATGCGATAGCAATTTGTGTTTTTCGGAATTTGTTCTACATATATATATATTGTTACGTGGGCGGTCGTATGATCATGGCATTATCAAAAAGCACTGTTAGTAATAATGTAATCTTTATTGTAACACTTTATGGGGCTGTGTAACTTTCAAGTCACATGTTAACCCCTTAACTTGTACGCTCGAGTTAATTCAAGCGCGCTAAACAGGCCAAACTGTGCACACTCGAGATAATTCGAGCGGCGTTGTATTTTATGCTGCTATAATTTTTCAAAAAATCGTTTTATTGATATTTATCATTTACATGGGATTGTAAGCTATAACACTTATTTATTCAAGAATAAAATATAGCCTTTTTCCATGGAACAAAAGCGCAGTATATCAAAATTCTCCACCAAAAGAAAAGTTGAATCAGGGGCGGTAACAAATGGAAATCTTTGAGGATGTGGATTTGGTTGGATATTGCTCATCTACTTCCAATCAAGAAAGATAAAAAAGTCGATGTATGTGTAACATTGCAATATTCGGCTCTTTTCCGCAATGTGGATCAAAATTCAAAATTAAAATTAAAATTTTGATTATTTTTGTATTTTTTTTGCCAAGACAATGTTCTGAATTGTGTTTTTTTACATTTAAAAGAAAATGATTTTTATTGGCCGGTTTTTTTTTTAAACTGTGCGTTAAGGGGTTAATATATCGACATTTTACCAAATGATTTTAGTATTTTATAAGATAACGTATACGTCTAAATTATATAATGTCTCTGAGGTAACAAATAAGAATATTGATAACGGTTGGCAGCACCGCCAACCTGAAATATCAAAGTAAATGATTTTCAAATTGTCTGCAGATAGAAATCAACGGAACCATCTTGTGCAATTTACATTATTTGTACTTCTATCTATTCTATTATATTTTATTTATTAAACAAACCAAAAAGTATATAATAGCTTTGGGTTTACATATCAATAACTACTTGTATATGCTACATTTATGTGACTTTCAGGCTACGACTAGACTATTATGATAGATTTTGGTAAATTTAGGATAATACTTGTGCTTTCTTCTATTTCCAGAGTTATATATCATATATCCAAAATATGGATACATAATTGCATAAAATTAATAGAAGAATTATAATTAGACGCATTAGCGGCAATCGATCCGAAGATTCTTTATTAGATTCTGAGTCCGATGAAAATCATCAAGTAGTATTTATCCAACGACGCATAAATATTATTGACAGTGACGTTGAATTTAATACCGAATTATCATCTGATAAGAAAAATTCAGGACCACAAAAGATTGTTTAGTAATCAGTATCTGTGACGGGATTTCACTACACTTTTACCCGAACCGATGAATTCGGAGTCATAAATCCTGGCAGGACGCGTTTTCGGACAGAGATTAGGCGTCTTTCGGTGTTGAAAATAGACTCTTCATTTTTGTGTTTTGGAGTTCTACTTATAGGGCCGTCACAATGGGTGGAAGGGATGAAATGTTCAAAATAAGATGACTAACGCTATGATGAGGCGCTGAGGACGAAGGTCGCTAGGGTTGATGCGAATCAGAGTTTGTTATGAATGGTCTGTTTGTAAGTGAGTCAGTAGTGTGTCGATGATTCGCGTTTTCGGGGTTTTGTGTTTTATGGCGATATCACATATCCCAGACGAATAATAGTTGTCATTACTCTTAGAAAGGAGATTGCCCTGAAGACCCCGCAAGACCCATTTTCAAAAACTATTCGACAGTGAAATTATAAGTAATATAGTTGACTATACCAATAAATATGCACTGCAGTGTGATTCAACGAACGAGTGCTAAAAATAAAATGCTCCAAATGCAACGTACATTTATGCTTAACGCCAAGTGCAAATTGTTTCATGAAATCTCGTGCTTAAGATTTTATGCAGAGAAGTGCAAACATCGTAAGCAGACAATACGTCACGGATGTGAAATTCGCTTGTCGAGATGCGATGATGAGACGTTCACCGAGAAAAAGGAAATCATGGACGCTCTCTAGTTAAGAAAATAGGAGAGGCCGGTGAATTAACCTGTCGGTACTAGTAGTCGACGACGCGAAGTGAAAGGAAACGTGTCTGGGTGGAAGAAGAAGCCGGTGAAAAATAAACGAAATGAAATATTTCACTGGGAAGGAGAAATGGATTAATCGTTCGCAGCAAATAAGCGCTGCCTTCAATGGAAATGAAAGTTCGATCCTGTCGTTTCTCACGAAGGCCGGCGAGAGAAGATCGTCGGACGTTCCAGGGTGAAAGGAAGCATTGACAACTTTAAAAAGAGAGGAACTTGCTTCTTCTTTGAGGAAAAGCTGTTATTTATAGATTAACGTTTGCGTAGCAAGACGTACTCGTACTTCAGTTCGGACCGCAATAACAGCTTTCGAAATTTAACTGTCTTCTCGATTGCATTCGATGAAATGCACACTGTCGTTGCAAGGGATAATTTGCACCGACTTGATTAAGACTACAACCGACAAGTTCATTCTTTCGACTATAATTTCACGTCCTTGGCTTACTTCTTGTCGAATCGCTAATTATCGTTAGACAAATTCAAGGTTACAGTGCCTTTTTCGATTACTTTTCAGCATGGTTTCGATGAAATAACCATTGTACTGTTATTAAACTGACGATTCTAAGTAGATTTCTGTGTCACAAAGATTATTCTTAGCTTTTACCATTTGTTGTGCTAGATTTAGTCAAGTAAATTTAAAGAAAGATCAATCGAATTTTTTTTATAATATGATTACTAATTTAATATATAAAATAAAAAGTACAACAAATGAAAAGTGTAAGTTACAGCGGATGCAAAATATATTTGAATATTTAATGTGCCATTGTAAATGACATGTCGATATTTATATACTATAATGATTTAGTTGACAGTAGTACAAGAATTTAATTGATCTTATTTTAAAATTTCAAGCTTATTATTCAAGTTTATTATTGTCTAATAGTGCTACAAGGTATTCACCACTTTTATTCTGTTTTATATACGTTATAGTCCCAACTGTTTGATGTAAGATCATCTTCTGAACGCGAACCAACATCGATCATTAGTGAGTAATAGCGAGATCGATCATCAGTGAGTAATTAGCTATACAAAATTATGTGCACAGTATGTGTCTAACGCGAAGAGTCACTTCCAATGGCGTAGGGCATCTGTGGTATGGCATAGGGGTACTAGCAGAGAAGTTCGAGTTCTATCTCGGTCATTATAGACACTTTTTAATTATCTATTTTAATATCATCGTATTATAATACTTTAATGTAATAAGTATTTTTTATACACAACATTGTTACACATCAGAAACGTATTTCGCTAGTGCTTTCTTATTTTATAGTTACAGTAATATTTATTATAAAATCGTACAATTAGAACAAAATAGTTTACACGAAAAAAAAAATAGGAAAAACGGTATGGGAATGAATAAATTAATATATACAGTGGCTCACAAAAGTATTCGGACACTCATTAAATCTAAATAACTTTTTAAAAATTGAACGAAATTACTTGTCTTTTCTGGGACAACTGAAAGCATTGATTTACTAAATGACATGCAAAAATAATTTCGAAATAATTCTAATTGGTAGAAATATTAAATATTCAGCAGAAACTGATTTCCACTATTTTTGATGTCATGTAGTCTGCATGTGTATAACTATCATAGATCTACAAGCTGCGTCTGTAAAATTTTTAGTACATGGCTCAAATAAAAAACAATTTTAAAAGTTCCTTTTTTATTTGTGTTGTAATTCATCCCAGTTGCAACTTTTTCAAAATCTTTTTCGCATATCATTAACACGTTAAGCGCCATGTCAGTCACCGGTGACTGGCGCGGTCTGAACGGAAAATTTAGCGTTTATTTAAATAAGTTTGGCTTAACCTTCCACCCAAACCGCGACAGTCGTCGGCGACTGACAGTATAAAATACGATATGAAACTTAACAAATTATTTTCTATTAATAAATTAATAAATGTACCTAAATATCGGCGAATATTAATTACTCTATTTAATTGCGCAAGAAAAGTCAAGACTTTTGTTGCAATCTTAAAGAAGTTATTTAGATTTAAAGAGTGTCCGAATACTTTCGCGAGCCACTGTACACGGAACAAACACACATTCGATTGGTCGAGTAATGCAAATTATCTGGTACCTGAAGAAATCTATAATGTTTAATCATTGATATTTTATTTTATAACGGTTCACTTACTGTCTTTTTACTTACATGTAAATAACTTGTTCACGCTTGCATGCAAATCGTGTACAAATACATTATCATTCTGTTATAAACAAGTGGTAGTTTGCATTATATTTTAAATAACTACATATGATTATGACAGTGCGAGAGCTGAATGTATTGTTACGAGTCGAGGGCTAGGCAAAGAATGCGTGACCGAGGTAAGCTGAACAATCCTCCTAGTTTTTTATATTGTTCAGCTGAACAATTTATATCGTACTCATTGTTAATCAGTGAACCGGAATATGAACAGGTCTCATTTTATTAGTAGCGCATCACAAGCCGCGCATCAGTTTCGATGTGTCACTCGACCCTTGATGAAGCTAGCTGCGATGCTTGCGGAACGTTGAGATAATTCTTCCAGAAAGTTAGTTTACATCCGAAAGCCATAACAGCGAAAACTGTATGATACGTTCTTTAGTAAAACTTTGCTCGAAAGGAACTATGGATCCTGTTGCGACGGCAACATCGAAGGTTGCACGTGTTTTACCCTGTCCATAGGAAATTTGCGAGCATACTCGTAAGGGATGCAACAAACCTTTTAAATTGGCTCCAGTTAGACAGACACCACGTGCCACGCACCCAACGAAATAACAAACAGCCGACCAACAATAAATCACGATATTCTTATATTGACAGTTTTCTACTTCTTCAAGTATATTCGATCGTTCCTACAATCAATTAAAAATCGCTATTTTCTTCCATCTTAAATTACCCTTAAGTAGAGCTCTCAATATCTAGGCTAGCGTTTCGGGGGACTTCGGGACGCTTCATTTTATCAACCCCATTTTGCCCATTTTCGCGATTTCGAACGCCTCGAAATTTTCAAAATTAATTAATTCAATTTAAATTAAATAAATCAATTTATTTTAATTTAAAGGAGGTAAACATTTAAGAATTCCATCATACACTAAAACGTGAACAACTGTAGACATTGAGTAATACAGAAATCGCGAACTACCTAGAAGTTTAAGATCATCCGATAACGCGAACGTACAATCATTTAGAAATCGCAAACATTATAACTTAGTGTAATATGGTAAAGTATATGTAGGTCATTCCGTGTAGTTATTACACGACCCAGGTGCTCAGTGTCATTTTATACACACTTTGTATATAAATCCTGTCGCATTTTATAGGGTGTTTCAGGGTTTAAGGATCAAACTTTATCAGTATATTCTATGGCGCTAAATACAAAAAAATGTTATGTAAACATAGGTCACATAAAGCTATATTAAAAAGTTATCACAAAATTACGGAATTCAAGTAATATATTATGAAAAAAAAATTTGTGCAAAAGTCATAATTTTAAACATTTCATTTTTAGTTTAATAAAATCTTATTCAATTTTGCGCATTTTAATGAAATTAAGAATTATTTATACCGAATCTATTACCTAAAGTAATAAAATGTATAAAAATTTACAGTCCAATTAATATTGATTAGTACTACGTATCAATTGGATAACAAATGTACGTTATAATTTATTATTCAAAAAGGTTTAAAAAATTAATTTGCTAACTTTCATACAGCAATGCATATTAAGTATTATCAATAAAAACTTCTTTTGATTAACTAATGCTTACGACTAAAAAGAAAGAACTGTGAACAAATTGTATTGAATTATTAAATATTGTAGTTAAAATAATATTATTCAATTCATACTTCTAATAAATTAAAGATACTAGATGTACATTAATACGTCACTTAGCAGCTTTGTAGTAGATTTTTAATTTGTTTATATACATTTTTTAATAGACAAGTCACTTATGCAAACATTACTTGAGTCTTCGGAAATTAAAATATGGGAAATCACCGAAATTTCTATTTCTTTTAAATAATTTAAATTCGACAAATATTCGAAGATTTTTGCAACTGACTCTTCATCTGAGCTACTTCGTTATATTATTTTCTCGTCTAGGTTATTTGTTACCAGCAAAGTATTCCGAGTCGACATGTAAAAGCAACATGAATCTCTTTCAGTGTTAATTAAAACAGGATGGCAAGGAAGTCGTTGGTTTTAATTACGCGGAGTTAGGTTGATTACATTTCTGCAATAATTAGACGCAAGATAATCTATTTATTCTATGAAGCTTAGAAGAGAAAATGTAATATAATAATAAAATAAAGTTGATCTTTACAGTGTTTACCCACAAAAAATTAACATTAAATTTAAATTTAAATTACGTTTATCTTCAATATTTTTACTTCCAACAATATTAATAAAATAAATTAAAATGGTAATGTTTACGCTATAGATCTGCGTATATTTGTAATATCTTCTGATATTTGAAATGCAAGAACAGATACATCAGCAAAAATTAATAGTAATGTTGCATTTCTACCATAGGATATCTTTCAGTTGCTACAGAATATTTTCCTGCAATTCTGATTTTTACAAAATGATCGATCAAATTCTGAATGTCGATGAGGACCCGCAATCACGTGAAATTATCTGAAGTATTCTCAATACGTGATCCCTGCTCGTGAAAGCAATGTAGCAAAGGTGCAAATCATGATTCTGCATGCGTCTTTCTATTTTGTACTTTCTAGTTACAATCGAATTCGAAGAAATCGAGGTAACTTTTATAGATAACTTACTTTCCTATGGGTAGCAACAATCTTCGGGAGAAGAATGTTAGAGTTTCAAGAATTTTTATTCGTATCGTTATTTATTGAAACGATTAGAATAAACAGGTAGTTGTAAATACAATCTTAACTTTCAGACGACCGTTAATATTTTATAATTTTATAATTGATAATGTGTCAACTATTCACTGGTGTTTCTGTCAATTTTTTAAAACATTATATATTTTTGGAGAGTCATGTTGTAGACACGTTAATCTTTCTGTTCGTGCTAATGTGACAGATATTCATTGCATTTATTTGCTAGAATTTGTGTAATTAAATGATTTTGATAGTCTGGGTCAAAATAGACCCCGGCACCGCAATCGAAGGATCGAGTGATGTATTATTTAACCCTGTATAGGGCCATGTAACTTTCAAGTCACATGTTAATATATCGACATTTTACCAAATGATTTTCGTTTTTCATAAGATAACATATAGAAATTCTATAATGTCTCTGAGGTAACAAATAACAATATTGATAACGGTTGGCAGCACCGTCAACCTGAAATATCAAAGTAAATATCTTGCAAGTTGTCTGCAGAAATAAACTAAACAGAACCATTTTGTGCAATTCACATTATTTTTGCTTCTATCTATTCTATTATATTCTATCTATTAAACCAAATAAAGTGTACATAATAGCTTTGGGTTTGCGTATCAATAACAACTTACTTGTTTGCAATTTCAATAATCATTTTGTCACTATTTATATATGATACAGTTTTATGACTTTTTTATGATAATGCGTGTGCTTTCTTCTATTTCTAAAGTTATACATATATCATGTATCCAAAATATGGATACATAATTGCATAAAAGTAATAGTGGAATTATTTTTTATTAGAAGATTTCTATTATTATTTTTATTTATTTTATTTTATTTTATTTATTTATAATAATAATATTTAATATATAATAATTAATATTTATATTAATTTTATTTATTTATTATTTTTATTTATTATTATTACTATATTATTATATAGGAAGATTTTTTTATTAGATTCTGAGTCCGATAAAGAACATCCAGTAGTATTTACCCGACGATGCGTACATAATATTGACAGTGACGATGAATTTAGTTGTTAAAAAGTGAAATGTTTAAAACCTTAATGGGAAAAAATAAATTCAACAACATTTCTGTGAAATAAAATTTTCATTTTACTCACGTATTCTTAATCTAAGAAATTGATAAAAATGTGACGGTTGTGAGGGCGAGTAACAGTAAAAATACCCGTATACATAAGATGAATTAATTCATGTAGAATGATAATATCTTATCTCGCAATAAATGCTTTAGTTTTCTAGTTTAAACAGCTTCGAGTGCAAAGGGTTAAAACTATATAAATCCCAATGTGTGGTATCTGTTTGTCAAAAAATGTAATGGCACGAGCTGGGACTAAATAAAAGACAAGGAAAGAGGCTGCAGTCGAGTCAAGTTCTCACGTACGATGGGTCGAAGAAGATTAACGATATGCTTTCCACTTCTCGGCGAAGTTACGTTCGCACCTTTGGTAGTTCGCGATCCTATCGCCGTGCCACAACTCGTAATACGTCCGCTTGGAATGTGCACCGAGGTCTTTTCATGGCCAGGATTGAGATCGAGGATGTGCTACGGTGTTCCGTTCTCGATCGCGCCGACGAACGCGGAAATTATCCTCTGTTTGCACTAACAATTACTGTTTCCCTGCCGCTCAGGCTTTTGCCGATCATGGCACTTCTCTATCACGATTGTACTGTACAAGGCAGCCCGGAAATTAATAACAAATATCCTTGGATCGATACATTGGCAGTCGGGAATAATTGTCGACGATGTTCAATCATCGTTAAATAAGACAGCAACCAGCGAAGATTGCCTAAACTTTTTTGAGAAAACGTACAGTGGTGGACAAAAAGATTTGCACACCTTTTAAAAGAAAATCATTTCTTTAACCGTAGAATTACCGATCAATAAATCCAACGGTATACGTTGCTTTGTAATAATAACGAAACTTTCCCTATTCGAACTTCATACAATTTTTATCGTAATATTATAATATTATAAACCATATTATATATTATTACATATTATTATATATATATAATTATATTATATTATATATAATCATATTATATATATTTTTTATATTATATATTATTATTATATATATAATTATATTATATATAATATATTATAATTATATTATTATATATATATTAAAATATATTATATACTATTACATATTATCATAAACCATATATATATGGTTTCATCACATAAGCACATCCGAAAATTTCTGATAATAACATTTTTATAATTTTAACAATTGCGAAAGAAAAAATTGGGGACCAGTCATTTTGACTGGTTTGGTAGTTCTGGTATTGATAATGAAACAGACGGTTTCCATTTGTTGAGTCATTAGAATAATTGGTGCATTATACAGAGTTCAACATTTAACCCTTCGGGTACTGTGCTTCGTTTTGACCTGGTGACTTTAGGCTATGCACACAGTGACATAAAATCGTATTGTTATGTGTCACACATGCAATACAGATTTTGAATAAATCCTATTCTTTCGAAAATCACAATGCTGTTATGTATAATGGGTTATGCAAAATAGACTGTAGGAAGTTGTTTTAAATAAAAAACATACTATTTTTAATTTTATTGGTTTGTTTATTTAATTATCAGGTATCATCTATGACAATTTTGGCGAGAAAGACGATATCTGTTAAATGACCACCACGACCACGTTTACAGACATCAATTCAAACATCAAAAGTTTCGATGACATTTCGGCATATTTCTTCATTTCATTCATTAATTTAATTTTTAATGTTGTTTTTCTGGGCATGAATTGTTATTATGTTTTTGGTCTGTCAGACTTTGGTTTATCGCAAATAAATCCAGTTTCATCAAACTTTTGAACTTAATTTCGAATCGTTTCCACAGATGGACGATTATGCCGAAAAAATCATGTAATTTACGATGGGCATTACATTACGATGGTAAACAACTAACAACATTCGTGTATACGGATAAGCGTACATGGTGATTGAGTGGTTTGTTATGTTCTTTCACCCCTACTGTAATTATGAGATCCGTGTGCTACAACCAGAGAAGTGGACCAACTAATTAACCTTGAGTGACCTTGAATGACCCTCCACAATCAATCTTTGTATTTATCTTAAAACCCTCTTTCTGAATGTAAATAAAAAACCATAATACAGTATTAAAAAAAAACAAAGTTGATCTTCGTATCTCTTCAACGCTTTTATTTATTAAAAAATTACTAACTATTATGGATTATGGATTTCTCGGTATTAAGTATCTTTGGTCTGATCTCTTCTATCTCAATAAACAAACGAATTATTCAGGTTGCCTGTTTTAAATGCTCCACCCAGTATATTACGTTAACATTAACTATGTCACCTCTGATGAAACAACTGATTGCATAATTTTTCATTTATTATCATTGAATGTATAATGATCCTTCTATTAGAAATTATTAAATAAAGATGGTCATTTAGGCTCATATTTTTATAAACATTTTAAGAAATCTAAGGAAAATTTAGTTTTTCAATATTCATAAAGCAACATGCGTCAGGCACATTTTGTACTTGGTACTGTAATTTTTTTGAAAACTGCTATTACTATTAAAATTACTATAGAGATCACAGTTCGAACATACCTTTTGTGAATCGAACAATATCTAACAAGTTATATACGCGTATAAAACTACGTCGAAGTAAACATTCGATGACATTGCAAAAATACTTGTTTCTATATTTTATAGTTTATTTAATGGTTATAAAATGATATGTAAACAAATATAATAATTCTACATTTGTTTAAAATGTAATGCAGAATTGTTATAAGTGGATGTGACGAATCACACATATTACAGTATCTCAAAACAGAAAACAAGTTAATTTTCACCCAAAAGTCGAGCCACAAATGAAAAATGAAAGGATACTGAAACCTCGATCTTTAGATACAAATATTCTCAATTTATAACTATGTGTGTAATTTTTTATAAAGTAGCAATATCTTAGAATGAGCAAACTACAATATAAATAGATAAATAACTAAAACGCAACACAGGCGAAGACATAGTAGGCTATTCATATAATCGGTTGAGGATATAAATTTAAAAAATGAAGTCTATTGTTATTTATGTGCCGATCTTTCTATAAGTGAGGTACTTACGATCGTTACCCCATGAAACGAGTGCCCATAAAGTATTCCTGATCTTTACCTTGACTACGAGGAAGTCACGTCGTGCATTCCATGTAGACACGTTAAGAATTATGTTGTCCTACAAATAATGGCGAACAGAAACGGAAATGGTACACACAGTCCTCGTTGATCAGAGGGATCAAACGTTTGCCATGACCTCGAGAAAGTAGTACTTGTAACGAAACTGAACGTTTTACCCATTTACATTTTATCGATAGCAGTTTGCGCTTACGTGACTTGCACACGTAAATAAGTGAATTTATTTCTAGCAACTTCTAGGTCTTACCGTAACCTAGAACGCACGAGAATTAGATTTTTATGGGAATTTATAACCATTAAAAATTTCAAAATTCAATCATTTTATACTCTCACGTAATCGTGAAATTCTTTTCTGTTTTTAATTATATTTTACTTTTCACGCAAGATAATTCGTAGACAATTTACTTTTCAAATGTATCTTTAATTAATTATTGCCTATTTAAATGAAGCAACAGAGTGAGTGTCAAAGAAATAACAATTATTAGTTGAATACTTACTTGAATATAAATCTGTTTAGTAACGCGCAACACTGCAATCCAATTGTCAATAATAATAAATTAATTATAAATGGGCTCCTGTATTATTTCAGTGTACTATGTGCAAGGAAGAATTGGAATGACCTTTGGATGTACGTAAGAAGCCTTGGGGAGTAGCATTAGTTTTTATTTCAGGGATTCTACTTAACATGATCGAAAAATGTGCAAAATTTTACAATGAATGCCTAAGCTATTAGGAAGAAATTACCGTGTCCAATTACTTCCCTTACTCGTTCCACCGTGCTTCAGTCACGAGGCGAGAACAACGGTTGACGAAAGAACCAGCAAACCTTATGTTAGTTTGTCACAGTTTCAGAACTGGAATTAGAACTGAATAATTAGAATTAGACCCGCGTAATTAGGATAAATTGTGCAATTGTGAGCCATGATTCGAACTATTTTTATCTCAAAATATTAAGCACTGATTTAAACAGTTATGCCAGTGTTTTGTAGAGCTAAAATGAACTATTACAAGAAGATGGCAGTTTTGAAGAAAATTCCACTTATTTACGTCAATATTAACCCTTCGCACTCCGAGTCTTTTTCGCGCGGCGCACCAGCAACTGCAGACATTTTGCAGCCCTTTTGACGCATTTCTTACCAGTGACTTAAAATCATTACACACGCAAATTAATGTATAAAATTTTTATATTTTAACATTTTATATATCTCTACACCTTCACAAACATAATTTCTTAAATATTAGTCTCTATAATTTTTCTGTGTGTGATATTTCATGAAACAATTCCTAAGATATTTCTCTCAGAACAGACTTTGCAGTCCTTCTTATCTCCTGTTAGAATATTGTGGAGCTTACCATTCAAACGGATATTTTCGGAATCCGATGTTGAAGTCGAGGCTCGATCGTGTGGCTGGCGAAAATCTCCAGTCAATTGGTGGACTAATGTTTTTAAATATTTCAAATGATTAAGCGGCTCTTCGCTTCTCTGCTGTTTAGTGGCTTTATATAATATATATGAATTTATTAAACAAATTTCCAAGCCCCCAAAAAACATTTTACACCACCATTGTAACGTAAACAGTTACTGCCGCACATCCAGTTACCGTAGCAAACCTTTGATTAAACCGTTAATTTTTGAATTACAAAAATTGTGTTTCTGAAGTGTTGTACAGATATATAAAGTAAATAGAGTATATAGGTGAGCGAGAGTCACCTCTGGGGTTGCGGCATCAAACCACATGGTGAGTGAGAGTCACCACTGGCGTGCAAAGGTTTAATAACGTACGTGTTACAATAAGAATTATATGAAGTTTGAATAGATGCAGTCTCGTTATTATTACAAAGCAATGTATATCGTTGGATTTATTGTTCGGTAGTTCTACTGTTAACGGACTTGGCGAAGTTATTGATGTAAGGCAAACGGTGAATCAAGTGCGGGGAAAATTTAAATCTTCACTTCACGACGGATTTTCTTGAAGAATTAATAGTGGTTAGTTCCGACAAATGTTATACGATCGACGAATGCAACGGGACAAGTCGGTGCTCGAGTATTTCTTGGTAACGAGAGAGATTGCAGCCAGAGGGAGTACGTAGAAGCGGAACGATTAATCCAATACATTATGGATGCTATTCTAGACGACTTGCGTTGAAAAGTTCAGTTGTACGAGGCTAGAAGCTTAAACGAACTTCAGGATGAATTACGAATTTACGAGCGATAACATCGATGAAGAAACGACTTGGGACGTCACCGACTTCGTGAAAATTGTAATATACTTTTATGCGATTCCTGTTCGCACGATAAATTAATACTGAGCGAGATGGTTTCCGGATTCGTGATAATTTATCACAGCAATAAAATTTACACTGACTTATAACAGTGTATGCCTTCAATTAGCATAATAGTTATAGGTACAGTAGTAAAGATATGAACGAAGCTAGTGGTACAAAGACTCGCAAATGTGCCCATAATTATGAAAGTGGTCCAAGTCAAAATTAAAAAAAAATGAGTTTATCAGTTATTTCACACCACATTATTTTAAACTAAATTTATTCAATGTAATTTTTACGATATCGTAAAAAATGAATCATTAGATAGCGGTTGTAATTTCAACATTATATGGAATTCATTTAGTGTTAATTATGAAAGTGGTCTAAGTAAAAAATTTAAAGAAATTATATAAACATAACTTGAAAATGGCGGGTGGCCCTCTGTATATGGAGGATATATCTACTCAAAAACACGTAACAGCTTACAGTGATGCTTGTTCAGGCTATAATCGTAACATTAAAGTAGCATTGACATGGATGAATATTGCTCAGTCATCAAATAATAATATTGAAACAGTAGACCACAAATTTTTGGTATCGGGTCATTCCTTTCTACCGAATGACCGTGATTTTGGGTTGATAGAAATGAAAATAAAAAGAGCAAATTACTTATACAACCCTGAGCATTATTATGAATTGAAGAAAAGTGTAGAAGAAGAAATACATTTTCGATAAAACGAATGTCGCAGCCGGATTTTATTTCAACGAAATCACTAGAAGAGTCAATAACAAGAAGAGTAAAAAATACCGCGGGCGAATCTGTCTCTTGGCTGCAAATTCAATGGATGAGATTCTTGAAAAATGAACCTTATAAAATGTTTTATAAAACTTCTTTAGATGATTCTAAATTCCACGGTTTTGGATCTTTCACCTAAAAGAGGAAGACCAAAAATATACGGAAATATTAAATTACTTCCATTATACACCACCACTAGACCAGTAACGGAAGAAAAACATAAAGATATTATGTTTTTACTACCATACATCCCTCCAGTTTTTCAGGAACATTTTAAGAATTTTAAAAACTCGAAATGATAAAAATGGATTACTTTTTAAAAATAATTAATAAATGTTCGTGAATTATTTCATTAAAGTTATTGTTTCAAATAAAACTCATAGTTCTGTATTACTTTAAGTCATTTATAGGACATTCAGTTAATTTTGAAAATGGTCTCAGTCAGTTCAAACTTTAGAAACAACAGTTTCGTATGAAATTCACACAAAATTTCGTACTTATAATAAATTTCCATTAATCAAGACTAATAAAATTCTATATTAAAATGTCGCATAATGTAAAAATATTTTTTAATTTATTCAAATGCAATTCATTAAATATCTCGAAACAAGAAATATATGACTTAAACCACTTTCATAATTATGGGCACAAATAATCTCTACGTTGACTCGTAACAGTGTATGCATTTAATCAAATGTATTAACACTAGAACTACCAAACTAGTCATTTTGACTGGTCCCTAGTTTTTTCTTTCGCAATTATTGAAGTTATAAAAATATTTTCATCAGAAATTTTCGGATGTACTTCTTTAATGACGTATAGCTTATAATAAGTATTGTACATAGTTGTAATAGATGCAGCCTCGTTATTATTACAAAGCAATGTATATCGTTGGATTTATTGTTCGGTAGTTCTAGTGTTAATAGAAGAAAGGAAGTTATATGTACAGGGTGTCTGAAAATTATATGTCACGACCATCATAACGTGATTCTACATCTACGATTTAGTAGAAAGTGACATAAAAAACCTCCCCGCAAAATTAACCTTGACTTTGAAAATTAAACTAAAAATAAACAAAACATTTGCATTTCTTAAAATATTTGCAATTTCTTTATTTACGAAATGTTTACATTCAGCAATGATGTATAAGTAAGTAATGTACGGAAAAATAGCGAAATTCAATGCGAATTAGTAAAAGGCGACTACCTAACACAACTTTATAAAAATATAAGAAGAATTAC
The DNA here is from genome assembly GCA_028453745.1 of Agapostemon virescens. Taxonomy (NCBI): domain Eukaryota; kingdom Metazoa; phylum Arthropoda; class Insecta; order Hymenoptera; family Halictidae; genus Agapostemon; species Agapostemon virescens. The sequence continues at coordinate 10,635,321 of CM052093.1, read as the reverse complement.
AACAGTGAAAGGACATGATGGACTCATGACAATGATACCGCAGGAATATCATGACTCCTTGAATCCCTCCCGCACACACAAAATGTAGATAACCAGTAAATTGTTATGTAATTTTTGTAGTTAGAAAATGTCCTGAATTACAAAAATTGTGTTTCTGAAGTGTTGTACAGATATATAAAGTAAATAGAGTATTTTTTCAATTTGTAACATTTTAAATGATGTCGAATAGACTTGTGCAACGAATATATTACGTACACATTTATTTTTAAACATGGACAAATAATTCTGTCACCCTTATATGGGTGACATGACCGTCAATTTGTTAAATAGGTAGGTTTAGTGTTGAATAACAGTAAGGGAATGTTTAGTGTCGCCTCAGAGGCCCCATTGGAACGCTAAGGTTTAAGAATCTGCGGTTCCCGTATTGTTCATAGAGTGATCGTGGGTACCGAGCTCGCGGAAACGGACAATCACGAGTTAGCAATTCGAAAAATTGCACGGTGACAGGGCCGACTTCTCTTCCAACGAATCAAGATCATGGATGACGGTCCAGATTCCCGCGGGCAAGATCTGACAAACGACACCCGCTTGCCTGCTCGCGGAAACGGCCCGCCAGCGATCGCTTTGCAATTCCAAGTACTTTCTATTTTGCGATATCGTTGAAACGCATCGATCCAGTTCGCAACACTACCGCCTTGCTCTACGTAGCGGGAACTTTTCACGGTCAAGATCGAGAATCGAGATCGTGCACGATCTACGCCGGGGTTCTCCACTCTACGTAGAACGAAAGGGAACCTTTTACCGTTCGACGTCCGCGTTTTATTTTCGCGGCGGCTTGCTAATAAACACGTCGCTCGATTCATTAAGCCACTAATTGTCTAAATTTCTGTTTAAATTGATTGGCCAATTATAGAATTAAGACTTTAATCTCTTCAGCTGGAATACCACAGTAAATATTACGCTGGATAGTCATGCTGTGTAGTAGAAACATTTCGAAATTACAAGCTTGAAATTTTTTTTGTTAAAAGTAGAATTATCACTAGAACTACCAAACCAGTCATTTTGACTGATCCCTAGTTTTTTTCGCAATTATTGAAGTTATAGAAATATTTTCATTAGAAATGTTTGGATGTTCTTCTTTAATAACATACATGTCACAATAAGAATTATATAAATTTTAATGATGTTATAATGATTTTAAGATGCAGTTTCGTAATTATTACAAAGCAATGTATATCGCTGGATTTATTGTTCGGTAGTTCTAGTGTTAAACGTGTATTGATAATAAATATCTTTTTATTTGAAACTTGTAATTCCAGTTTTTATGATCATACAGTTTGAATAAAATTATTCGTTTAACCCTTAGCAGTTCAATGACTCCTTCGAGGCGACACTAAAAATTGTCATACTTAGATTTTGTCATATTTGCATTTAAATCAAAATATATTTGTCACGAATTGTCATATTTGCATTTAAGAAATCGATAAAAATTTAAATGTTGTTCGTACGAACAATAGTAATAAATTTAATATGCACGGAAAGAAATGAACCAAGTACAATGTAACTATTTTAGGCAAAAAAGATGTCTCGATTTTGGAATTAAAAGTGCTTGGAGTGCAAAGGGTTAATATATGCAAATGATAATCTATGTTATCTAAATGGTACACTGTGAAACATATTACTATGAATAAAGTAAAACTTAATGTTAAGCCCTTAAAATGAGAATTTGTCACATATAATATAATTTTACTAGATTGAATAAGTGTAAAATGTTTATACATTTATAATATATTTAAATAAAGGACTTACATTAATTATTGTTGCATAAATCGGAATAAATAATAAAAGTACCTTCTACCTAACTACCAACTAATAATAGATGAACTGGAAGACAATAAAGGCATTTAAACAATTTAAAAATTATTCTGCATGGAAATTCGTAATTTAAAAATAACCCACCACAATTTTTTCTTACATTACGAAACACTAATTATAGTATAATGTTCTGTAGAACATATCTATGTTATATGTCGAATGTTGATACAAGTGCCAATTACTTTCTTCACAAATTACCATAACCAAATTGAGTTTTTACAAAGAATAAAATTGATTTGCATAAATTGCAAGAAATATGAATCAAATACAAGTTGACCTCTTCTGGTAAGTAGTATAACATTTCTGAAATAATACAACATTATCAAATTAAAACAGAAAGGTTCCATGTTTCATTTCAGTGAATCACTTTGGTATCATTAAATACGTATACAAAATCTATAATTTATTCACAACAGGAGACCTCGTCAATATGATTATGCTAACATTGAATAGATAAATACTGCGATAGGAATGTGCAGTATCTTTTTCGATTTGGTTTCTACTTCGTAATTATATACGACGTAGTGTATGTTACCACGAAATGTGATCCGTTTAGATTACTCTGTTATTAGCGGATTGAATTTTTTTGACGAAGTATTACAAGGTTCAGAGAAAACTTCAAGACGATTATAGTAAAGTTTTTGTGAACTACTTATTTTAGGAACTTTCAAGGCCACTATGAGTTCTTTTATAAATAAACCGTTTTATAAACTGTTTTACATCTATCTGTTGGTGTATATTAAAGGTAAAATATAATTTTAAAATATTGGCTTATCCGGAAAGTTCGTGCCGACTTTGATGAACGATGGAAACGTATTTAAGTTTTCGTATATATTTATTAAAAATAAAAATAAATTGCCACGAACTTTTCGGAGAATCCAATATTTTCTCAAATCGGACGAACAAAATATCTGTTGTGATACTTATCGAAGTCGTATTAATGTCCACTAAAAGATAGGTGTACATTAATTGTAAGTTCATTTATAAAAAAATCATGGACACCTTAAAAATGCGACATCCTACCTTAATTCTATTTATAATCTATTCTATTTATAAATATTGTTGTTCGCCAGGCTATGCAATACATGTACTTAATTTGCAGCACTTACAATATACCATTTGAGCGTGGTTTTAATTTGTTACTGATTTCATCAGTTGTCTGTAAGATGGAGTAAATGTACAGGAAATAGTAGGGATTATTAGGGGTACTCATAAGTTATAAATTATTTTGAAATCTGAAACAAACTTCAATTATTATCAAGGATAGTTTGCCATCTTTCCTGCAAATTTTTAATCCCCTTTTTATAGAAATCCAGGGTCTATGAAGCAAAATATAAATGTTGTCACTTGTTAGCCTTCAGTACATCTCTATAAATATTGCAAATTTTCTTCATTTCTATCGTTGCATTAATCCTTTAAGATTTTCAATCCTTAAAGTTGCAAAAATTATTATTTAATGATTGCAGTAATATAAGATCAGCATATACTTTTATTTTCACTCAGAACTTAAAAGTTTAATGCAAGATTTACCATACTGGAGAAAATATGTCCAATATTTTCAAGAATCCTCGTCCGCAAAGGATTAAATCCCGCCTGAAAATGAAAAAGTAAGCAACGACGAATATGATCCTTGGAAGGTACGAACGCCGCCATTTTATTATATGGCAGTAAACAAAATGTATACTTCTTAGATTATTTGGAACACAGCTTGTTTTACTGAAAACTCAAAAAATATGAGTTTCTTCTGCAACGATCGGTATAGAACTAAAGATACGAAACCTCTTTCCAAATAATTTATTACATATGTGTGCCCTTAATATTTTCAAGACACGGGTTGTGCTTTGGTTATTCGTAAACAAACAGTAAACCTGTAAAGGAAAGGCTATGAATAAATTGGTACTTCTATTAGATATGACGGAACGATAACATTATACAATAGAACCTCCTTCATTATTTCGGTATACACGGTGTACTACTCTAAACAGAGAGTTATATCGCGCATAATGCAGTTGCCAGCACGTATTAAGGCAAGCATAATCGTACGTGTTAATATTGTAGGATACGAAGGCCTACGCTGATTAGCATGCTCTTTGATCGGTCATAGCTATTTAGTTGATATATTGCGTTGCTCAGACGTTAATTAAACGGAAGCGGTATCAGTTTAGGCACGATGTCTCCATTAATTCCCATTGTTTTTAGGACTATCGGCAATAAACTTTGCACCGATATAACTGCGGCGACTTATCAACCGGAAACGCTGTGGATTATACTAATTAATTCTTTGTAAGCTGCACCTTTTCGGACGTTGTCTACCAGCAACTCGGCGCCATTTTGACGTGAACATTTGCTGCTAGGAATTGTTATACAGGGTGTTTGCGAAATCAATCAGGGGATGATTTCTCGCACGAAATCGAGTCGAAAATATACAATAAAGATTTCTCATACAAGTGTTCAGTTTCAAGAAAATCGAGTTTGATATTTTGTAACGTGCGCGTGCATTAATTAATTAATTCGTCGAGCAAGATTTTGTCTACAACAGCAAGGAAGACATTTTCAACATTTGTAAATTGCTGGAATAAATCAATTATTGAAATTTACGGCTAATTGTTAATTCAATTCAAACTTGATTTTCTTAAAAATGTAGCCCCATATGAAAAAAAATTATAGTCCTATTTTTCAACTAGATTTTACATGAGTATCACGATTTTGCGAACACTCTGTATTGTGTAGTACAGTTTTTGAATCAAATAAGATATTGCAACGATGTTCGATTTATATGAATTTGTAAATATTGAGGAACATATATTTGTACAAAAAAAAAACAATATTTATTTGTTATAATTTTCTATAGTATGACAAATATTGAAGCAATTCCCAATATGCATTGCAGGTTGATTTGTGCAAGTTTTATAATAATAAATTGTTTACCTGTCAGAACAAACAATACAGGCCCATTTTCTTCCCAATTAATATTTATATTTTTAAATTTCTTATGTTTATACATTTACGTATAAACGTCTATCCGGAACTCGTCTTCGTTACTACTTGTATAACGAGACTCTCTCGTGTTTGGTCGTTTCGCCATTGTTGGGATAAAAAAATGGATAAATATTTATTTATAATTGTAAATTATGAAATCGCAAAATAATAGTTACCAAAAGAATACCACTTTTTTAATGCTCTGACTTATTAATGCGGAAATCTATCTATAACGCTTCTGTTAGCACCGAACAAACATTTGCAGAATGGGGTGAAAAAGGTAATCCGGCGCAAGATTTGAGAGTCGATTGCTTCAAGGGGAATACACTTTGGAGCGCCTAAAAAATAGTGATTTTTAGGAATTTTTTCTCAATAACTACAAAGCGAATCATTCTCAAACTTTCATGATATTATGTTCTATATTTAAACAATACACAAAATTTTCTATTTTAGTGATTAATATATTTTTTTTCGCAATATTTATAAATCTTCATAGCTCAGCGCCACGCGCATCGTCAGATTGTGTATATCCTAGAGCCTCTAATTTTCATCTGAAACAGGAAAACAAAAGTTTTTTTTAATCCTTATAAAATTATCTCGTCGGTGAACTAAAAAAATGTTGAGCTTTATTGAAAAAGTTACGATTTTTCGCTAAAAATTTCGACTTCATAATGTAAATTGAAAGGAAAAAATGCAACTATTTAGGAATTTTTTAGTTCATCTACGACATTTTATCATTACCTAACGAAACATCGCCTTAAGAGCTCAATTGGTCCAATAGATCGTTCTGTATCGTGTACCCAAGATTCAGAAATATGATATTGAGAAAAACGCGTTTAAAGTTTTTCGACTGTTAGAGTAGTAGTTATTGAACACTTACTTCTGGAGGAAACTAATCCGCTGTACCAGGGCCATATAGTAAGCCTTCTGTGGCTTCAAAAAATTCATTTTGCTCCATTTGGTGCATCCTACGAGAGATTCGTGCCTCTTTTGTGCTGTTTTGTCTGCGG
>CM052093.1:10539406-10629357 GCA_028453745.1 Agapostemon virescens | reverse complement strand
ATGATATTGAGAAAAACGCGTTTAAAGTTTTTCGACTGTTAGAGTAGTAGTTATTGAACATTTGCTTCTGGAGGAAACTAATCCGCTGTACCAGGGCCATATAGTAAGCCTTCTGTGGCTTTAAAAAATTCATTTTGCTCCATTTGGTGCATCCTACGAGAGATTCGTGCCTCTTTTGTGCTGTTTTGTCTGCGGCGTTCGTGTCTCGTTATGCGCTGCGCGTCATACGTATCGGCAAAGAATCTGCATTGTTGCCCGATATTAATATTTAATACATTCATTATTTTTAATATAGCTTAGTAGCCCTCGTTAAAAATGCCAACCGCAATAAAGGCGGAGGTTTCGATAATTTTTGCTCCAGAATTTAGATGCTTTGGATTTAGGCGCCAAATCGTTGAATTGAAACTTTCATTGTAATTCTGTGTGTGTCCACCTAGACACCTGGTTAATAAATCCTCCTTTGAAAGTTCTTCATATATCGGTTTTAAATGTTTAAGGACACTTGGGTGAAGTGGACTAGGATGATTAAAATTATCTGATTCACTTTTCGCTTCAGCTTTGCGCCACTTACATCTGACGCTTACCTGTTCGGCTAGCTGTATCTCCCAAAATACATAAAATTTTGCTCCGTAATTTTATACACGTATTCTAGACACATACTGGAATCAATTTCACTGCAAGCAATTTTAATTCCTAACTCGAGACATTTCTTTATCCTAGAATAATTCCATTGCACGTGGTTCGTTTTCTTTCGTGCATATCAACTTTGTTACTACCGGTCGTACGTGTAACACTTGAATTTTTATTTACTTCTTAGATACAAACATTGTAATGTAAAAATTGTTTTGAATAATAGTCTGTCAATTTTTAGTATCGCCTCAGAGGAGCCATTGGAGTGTTAAGGGTTAATAGAAACGTATTTTTGTAATAATTGGACTCGACCGACGGAATCTACTGATAGCCTAGTGTTGTACGTTATTATTTTTATGATAATAATGAACTGGATATTCACCGCAGCGCAGCTCCTTAATTAACTCGAATCTTGTATAATTAATTTAATATAATGTTTTACGACTTACACAATGTTTAACCATTTGCGGTCTCGCAGAATGAGACCGTCATGCTAAGGATTTATGAGATCGTGCAACGGTATGCACCAGAATAACCGAGGAAGTCAAGTGCATCGATTAAGTTCCGATTTTCGAGTTCGTACCCAGTAGCTACCGTTTCTTCATGCAAAGTAAGAATTTTCTATATAAAAAGGTTTGGGAATAAATTAGCAAAATCAGATCCCATGTATTCTTATGCAAATTTGATACAGAGCAGTTTCTATTTAGAATGTATCAAATGGCACATCAATGATCTCAATCTTCAAGCTCACGAGCATTTTTCACCACATTAACGTTTCATTAACTGTTCATCAATCACTGTCGGCATCCTTGTCATAACTAGTTGTATGATTAGAATATCATTATAGCGAGTTTCTTACATTAGAACGTTTAGTTTTAGAAACAAAAAATAAACACAGGAGCCGAGTTCGGCGAATTCTGCAAGTGGGAGAATACAACTTCGAGAAAATACTTAAAAACTGTAAATTCCACTGTGTAACTGTAGTAATGTTAGTAACCCACGAAGAAAACATAGGTTTTAAACTGTCGGATTACTTCTCAATCTTTTCATGTGAGACTTACGCTATTCTGGAGGGACTGAAGTACATAGAAAAAGCTAATAACAAAGGCAAATTCATTATCTACACGGACTGTAAAAGTGCCCTCGCAGCTCTACATGATACCGAACCTGAAAACCCTATTATTAGACAAATTATTGAAAAGTACAATGAAATTCTGTCAAACAAACAAGCTACTGAAATTTTGTTTGGGTGGATTCCATCACACGTTGGAATTACAGTGAACGAAAAAGCTGATAAAGTCGCAAAAGAGGCCGCAAAGTCATCTCGCCATACTCTCGATATACCTACGTATCACAAAGAGGTTTTTAAATTGGTTCACAAGACTCTCAAAGAACACTGGACTTGTCCTGCAAAAACGATCATATTTCACATATCCATCGTATCAGAAATGACATCTTCCAATCTAGCCCGGCACTATCGTTCAACAGAATGCATCAGGTTGTGTTGACCAAACTAAGGATTGGTCACACAAACCTGATTCATGCCTACATAATAGAAAAGAAAAACCAACCAATATGCAACAGCTGCCAGTCTACTAATTCGATCGAACATATCATTACGGAGTGCCGAAAATACCAACGGGAGACAAGTCTATACCGATTCAACGAAAATATCAAAGAAGCCACTAGTACTGTAAACTCTTGTTTAAGCCTTCTGCAATTTTTAAAACATATAAATATCCTGCAATTAATTTAACCTAATTTTTATATTTATTATACTGTATCTGTATGCTAAGCGTACTAGATCTTTTCACTTAATTTAGCTAAATTTCTGTATTTATAAAAAATAAAAAATAAAATGTTACGAATCGATTGCATCATTCATAATTTCTGAAAACTAGATCGGTTAGATCATCAGCATCAGTCAGCCAATCCAATTAGCAGTGGATCGACGTCTAACGTTGCCACAACCGTGGACTCGAAAAGTGTAACATCGAAGACGATAAGAAACTTCAGTTTTAAGAATGAAAAAAGATCCTCTATTCTCATCACTGAACAAAGTCTCACTTAGTATGTGATTCTTTCCGGGTGCATACAAGTGTAGCGACGGTTTCCTATTTCTCACGATCTCTCCTCAATTATAGACGAATCGTTCGTTAGTTGGTCTTATTGATATTTGTTTTGTGAGACCCGCGAGTTCAGGGACGTTCGTCGATGCCTGAATGCCTCGTTACAGTTCGTTCTTGCCGTTAGCTGAAACGTATTGAATGCGAGCGCGATGGTGATTAATTAGGAGGATGAGGTGATTTTCCTGGAGGCTTCAGAAACGAGGAAGTATCCTTGAAGGACCGTGCCGATCCAGGAAGAGCCTGCTCGGATGAGGCAACCTGATCGAAACCTAATAACACCGACAACCAGCTAGAAACACTGCTTCTACCGAACCCTACATGGATCGCTGGAAGTAGAAACTGGAAATAAGATCTCGAGTTGGTTTACACGGCGTTGATTCGTCCGGCTCTCTTCTTTTTATTGTGTAGAATCGCTAGACAATTCGCAGGAATAAAAATTCATCGATATATGAACGATTAGAAACTACAATAGAATATCGGGGGATAAAAGGTAAACAAATTTTCAGCTTAACCCTTTGCACTTGAACGGTGACTCGCAAGCATCGCTGAAAACAGCTGCAGCACTGTTTAAAACAATCTTTACATCGCTATGCTTGTGTCAAAGAAATTTGTAAAAATTTAATCGTTGCAAGGACTAGTAGTAGCAAACAAATTTCGTATGCATAAGATGAAATATATCGTGTAGAATGAAAATTTACTACGCCAAAAAAATGCCTTGGGGTTGGAGTTAAAATCAGCTTGGAGATTAAAGAATTAAAAATGGTATTTTGTAGTTTTCCATCGTGTGATATCTTTTAAAACAATCTCCACTTATTCTCATTCTCATAATTTTCTTCTACTTCACAATCACTTGTAATTTCTAATTGCGTAATTTTGAATCACTGGTATAAATATTTTCAAAACAACCGTTATCACGTTCTATTTCAAATTCAGTGTTCGAAGAGTAAAAATAAAACTCGTCATTTGTTAAGACGCGAATAGTGCTTTACAAATATTTTTTAATGAATGAAGAGGATTATGGTACGTCCGTGCCATAAATCTAGATCTGAACCGCCAGGTATTAACGAGCGCGCGACCACCCTCAGTATGGTACCTGAGACGTACCGTCTGGAGGACATTTTGATACTATTCTCACCCCATCAGTGCGGGGTGGGTGGAAAATTAAGAAGCCAATCAGGGTTTACATATATTTTTGTAGGTACTGGTGATAGATATTTAACACTTTATTTTACTTACTTTAACAAAATTTGTAAAATATTATTTCGAATTCTACATATCTCTGAAGCTTGCTGACTTAATATAATATAAGATCAATATTCTTTGCTGTGGTGGCTGAGAACAGACATACGACTGGAACGGTAAAAAAGTGGCTGAAAGTGGACATACGACCGCAAAGGGTTAACCCTTTGCACTCGAAGCAATTCAACTCCAAAATCGAAACAATATTTTTATCTATAAAAGCTCTACTGTAGATACTTCATTTCCTTTCGTTCATACGAAATTAATTACTATGACTCGTACTTAGAATTTTAAGATTTTTATCAATTTCTCAACTGCAAACCTATCGATGTACAAGTTGTTTAAATAATGGTATTGCAAGTTTTAGTGTCGCCTTAGAGGCGCCATTCGAGTGCAAAGGGTTAATATTATATGGCTAGACAAACGAAATTGTTACACCGAGTCCAAAGTATAATCATTTCTCTTTTGTAATAACATTTACAATGAACTTGTATGGTTGCGAGTTTAAAATCTTTATTAGAAGTCGAAACAAGAAAATGGAGTCGATGACGCGTTCGACGGTAACTACATTGACAGTTATATTTACAGACCTGGTATATTCCTAAAATTCGTCAGACAAACGGCAGTGAGGTGCGCGTATATCTGACTGAAAACCTTGAGAAATTGCGTGTACATCTTGGTGAAAAGTGTGGGAACGGAAAAGCCGTTGCAAACAGACCCAGCATTGGTCAGTTGCGGTTGGCAGTTTTCTACGGAATAGAGAAAGGCGTGTCTCTAGAGAGAATTGCATCGAGAAGCAGTAATCAAATTTTGCATTCTGACCAAGAAAATATCTGATACTCACGATTAGAGGGCACCGAATGACGATTGTATCCGGCATCGTGGATATGCTCACCCGGATGTAAATGTAACAAAGTTACAATGCAGCGGGCACAGAGACTGTTATTAAGGAGATGAGTTTCATCTGCAAGGAAGTTGCTCATTCGCGGAGCAGTTTCGAGTAATCGAATTACTAGCTAGAAAATAATAACATACGCAGAATGTCTTGTTCGTCACGTTTTAAATTCAATATAGAGACACATTAGCACGTGTTTGGAAAATTGTGATTTTATAGTGTCTGAAAAGAAATTTTCATTCATTAATTATTCTACTTTTATCCAGTATGGGCTTTATCTTTTTCATAGTAATTTTATCTTTCATTTTTCATCTCCGACCTTGAGACGAGTTTCATCCTTGTAGCTGAACGTTTTGATGAAAGTTATTTGAATTTAAAGAGTATCCGAATACTTTCGTGAGACATTGTATATAGGTATACGGATATGTTGAAAGTTCGTAAGGATTAAATGATTTATGTGTGTGTTATGTCATAAATCACACTACGCATAAATAAAAATGAAATCTTACCGTAAACACACAGTACATCATTCTACTGTAGCGGTCTACGAGCCGACAGAAAGTTATATGTTCCCATAGTAAATTTTCTTTTATGTAAGAGCATTTTTCGCACCGTTAAGTTTCAAGAGAAAGAATAAAAATTATAGAACTACGGTTCGATCGCGAAGGAAGCATCAACAAGTTCAATTTATACGTTCCGAAGAAAAACTTTCATCATGTTCCTTGTGAACGTCCGGAAAACACTTTTACCCATCGGTTATCACGTGGCGACGAGGAACAGCAAAAAGCTTTCTACCATACTTTCGCAATATGGCAGGTAGCAGTTACTACTAAAAATATATATTTATATAACTTGGTAAATATTTACTGCAAATTATTATGTCATAAAATTAAATTATGTTATAGATACCTTACGCATAAATATAATAAATCTTTCTTATTATACCATAATTGCAAATTACAATGTATATTTTGTTCTCGTATATAGTTGTTATCTTATTCTACGTAGTTGAAAATGTTTACGGCTTCATAACATTTTATGTGGCAGGTAATAAGCGGAAGATATTGAAGTATATTTAAAGTGTATAACTTCGTAAAATCAACGTTGTATAATCGTATTAAGCTTTCCAATATCTGAAATTCCTATTATTAAATAATCGAGACGAGTTTTCTAAGCGATTTAAAAAACGGTTGAAGTAATGAAGGTTCATTACAGTATATATTTTGATAAAGTACTTGTGTATCCTGGTACGCAGGCAGTAACATGATTTTATCTCTCTGTTAACCCTTTGCAGTCGAAGTTGTTTTAACTAAAAAATGAAAGCATTTCTTCTGACGTAGGATAGCTTTATTCTACATGAATTATTTCATCTTATGTATATGGGGGTTTTTACTGTTGCTCGTCCTTACAATCCTAAAATTTTTATAAATTTCTTAAATCTAACGATAGCAGCGTTAAAATTGTTTTAAATAACAGTGTGGCAATTTTTCGTGGCGCCTCAGAGTCGCCACTCGAATGCTAAGGATTAATATCAATTCTGTTCTGTAATATAATGTTATAATAAAAATTATAATATATTTGGAAACATAAATAAAACACGTCAGTAAATAATAATAATTAGTAGTATACTTTTGGTATCATTCATCAATCTGAGATGACAAAATTTCGTAACAAATCATTCGCAACAACGTCTATAACAAAAATTTCAATTCACATCGTACGTCTTCAGTTTTAAATGAACGACTAAAGACAATTTCGATGAATCCATTATTTTTGCATTAGCGTCATGATCGATCAGAAATTTTCCTGATTACTATCACCATCATACTGAATACTGCGTAGTAATACTTCTAAGAAATTGTGTGTGAGAAGTTGTAGAAAACGAGGAGACTAATTAATTCGGGCTCGATAAACAGATTGTGGGACCCCTTCACACTTTAACAAGTACCAGACATTTTTGCTGGTATAGTAGCCGTGATATAAAGTTATTTTGAAATTAAATAAAACAACATAAAAATAATATTCATTATATGATTTCTTTAGTTGTCGCTGCAATAATAACGAAAATAACGAGACAATAATAAATAAAAAACGTAACGGTACTAGGAACTATCGCGATAACAAGACTGCAACAATAATTCCAAGAATATCGCAGCAATAAAGACGTTCTCGTCGAATGTTACGCGCCTTCATTCTCGCTAATTAGAGATTCTTCGTGGGCGAGTTTGCAGTATCCAAAAAGCCTTAATGATATTTGAATACCCATCCAAATGCGGACATTCATGAAATTCACAATCGTAAAATTAAACCAGAAGAAGAAATCATAGAAATGATCATGTTGTTAAAGGGAATTGTTAGTTACTGTATAACGAAGCTCTCACCTCATACTAGAATCTGGTTAATTTCCACAATAATAAACCGATGTTCAATGCCATTAATTTAATGATAATCACTCTTAAACGACGCAATGGCGCCGGTCACCGGTGACCACCGTGGCATGCAACGTGTTAATCTACATATATAGGTTTGCAATTGTTGATTTCCCGTTGCATAAATTATTTTATATTGAAGAAAAAAATTCTGTCCATAGAGGGTTAATAAACTGTCCTACGTTAGGTGATTTCTCCTCCTTAATCAACTAGTCGCCGCGTATCCAGAACAAGAATTCCTGGTTGGAAGACGTCGATAATATAATTCTAGCGTAGTAGGATAAAAGAAGTGGGCAGCAGCAAGTTCTTGGGATTGCTCGCGTTATTGCGTGGTCGCCTCGTGTTCACAGAGTCTTAGGGGTCAGCTACGTGGCAGCAAGGACACCATAAATCGACGGGGGTCTCTTGAAGCAACGCGTTTCTAGACAGAAGCGCGAAGATGAAAACGATACGTGGCGCGAAGAGGTTAACAGTCCCAGCATCGAGGGGAAGGGTATCGGAATTAATGGTCGATCGGCCTCGTTTTAGGATATGCAGCAGATGGTCGGTTAGCAAAAAGAATCCAAACGAGTCCGACTACGGGGGGATCGAACCTTTGCTTCCACCTGAGAACGCTGGTTATAGCGCAGCTCCAGATCTGCTCAGTTCCTTTCTAGCCACGATTTGCCTCCTAGGGCATCACGAACCTTACTTTTCAGCCCTTTATCGCACCGCGTGCCACGTATCGCGGGGAGCCCATTGCCATAACCCTGTGCAGCCTCGGGGCTAACAAGGACAGTCAGGAAACCCGGAAACCGAGAAAATTATGAAACTTTATAGGCTAGTGGAGTAAGCCATCGTTGCTCTGATTTATAATATTGGAAAGCTGATTTATCTGGATGACGTACTGCATTCCGGGACAAAATATACCGGACGATATTAAGATTTATATTTAGATATTAAATTGAAAAAGATTAAAAAGATATAAATTTAAAGATATTACATATCAAAAAATTTCTTTCTCTTAGGTTATTGTATACTAAGCGGTATTCATTTACTATGAATAGTTATTCGTTTTTGTCATTTACCTTCTTCACTTACAAGACTACAAATAAAAAGCATACAATAAAACATTACACACATATAAAAAACATACACGATAGGCGTATTGACTGACCTTTAAATAAAATTTTTCTGTTAGTAAAATCAGATATTTAAATAAAAACAGAAGATAGGACATTGAACATTAGCTTCGTGCCTTAAAATAGTTTATGTATAATAGATTTGCAGACAATGATGGTATTTCTTAATCAAAATGATTCATAATATTTATATTCTAAGATCGAACGTTTCATATGCAACAGTCTAATGTAGATTATTTCGGGATAAGGTTAATAATATACACAAGTAAAATTAAATTCAATTTTACCAACCCATTTCGTTTCGTTTGGTAAACACTTTGTTTTTGTCAAAATTTTGATAGAAACTTAAAATAGTAAGGAATTACTGCGTAATATTACTCTGGCTAATTGTGTGTAGTCTAGTTTGATTTGCATTTGTAGAATTTTGTCGAAGTGGAGATTGTGGATAATATTAAGCACACAGGCATGCCCAAATTAGTAATGACAAGAATAATGTATTTTTATCAATTTTCACTATAAAACCAACGTTTTACACTAATTTTACCGATTTCATTTATAGAAGCAATCAACGTTATTCACAACAATTGTTAGTTACTCAATTAAGAATTTTCTTATTTACTGTACGCAACAATATAATTTCAGTATGAAAACGTTTGACACAACATATTTGGGAAACATTTGTTTTTGTTTCGGCATCAGTAAAGATTTCCTCTTTGAATGTTCAGCAGTTAATTTAATAACGAGTCAATATTTGATTAATTAATGGTTGGAGTTGTGTGATTAGAGTTTATTAAAACAGATAATTATGAATTAATCAACAAAGTAACAGTGTAACGGCTAAAATAAATATTAGTGAAATGAGAATTTTGCTGAATAAATTTGGTATGTTCAGCAGTTTACCTTGCTTCTTAAAATGTTTTATAAAATGAAACACAATTTCTTCATAAAATATTAAAACAGTTTAGCCGAAGGAAGTAAAGGATTCTCAGTATTTTATAAAATTGTACAAGATCGATTTGATAATCGTTAAATAAACTGCGAGATTGTAGACGCTACAAGCTGTGACGATGATGGCTAACATGACAATAAATTGATGTTCAGTGGCATTTAGTTTACATCAATCGCTTTTAACACTAGAACTGCCGAGTAATAAATCCGACCGATGTATATTGCTTTGTAATAATGACAAAATTGTATCCATTCGGATCTCGTATAATTTTTACAGTAATGTCTGCTTCAATGAAGAAATTCATTCGAAACTTTCTTGTGAAAATATTTTTATAATTTCGGTAATTGTAAACGGAAAAAATCAGGAAGATAATTAAAAAAGTAAACAATTCAATAACGCCGATCATCGGAACTCCCACCACGGACGACGTGTTAATTAGTTCGTGTAAAGTTTCAAGACGCCCGAAGAAAATCAAAAAGATTAATAGAAAAGAAGTAAAGTCTAATTTTTACGAGAAACTAGGAGTCTCTTCCGTGGTCCGTTGGCAAAGTAAGTCAGTCGAATGGCTTAGAACTGTTTTGTCCAGGATAGTTCTGGTCGACAGGGCTTTCATCGAGTTCTTCTCGGCCTCATAATTATCCTCAGCCTTGTTTCGAGGCGCGCCGGTTGTAGGTAACAGTTTCGAAAACAAATGTTCGAACGGGTTCGTCGGTTCGTTTACGACGATGTTCCACTCCGATTCCGCGAATATGTCGGACACGGGTCGTTCACCATATTAAATGGGAGCGAACGATCATCCACGGCCGCGGACACTTGTCACATTAATTCCACCATAATCATTTTTCAGATATGCCGTGCTGCGCCGCGCGGAGCGGCGCAGGCCAAATTGAATCTGATGCATAACATCCGTGTAACAGTATTTGAGGTTGATGAACGATGTTTAGATCGGGGTATCGGCATAGCGCACGTGCTTTGTGAAAAATGAACTTGAACTATACGCGCTAATATGAATGAATTACTCAGTCCATTTATTACTTCAAATATCCACTCATGTCATCGGATTTTCACGAATCATTTTATCAGAATTAGAAGAACAACAGAATTTCTTTTTCTGTTTCGCATATTTCTTATAGCAAACATAAAATGAAAATATTATTGAAAGCTAAAACGCAAAGTGCGCACGTTCTTTTGTATTCATACTTACGTATTTATACTCTGGGACAAAAAGAGAGAACACCTTACATTTTCACATATTTTGTGTTAGAAGCTGATTAAGATACACATTTTCTTTCACGGATAACTCAGAGCATGTCTGTGTATACTATTTACGAAATATCGTCCACAACATACACTTCGACAGGATCCTAACATAAAAAATGTGAACACTATTTTTCGCAAGCGGGACAAAATGATAGCACATGTACAGTGGCGCACGAAAGTATTCGGACACTCTTTAAATCTAAATAACTTTTTCAAAATTGAACCAAACGATTTGACTTTTCTGGAGCAACTAGAAGCATTGACTTACTAAATGATATGCAAAAATAATTTTGAAATATTTCTAATTGGTAGAAATTACGTGGAAAAGTAGAAAAGACATTTTTTAAAACATTTTTATTTCAACTCGTAATGAAAATTTAAAATATGCGTTTTTCAGAACTGTGTTAGTTATACGCATGCTGAAAATCTCACCGAAATCGATTAACGCGGGGAAAAATGACACGTGTAGAAAGATGTAAGAATTTCTGGAATTTAAGCTTAAACTGATCAAGAATCGTGAAAAATTGCGATTTTCACCATTTTCAATGGCATGTAGCTTGTGTGTACGTCAATCGATTTTAATGAATTTTTCTGCATGCGTATAACTATCATAGATCTACCAGACGCGTCTTTAAAATTTTTTATTGTGCGTGGCTCAAATAAAAAATATTTAAAAGGTTCTTTCTTTATTGATCATGTAATTCATACCAATTCCAATAATTACGAAATTCATTTTGCCTATCATTCATTAAATCAATGAAACTATTTGCTCAAGAAAAGTCAAGACGTTTGGTCCAATCTTAGAAAATTTATTTAGGTTTGAAGAGTGTCCGAATACTTTTGTGTGCCACTGTAGTTAATCTACGCTTTCCAGTTACACCGAAACTTGCGAATTGCGAACATCAACCTAGGAACGTCGTTAACTCTCTATGAACCAAATTTTTGTTTTTAATCCAAAAAAAATTGGGGTAACGAAAAATCAAAAATTATAAACCTATATATGCAAATGAAAAAATATTTTTCCGTTTAAACAATTTTATTGCAATATATTCACTATGTGACTTTCAGGTAACAATGGCCTATAAAATTTGCACTTCTGTGCATAAAAGCTTAAGCGTAAAATTCTATAAAACAATTTGCACTTGACGTTAAACATTTTATTTTTGAAATCTCTTTGTTGGATCACATTGCAGTGCATACATATTGGTATAGTCAACTATATTGCTTATAATTTCCTTGTCAAATAGTTTTCGAAAATAGGTCACAGGAGAATGGGGTGCTTCGGGGACATTAGGGCAATCTCCTTTCCAAGGGCGATAACAACTATTATTACTCGTCTGGGATAGTGGTTGCCAAACAATTCTTTGTGGTCCTGCATCTTCCTCATCTGACGAGGATCGAGTACTAAATTCTTCGTCACTGTCAATGACATTTATCCGTCGTTGGGGAAATACTATTACATCTTCATTGGACTCGGAATCTAATAAGGAATCATCGGATCTATTACCGCTAATGCGTCTAGTTCTAATTCCTCTGTTATTTCTATCTGATTTTGTATTCATATTTCGGGTATATGATGTATAAATCTGAAAACAGGAGAAAGCACAAGCTTTATCCTAAATGTACTGAAATCTGCCACTGTAACCTCAAAGTTACAAAATTGTATCATAAAAAAACAGTAACAAATTGAAAATTGAAATGTAAACAAATAGGTTGCTATTGATATACGAATCCAGAGCTATTATGTGCACTATTTTTAGTTTGGTAATCACTGACAAAAGCACAAATAATATCAATTGGATCAATTGGTTTCGCTTATTTTTACTGCAGACAGTTTACACAGCATTTATTTTGTTATTTCGGGTTGACGAGCCTAGCAACGGTCATAAATATTAATATTGGTTGTCTTGGCAACTTTATAGAATTAAGATTTACGCGCCATCTCATGAAAAAAGCTATAATTATTTGGTAAAATGTCGATAAATTAAAATGTGACCTGAAAGTTACACGGGCTCATAGAGGGTTAATAAAATCTGCGATATTATTTTGTGTTTTACATTTGTTTAAAAAAAGGCGAAATATTATAAAAAAAAGGTCGCGGAAAGAGATTGAACGCGTGTGAAATCGACACTATAATAAAATTGAATGAAGAACAATATTCAGTGACTAAAATAGCAAAAATTGTGAATAGAAGTCGAAAAATAACAATGTCAAAAATAAGCATTATTTTGTTTAACATTGATTAATGTGAAAGATGTACAAATTAAATGAATAAAAACTATGTTTCTAGCATTTAAAATAAGTGCTTTTTATCATTACAAAACGACGATTTCTTTTAGTCCATTAACAGTGGAGATATGCAGGAATAACTCCTCGAGTATCATGGTGTTCGAATATTAACTCCGGTCACTGTATACAGAACAATCACTTGTACATTCTAAAATGTTTATCTTGTTTCCATCAGCTGATGTTTTTTAGGCTGGATTGTGTGTTGCGTTATCCACATTCTCGACGTTTCGAAAATTCTTTATAATATTTACGAAGGCAAAACATGAAAACCTATTACGATCGGGAAATCTTTCACCATACGCACGGACCGCATCTCTCATAATTCTATATCATTCATCGTAAATGATAAGTATTTCCACTTTCTCTGCTATCCTGTAACGTATTTTTGTACATTGTACACAGACCGATTATTACGAAGCGGTACTGTAGTCAGTAATCAAAGCGCTACTAATATTTGTGGGTACACATAAGCGTACAATGTGATTGAAAGTTTTGTTATGTTTTCTGACCCGTATCGGTCATTACAATAGCGGCATGTCAATACCCAGAGAAGACACGAAAGTATTCACAGAGTGCTTCGAGGCAATATATTATCTTCCGCAGTTGACCTTGAGTGACCTTAAATGACCTTCCTGGGAAGTCAGTGTACACTCGTCCATCAATTTATGTGAATATTTGTTTTTCGCAGCGTGGAACTTTTTATACGCGGAACTGATTTACAGGATCTTATTTTACGCAGTCAGATTTTTTATTAGATATTAATGTGTGTGTGTGTGTGTGTGTGACGCATGACGTAGAAAGAAATTTTGTTGCGTTAAGCCCACACAAGGCGTTGTCTTTGACCACTGGGTCGCAGAGCAGAAGCGGACAGTGCTATTTTGGCCATTGAGAGGGTGACATTGTTACTATACTAATCAAATTTGTAATTTACATTTTTATATATAAAATATATAAATACGTAATGTATATTTTCTATAATGACAGATTCAATTTACACGATTTTTATTCGCCTAAATAAAATCCACGTGGAATGGATATTCACGTAAATTGAGGGACAGGTGTTTTAACTTGTAACACTCTTTCAGAAAAAACGAAATAAACTTTCATCTTTCTTTGACCCCTCTATCTATAAAAAAATTAGTAAGTTTGGTCTCAGGCGTTTTCTTTCATCATTAAAAGCAACTCAGATGGCTTGTTTTAAATGCTTCACCGTGCATAATATTATCTGGAATGGAAACAGTAAGTGTAAATGTATATGCATATAATAGAAAACAAAATAATTTAATCTACTTTAATAAAATGTACCACTGTTTTTTCTGTTTTGCTTTAAACTACTGTGATTATGTGATTATTTTTCATCAAACGGCGTATACATATTTTTTCAATCACACTTTTATATTTAAGAAGAACTTAAAAAATTGTTTAAACTAGGATTTACATGATAGATCGTTAAATATGTGGTGAAAGAAACATTATCGACAAAACATAATAGTTGCTACTTGTTAATACTGTAAATAGAGAATTAACTAGAAAGATCAGCACCTTTTGTTTCCACAGATCATCGTCGAAACGATGATAATGATTTTTAAGGGGTTGTTCAAGGTGTTCCATGAAACTGGCGCAGAATCGACCATTTTTTGTAGCCTCGCCGCTCGTAAACTTTGCTTTAAGGTTTTTCCTAGGAGTTTGTATGTACGAACCCTTCGTACCTTTTATGGTTACGCTATCATCTATGGAATCTTGTAAACGTTTGAACAACCACCGAAGAAGTTCCCGTACGTCATGTTAGGATGACTCGTTGCATGCAGGACACTTCAGAAACAAGTTCTGCAAACTGGATAATTCACTTACCATTTAAAGATACGTATAACGTGCCGGTACTGCAGTTTAAAAAAGTCAATTTACTAGTCTGTTGCGTTTTACACTTCGGTGGAAAACCACTGATCGAACACTTTTAATTTTCCCATTCGTTATTTAAATTGCATAAACCACCTGTATAAAGTATTCTACATTTCGGTTCATATGAAATCAAATTTCCTTGCTTTTGAATGATTCCCAATGGTTTCAAACGATGCGAAATCGCTTGTTCAGTCTCTGATAATACAAGTGCAAGTTCTTCTTGCATTTGGCACGAATCGTCACTTAATAATGGTTCCAATTCTGCGCCTTCATACACTTTCGGCCTTCCACTACGTTCTTTGTCTTTGACATCAAATTCACCGTTCTTAAACTTTTGAAACCACTTGCGACAACTTTGCTCGCTTAATGCAGCCTTACTATATGCTTCTACGGCCAGTCGATGCACCTGAGCTGCAGATTTCTTCAAATTGAAGAAGTAAATCGGAACTTCCCGCAAATGCCGTTTATTCGGCACTCGATTGTAGAAGTTGTGCAAAAGTTGTATAAAAAGTTGTACAAGTTGACAGACGTGCAATTTTATGATATGACGTCTTACATCTGACATTAGCCGCCATAACTTACTGGTTGCAGTATCTGATTTCGTACGGCGGAGACTTATTTGTATCACCAATAGTTTCATTAAGTTAACCCTTTGCACTCGAGACCTTTTCCGTGCGGACGAACCAGTAACTCGAGATGTTTCGGAGCATTTTTTGTGTATTTCTTACCTTTAACTTAAAATGATTACACATACAAATTACCGTATAAAATTTTTGTATTTTAACATTTTGCGTATCTTCCGTTATCTTCCCTGTCCTATCTTGCGTTATCGTCCTAATCACCTTTAGGAAAATAATTTCTTAAACATTAATCTTTGTAATTTTGCTTTGTACGATATTTGATGTAACAACTGCCAAGATTCATGCCCGGTTTTTCGAGAAAAATATTAATAATAATATATTGTTTGATGTCTTCTGCCGGGTTTATTTCTTTGAGAGCAGACTCTGCAATCTTGCCTAACTCCTGTTAGAATAGTATGCAGCTTTCCATTCAGGCGGATGTCTTCGAAATTGGAGGTTGAAGTTGAAGCTCGGTTACGTGTCTGTCGAAAATCTCCAGTCAGTTCGTTAACTAAGTTTTTCACATATCGCAGGTGACTAAGCGGCTGTTCTTTTCTCTGCTGTTTAGTGGTTTTATAAAGAATGTAAGAATTTATTAAACAAATTTCTAGGCCCTCAAAATAACAGTTTACGCCACCATTTCAAAGATTTTCTCAGGAAACAGTACGTTGAGGCATACTGATCTGCACGATCGACACCGCCCATATGTTTTTTATAATTTATTACAATATTAGGCTTTTCGACGGTAACTTCAATACCATGCCATAAAATTCTTTTTACAGGAGTCATTCCTGCATTATTCCCATTGGTCAGACATGTGACAACCCTCGTGTCCATCCATGCTATAACTATTTCTTTTACAGCATGTTACTGTAGATTTCTCGCGAAATTTTACATTTTTTATTTGATTTGGCAGATGCTTCCTATTTATTAAGATTATAGGATTAAGATTAGGATCTTATTCGCATGCCGCTTGTTTTTCTAAAAGCGCCAAGGCAACGTTTAACCCTTTGACTGCTATGTCACCCATAGACTGCCCAATCACCTATTTGATTTTTATGGGATTTTTGTCGTCGTTGGTTGGGCAGCTAAAGTGTTAAGGCGAGATAACGTTCTGGTGAGCGAGAGTCACCTTTGGAGTTGCGGCATCTAATAATGTGGTGAGTGAAAGTCACCTCTCGTGTGCAAAGGGTTAGTAATTCAGTCCCCCTGAACTTTGTTATATATAGTCCTTCCTGCGTAAGGGAAGGTGGTCCTTCTAGAAGGCAGTCAAAGTCAATAAATTAGTCGGCACATCACGTGCAAACGGCCGAAGTCTGACGGATTGAATGATCTTTTGCGGGGGCTAAAAAGGTGGTCGTAGAGAGTAGAAAAGAAAGGCTCTCTCGGCCTGCCAGAGAACTCGTCTTAGACGCTAGGTTATCAGAAGACGGTTACCCCCTTGCCCTACGATTTATTTCGTGATAACAGTGATTAGATGTTCTTCGTCCTCCAAAAAACGACGAAAAGAAAAGGAAATTCTGTAGCTACCGCGGACGTAGCTATTCTCCAATGACTGCATACGAGCAATAATTAGATAAAATTTTATTTCGATTTATAGAAAATTACAGACATGTATATTGAGAAGATTCTGTTCGAAATCTTCATCACGAGTCTGACTCGTTGTTATAGGGCAAGAGATTAAGAACGGTATAAATATGTATATGCATAGGAGGCGGATCAGGTACCAGCGGAAAAGGCGTCCTGTAGTCCCTCTGTTGGCGAGCGCAAGAAGTAGAGGCGCCAGAAATCCATCACAGACCGCAACGGTCATAATTCCATATCGCCATAACGATATGTATAGTAAAGTCACAACCTTAGGCATTGTATTTATACTACTCCGCAGTAGTGGGGATAACTACTACTCGCGGTTTCTTTGAGAAGGTTGCGCCCCTCTATGAGTAGAACATGGTACAATCACAACAATGTTTGACCATCAAAAAGTCGGTCATAGTCAATTTTGCGCTATATTTTTTAAACAGATCTTCGCCGATTCTAACGTGTTGAATTCAGCACTAACGGTTCTTACGTATAATTTCTTGACAACCTGTATAAAGCTTTGGATTTAATGTGGCGGCGTTTAACACCATTTTACTGTAATTGGATACTTTTGGGATCTCAAAGAGACGTAGGAAGCTGAATACTTTCGGCAGAACCTGAACTCAAACTGTTGAGAACCCACATATCCTTGTCCAACACGTTTCTATTGCTCGAAAGAGTACTGGAACTCTTCTTGGAATACGCTGTCCTGGATTCTCATCGTTTCTTCGTTTGATTGTGTCAACGTCATTCATATATCTTATTCGTGTGACATTTTTGATTTTTGGAAATAGAAAATGCGATACGACTGTAGTTCAATTGAATACAGAAGGTGATCACGAAGGATTACGTTGAAATGTGCGAAAACTTGACGTACAAGAATTGACGTGTGAGCCGGTATTTTATCGTTCCGGAGAATCCACCGATTTCCTTTCTTGCTCTTCCTCCTTGAAAGCTTTTTTACCCATTTATGAATAGCGGCTCCCTTCATAGCACTCTCTTCGCACGCTCATTTTATTACATCAACCACTTTAGTTCCTTTTCTCGGCAGGTTTACAAGAAATGTCGGTACGTTATTCTTTAAAAACATCAGCAGACATTTATCAAGATGCTTGACTACTAAAAAGAGCAAGGGCGCAGTAAAGACTCGCGAATATTAGTTTGTTTATAGAGAAAACAGTAAATAATATTTCTTATCGAAACATGTAAGAGTATTGTATTTTATGCGGCGACAGGCAAAGCAGCATGTGCAGCGAGCAGGTACATTGTAACATTTAGGCTATCGGAATTTAGTCATATCCTCTTACGCGAGAATCTTGAAGGTTTGAGGCGTCTGTATGTTTTACCGTGAAGAGGTCGAGCCGAGCGAATTAGGAAGATGCGCCTTGGGCACGTCCACTTGGGACTTGTCCTATTTTTCTCAACGATGTTAGCCACACCTAATCCAGACCTAACCCAGACCCCTGAAGGTTTGAGGTGTCTGTATATTTTCTCGCGAACAGGCTGAGCCGAGCGAATTAGGAAGATGCACCTTGGCACCTATTTTTCTCAACAATGCTAGCTACACCTAACCAGACCTAAACCAAACCAAACCCAAAATCTTGAAGGTTTGAGGTGTCTGTATATTTTCTCGCTCGCCGTTGACGGTGACAACCTCACCAACGTCGTTTTGGAAAAAGTACGGATCAATGATAAAATCAAACGGTAACTGTATGTAGATGCATTGCCACCTGGTGAATCTCGTGTAGGTTAGCGTCGTCCCATACACAGCAATTTTATTTGTTAACACTTAAAATGAAGCTTAAAATTCTATTTTTACATTTCAATTTGTAACAACATTATTAGACAATATTATTGGGGATGCATTGTTGATTCGCAATAAAAATTGCTGTCAGCGTTGGTAGACCCATTAAAAAGTTTTCAATCATGGATCATGGGCCTTACAAAAATTCTGAAATAATCGCCAGTCGATAAAGTGTTAACATAGCCATTCATCCAAAAATGCGCCTCGTCCCTAAAGATGATTTTTCGCGCGCAACGTTTGTACTAACGAACACTCATTTTCATAAGAAAGTTTTATCATTTGGACGCGCTGCTCAGTCGTTTGTGGCGGCTGTACTTCCTGTGCTCGCCGACAGAGGGACAATAGGACGAGTTTCCCGCTAGTACTTCATATTTATACCGTCCTTAACCGCCTTCCAGTAGTACCCAGCGTCGAAGGCAGAATGACGAGTCCTCTAGCGGATCCAGGACGAAACGCTCCCCTTTCCTTCTTTATTACCTTTTCTCTCTCCACCATACCTATTTCAGCAGCCGCCAATCGTTTAACTTACCATGGCGATTTGACATTACTGACTGTGTTGTATGCGAAGATGTCACTTCTGTGATACCTTCTTCTCAGTGTACAGGGATTGTCGCTGAGCTCTTTGGGTCGCGTAATAATTTCACGATTATAGTGCTTGCGATTATTCTTTATTTTCACTTCGTAATGTTCGCGATTTCTATGTTCCGAGTTCTGTTCTGTTCGCGGTGTTCTGTATTCGTCTGTTTGCAATTTCTTGTTAGGCTTGTTCGCGATTTCCGTGTTAGTCTCTTCGCGATTTCTGAACAGTCTTTTTGCGATTTCTGAACAGTCTCTTTGCGATTTCTAAATAGTCTGATGTGTTTTGTTGCGTTCTGTCCGTCGTCACCTCGGTTTTGTCGTGATTGGTTAAGAACTGTTTGAGATGGAGGAATGTAGCGTTTTTCAACACGTTGAATGCGGAGCCATTTTGCTTAGCTTTCGCGTCACATTTTATTTACCTTTTTACGGAAATAATGCAACTGTGCATAAGCAAAAGACTCGCTTACCACATTTGCGCTTTTCTGTTACAATCGAATCTATTGAAATAGTACATATTATGAACATATAATAGAACATATTAATTTGTAAATTTGATACCGTCAGTCCCCAGGGACTGACATAGCATTCAACGTGTTAATTGGTGTGGAAATGATGGAAGGAGTGTGATTGAAGGCGTGAGCCTGAAGGACTATACTTGAAGGAGTGGGAACTGGTCAATGAGGGGTTATCGTGATTTATTGCAGGGTTGTTTATCTTTCGTGTCTTCAAGTGCGTCGCACGTGGTGTCCGTTGGTCGGGGTAGAGCTGCCCGCGTGCGATGGGGGTCGTATTTTGTCCTTTCTGCCTGTCTTTTATTTATGCGTTACATTTTTCCGAAGACACGGTTAGGCACGTACAACCTTCGGCGTTGCCGTCGCAACAGACTGAGTTACAAACAACAGATTTGGCAAACACCGCCAAAACAACATGGCTACCACAGACTGTCAACATCGACCGGTCCCTATCGGGAAATTCTATATATTGTCGATCTTCGCTAGAGCCGAACGGCTTTCGCGGTCGAGATGATCGTAGACCGATGCGATCTGCTCCAGTTTCGTCCGAGGACGTCGATCGATGGTTGCGCATTTTCCCAGGCTCGACTCCTTCTTCCCGTCCGGAAATTCCATCGTGGAAGCCGGGGTAGTGCGATCGGGTGTAGCGTTCGTTACGGATACTCAAACAATGGAGTTCGATACAATTAGCGGGCGAGCCGCTAACGAGCCGCGTCGTACATTGTCGGACGATGTACGAACGAACGCGGAAACGAAACAGGCCGGACCTATTACGCGTAGCTGTGCCCGCGTCCGACGTAAATTACAGTCATTAAACTACGCGTGGTTAACGAGCCGCTGTTAGTGGATTCGCGATCGACCGCCTAATATCGCGCGAGCGTTTCACGCTTGTCTGTCGTCGGCGTCCTCTCCGAGAAGTCAGTCCTCTGCCGGAGGAGGACGCGCGTCCTCCTCCGGCTAGAAATCACCGCCGATCGTAAATTCTTGCTAATTGTACCGTTTAATGCTTGTACTTCAAAGGATCTTTTTTTGTCAGACTTGATTCCTCTTGTTCCGCTTGTATTCCAACCCGTAAACCGCGTTTGCGTCCGTTGCAATGTTATCCGGACGACATGCGGCACCGGGAAAGAATGAACGATCCCGCGTGTTTATTATTACCAGGTTGTCTTTCGCTTTAGCTACCTCGTTTGGGCATACATGGTAACCTGGGATCTACGAATGGTCATTAAGGACTCGGATAATTATTGCGTTCGTGTTTAAACGGTCGCTGGATCGATTCCGATCGCGTAAATCGATTGTCTCTGCTCATCGAGCTTAGTTCTAGACCGGCACGCAACTGCGACTCCTTCGTTTACTGGAACAACTCGTTGCAAACTGCTTTTACTTAGCAACATTCTCATTTGACCGTTTGCACTCTAAGCAATTTTATTGGGTTGTTCGGAAAGTAATTTCATTTTTTTTTTTCGAAAATGAAAGACAATTTTCGTACAATGAACAAATATTCTATTAAACTATATATTGGCCACTCTGGTCCAATATCTTTTGCCATCTTTCTGGTAGTAGCATGATTCCACGCTCATAAAATTTTTGGTCTTTGCTGGCAAAAAACTGATCAAGGTGATTTTTGACCTCCTCATTTGAAGCGAAGGTTTTACCGTCTAAAAAATTTTGCAGTGACCGGAACAAATAATAATCCGAAGGTGCCAGATCTGGAGAATATGGTGGGTGTAGCATTGTATCTCATTCAAGCTGTGAAAGCTTTTGGCGAGTGACCAAACTTGTATGAAGTCTCGCATTATCTTGGTGGAACACTACACCTTTTCTGTTGATTAATTCTGGGCTTTTCTGTTGAAATGCATCATTCAGTTTGTCCAGCTGATGACAGTAAACTTCCGAATTAATTATTGTGTTATCCGGTAAACGCTCAAAAAAACGATTCCTTTAAAATCCCACCAAACAGACAGCATCACCTTTTTTTGATCACCCTCAGGATGGTACCTGAGACGTACCGTCTTGGGGAAATTTCGCTGCTAGTCTCACCCCACCAGTGCAGGTTGGGCGGCAAATTAAGAAACCAATCATGGTTTACATAGATCGTTGTTCATGCTCATTGGTGGTGCATGTTTACGCCCCATCAATGAGTACTAGTATAAGTATTTGGGCACTGTGATGCTCGCGCTGCTGTTTTACTTTATGCGACACACACTGTTCGAATTCTACGTCACGTTACGACACTGGTTTACTATACTTTACGCATTCATTTATAAGCTAAAAGCAACATTGTAATAGAGAATAACGGTCTAGTCAGGATTGTATATGAACATTAAAGTCCATAAATTCAGTTACAACTCTTGTACCGGTCAGCTGATTACCGCCATTTTCTTTTCTCACATTACCTTACAAGTGCGGTAAGACGTGCGTTAGACTACGGCTTACTATCGCTGCTGAGCCCTGTCACGACGCCAAACAACATTCAATAATTGTTATTGTAAATTTGAGCGAGGCCGCATCAACTCGAGTTGGCTAAGAATTAAACGTTATGATGCAATAGTGAAAAAATCGTGCTCTCGCGTCACGAATTTTGAAAATTCAATTGTACAATAGATTTCGCATCTTGTTCATCTACACTTTTTGGCTCTCTGATGTCGTATTAGATCCGTCCGTGAGTTATTCAACCTTCCAACGGCTTCTCAATTTCATATTGGATTTGTTCACGAAGTTTCGACGTCCTGCAGTTCTCTGACTTCTGACTCTGGTTCGTCCGCGCTTGATTTAATTCCTGGAGCTCCCTGATTTCGCATCAGGTTCGTCTACGCTTGATTCCACTTCTGCAGCTCCCTGATTTGGTATCAGGTTCGTCTGCGCTTAATTCCACTCCTACAGCCTCTCTGATTTCGCATCAGGTTTGCCTCTGCCGTTTAAAATTTTAGCGCTTCCCCATTTTCGCGTTAGAATCGTCCACGCAGTTAACTAACAAGTTGAAACCATGTTCTATGGATAATAACCTTTCCGCTGGTTTTTCGCGTAGCTCGCGGTCCCGGCTCGTAACAATGCATAAGTTAGAGCGACAGCATAAACAAACATTTGTTCGCACATTAATGAGAATGGAATAATTCCTATATCTTAACCCTTGGCAATCCAATGGCTCCCCTGAGGCGACATTAAAAATTGTCAGGCTATTATTCAAAACAATTTTTACATTACAATGTTTGTAATTAAGAAGTTTGTAAAAATTGAAGTGTCGCACGTATCATTAATAGTAACAATCAAACAAAACAAAGATAAAAAAATATCTTGAGTTAGGAATTAAAATTGCTTGGAGTGCAAAGAATTAATATATAATAGAGTATCGAGAAAAATTAAAAATACGAAAGCATTTTATAATTTTGCAGTAGATTGTACATCTCTAAGAAAACGCTACGAAAAACAGTGTTTCCATTTATGTTAAGATGTCCTACGATACCGGTTGCACATTCTACCAGGAAGGAACTAGTTTTTATGTCAAACTCCTAGTGCATTAACATTTTTTGTGCTTTTATACTAATAAATGAAAAATTGTTAACAACAAATTCTATCTAAGCGTTTATACAAGCTTATACCACTTCAAATACCACAATGATAATTTAATAAATTGCATAGTTTAAAATTTTCTTTTATCGTATGGTACATGTACATGCAAACATTACGACTGTAGTATTACATATGCCATACTGGTTTTACATCAAAACTCTCTGCAAACAGTTGTAGACAAATAGTGAAAATCTATTTTTTTTTATTTTTACGTGGTAAGTTATCCTCCCCATACCGAGTTCTTCTAGATCGACGGTTTATAGGTTTTAATTTCTAAGTACTATTATACAGCGTGGCGTCAGATAAAATCAAATTTATTTTATATTTTTTATTTATTTTCTCATATCGAGTTACCGTTCTAAGTAAAATTCACAAAGTACGCGTGCACTTGATCATGTCTCTTTATAACGGATCTCACTGTAGATCGTTGTCTCGATGGGACACGTAAATTACGAAGTAATCACAAAGTTTATTATTACAAAAATTGCTGAAAATGTTGCCCATTCTGCCGAACACATACTTCTGCTCTTCTAATTAAATTTCTATGAACACTTTCTAACGTATTCGATTGTTTTAAAGTAAAAAAATTTTTAATTCAAAGTCGATTTTTCCTCGAAAACAAAGTCTCAAACGAAACATTTTTATTCTATATTTTCGACTTATTTTTTCATGTAGAATCACCCCTTTTTCGCTTGTATCACCAGTTACCAACCACCCTGTACAATTCTTGTTTCTTCTATAACATTTTTAACGATGAAAATGTTATAATAATTGTAATGACAAATGAAGTGGTATGGCAAGGGGTTAAGTTTGGTACCGATCGTGACCTCGGACCATAAAGAGAGCTCGGTCGACGGTTAAGCCGAAGCTGAGTGACCACCATAGACCCTGCAAAACAACACGGTTGATCATCAGTAGCGAGATTAATCCGTTTCCGATCTAAAACTAGAGAAATGACCTGGTCTGTGGCAAAAGGGAACAGCGAATGGTGGTACACGAGAGCCAGACAGATGCCGATACGGAACAGGATTTATCGCGGTCGGATCTGACCGGTTAGATTAGCAATGAAATGAACGGTATAGTGTCTTTGTAATAATAGGACAAAAATCAAACATGGCTAGAAAAATGTGGAGAAACTGGACGTCATTATTCTAGATCATATTCGTTATCTATTGGAGTCTATCTACCTCAATTTCAAGGTCGCTGCATTCGATATTAATATAGCGGATTCTAATCGTAGGAAAGGAGGAATTTTTGGATGGGTAATTTTCTCTTCCCCAAACGTATATTATAGGTAACTTTCTATTATAGAAGGCTTTTCCAGTCATCTTCTTTTTTTCTTTCGTTTACTGTATCGTTGTCTGTGCTTCGATTAAAGAATTTATTACAGTTTTTTTGTTTTAATCGCTGACTGGCGTTGTTTAATCTCTGCGGTGACTGTACTTCCTGCGCTCACCGACAGAGGGACAGTAGAACGAGACTTTCTCGCTAGTACTTGATCCGCCTCCGATTCATATGTATCCTTAACCATCTTCATCCGATAACTTATAAGTCGCGCACAGTAAAGTGATCTTACGAAGTACGGAACAATTAGTCTGTTCCACGGATCGACTAATTGTTCTTACGATTACTTTCCACGGGATAGTATTGTCTAAATACTATACCATACTACACTAGATCATAATATAATATCACTCTGCTACTACGGTCAGAGTCAATCAGTTCGACCATATTGCATCTTGCTTATCCGGTTAGCAATTCCGTGACACTATCGCGTATTATTCTAGCAGATGGGTTTCGAGTTGTTGATTTTTCTTTCCATACATTTTTTAGTATTTTGAAAGATTATATATTATCTTCGTTATGGTTTTCATTTACTAATTTTACAATTTTAATGACGGTATAATTCCCAGACCGCAACAACAAGATCCGATAGATTTCTCTTCTGGTTAATCGTTGTCCTGTATTCATTCTTCATTTATCTTAGAATTGGATACACTGACGTTGTAACTAAATGAAAGACTTACGCGTCCGCTTCGAATCACTGCTGATCAACTACTGACAGGAAACCCCAGAATAGAAAATATATCTAGTGTCCTATATTTTATCTCATTAAGATCAACTTATGCTTATATTTTTCCTCCTAGATTCCTTTTTGTGTACAATATAAACCTGAAATGTAGCATGCTCATTTTAGAGGACGTATCCAATATATAAGGCGTATAAAATGTACATTTTCCTCTATTAATCATGCGAAACATTGCAATATGTAAAACATCTCATCAATTTATCTGATACTGTGCACGCAATAACTTGGATATAACCTAGATCTAGCCTGGCTTAATGTCAACAAGGAACATTTTACCTTAAAATGTTATTTTGTTAATGACTTCGTAATATTGATTGAAACCTTCTGAAAGGGACGCAGAAGGTTTTTGTATCCTCAACAGTATATATGATATGTGACAATATTTTTATGAAATTCTTCAACCCTTTGTGTTTCAAATACTTGCGCTGACAATAGATCTCAATACGTTATATGTGCCCATAATTATGAAAGTGGTCTAAGTCATATATTTCTTGTTCCGAGATATTTAATGAATTGCATTTCAATAAGTTAAAAAATATTGTTACATTATGCGAAATTTTAATTTATAATTTTATTAGTCTTGATTAATGGGAATTTATTATGAATAAGAAATTTTGTGTGAATTTCATACGAAACTGTTGTTTTTAAAGTTTGAACTGACCTAGACCATTTTCAAAATTAACTGAATTAATTAATTAATTAACTGAATAAATGACTTAAAGCAATAGAGAACTATGAGTTTTATTTGAAACAATAACTTTAATGAAATAATTCATGAACATTTATTAATTATTTTTAAAAAGTAATCCATTTTTATCATTTCGAGTTTTTAAGATTCTTAAAATGTTCCTGAAATACTGGAGGGATGTATGGTAGTAAAAACATAATATCTTTATGTTTTTCTTCCGTTACTGGTCTAGTGGTGGTGCAGAATGGAAGTAATTTAATATTTCTGTATATTTTTGGTCTTCCTCTTTTAGGTGAAAGATCCAAAACGTGGAATTTAGAATCATCTAAAAAAGTTTTGTAGAACATTTTATAAGGTTCATTTTTCAAGAATCTCATCCATTGAATTTGCAGCCAAGAGACAGATTCGCCCGTGGTATTTTTTACTCTTCTTGTTATTGACTCTTCTAGTGATTGCGTTGAAATAAAATCCAGCTGCGACATTAGTTTTATCGAAATGTATTTCTTCTTCTACACTTTTCTATCAATTCATAATAATGCTCAGGGTTGTATAAGTAATTTGCTTTTTTTATTTTCATTTCTATCAACCCAAAATCACGGTCATTCGGTAGAAAGGAATGACCCGATACCAAAAATTTGTGGTCTACTGTTTCAATATTATTATTTGATGACTGAGCAATTTTCATCCATGTCAATGCTACTTTAATGTTACGATTTTGGCCTGAACAAGCATCACCGTAAGCTATTACGTGTTTTTAAGTAGTTATATCCTCCATAGGATATAAAGGCCACGTGCCATTTTCAAGTTATGTTTATATAATTTTTTTAAATTTTTTACTTAGACCACTTTCATAATTAACACTAAATGAATTCCATATAATGTTGAAATTACAACCACTATCTAATGGTTCATTTTTGACGATATCGTAAAAATTACATTGAATAAATTTAGTTTAAAATAATATGGTGTGAAATAACTGATAAACTCATTTTTAAAATTATGGGCACAGATAGTAGTTTCGCTACAATAATTTGCAACGTAGATATATGATCCCATCACAGCTAGAATGCATAGGGCTCAATGGAAAGTAATAGTAACTGGATCAGTGAACATAATGCTTGCAAAGAGTTTATGGTTGCGTTCTGACCCTTCGTGAACGAATAACGGTGAAAAGGATCGAACAAGTATCTGTCGCAGGTGTCCGACATTTTGCGAATACTGTTCAGAACACAGACGTGCATGTACAGAGATAGTTTGTACAGTGTTCCGAATGCTGACCGGACAAAATTCAAAATTTACGATGTCCACAAACAGTATCGTTAGATTAAAATTACAGAGAAATTAGAATTCTTAGTTTCGATTTCATAATATAGATTGTATGTAACAATTTACGATTATATTTGATCTTGTTTTCAGTTAATTTAATTTACCTACTTCAGTGATTTGTTTCAATGTAAACTTGTATCACTTTGTTAGATTAAGCTGCACAAATTGCAATTCGAAATTTTCGTTTACATCCAATAGTATTTCAAATATTGAATGAAGTTACATCGAATCGTTCTTAACACGTTGAGCACGGCGCCGATATTCCTGTTCTTTCCGTTTGGCCGGCAGTGAGCGAGTACATGACGGCGAGCGGTCAAATGATTTTTGGGATGGGGAGAATGAATAGAGGATTACTTTGTTTCAAATTTTTCCTCTGGACTGAAAAAATGCGGGCAATGCACTGGTATACTCACTCCAAAAAGGCGAAGAGTCGATCAGTTAGCAAAAAACCACAGAAGTATAAAGACTATTTGAGAATAGAAAATTTTGGTTTGTTTTTGAAAGTATTTATTGCCCATAAGACCGAAAAAGGTTTGGAAGAGAAGTAAATCTAAGCCATATTTTTGTTTAGAGTGTTTTAATAAATATCATTGAAATTACTATATTTTTTTGTTAACTTTGATACTGTCGGTCCCAGGGACCGACGCTGCACAAACGAAAAGTTGACCGCCGGTCCCTGGGGACCGGCGCCGCGCTCAACGTGTTAAAAATATCGTGATACTATTTCTGCATCCGTGATCACGAATTAATTATACTTCCGTCTAATATTTTCATAATAGCTGTCAAACAGGTTGTTCTTAAGATGTTTTTGTAAACCTGTTTAACTAGTTGAAGTATTTATATTTGTTGTTTCGTTTATGTTTGCTCTAAACATTTCATGCATTGTAATGTCATATTTCCTAGTAGAATTTTTTACCGTACATTACAAATAATATTTTACATTTCTTTTTAGATTTACAAATAATTGTTATCGTGATTATATTTTCTCATATTTTACAATTTTTATTAACTTTTTTTATTGTTAGATGTATGCCATAATTTTTATTGGTGTAGACATATACTTTAACTATTTATAGTGCTCTTGGAAAGTACATATCTTGTCGATATGACGAAAAATAGTGTGATTTTTCTTAGTTTTTGGAAGCTAACCTTATTTCTAGTATTTCTTGCCTCTGCATTCCTTTAACATTATCTCATTATTGAACTCTAACACGATATAAAATAAACAACACAAAATACCGAAGATATATGAAAAATGTAATACATATTTTTGATACAAAATATTTATTCAAACTGATTTATTTAACTTTATACATTCTTTTATAAAGTATAAAGTTTTTTAACGCTCTGTGCATAAAAACAATCAAATCATGTTTCATATTTCACTTTTACATAAGCTTTACTGCTAGAATGGGACCGATGTACCTTTCTGGTGATTTGGGGGTTAAATAGTAGTACAATGTCGGCTAGATTCCATAATTATTCTGGTTTACCACTTCATAAGCTTCTTATTGTGCACATCGTCTAGCTTCTACCTGTGTTCCACTACAAATGCATACATCTATAATATAATTTCCATAGGATCATTTGACTTGTTTAATATAAAAAATATTTGCATCGCAATATTTTCCTATTTAGATCAAGCAAGTTCATTTATAATGTTACTAATAACGGAAGTAATATTATTAGACCATTCTATATCAATGTGATTAATTACGTTTGCAAGTTAAATAATAATGAAACAATAGCGATATTGCACGATGATGAACAAAATATATAATGTTTGAATTTCTCATTAAAATTACATTTATAACTACATCCACATTTAACTTGTAATTCGCTATGAACTCGATAGTATGTGTAAATATGATAAACGCGTTAAAGGGAAACGGTAGAACGTATAATAGAATCATTTCACTGTAATAATTCAGTGAAATCTCAAAGTGAACATCATCGACACGTTCAGCGGATGCGTAAACGATTTTATGCAAAATGTTTACGTCTGGTCAACAAACTGCTTGAATTATGTATTGCAGGATACTGAGGAGAACCAACCGTCGGCGAACGAGGAAGTTCGAACGAAAAAAGAAATTCGAAAGAGCTGTTGAACAACTTTCGCGAGATATACATTATACGCATCGAATATGTAGGTCGTGATCGAGAGCCTTCAGAAAGATCATCTCGAAACGTGAAGGTATCCAACTGGGAATGCTCCGAGACACGCACCTGTGCAACTTTCAACCATACTGTGTTATGTTAACCCTCAATTGACCAAGTGGAATTTCACAAGCCACAGAAACAATTTTTGAGCACACTATAAGTGGGCTATATTCGCAGTAACTGAAATTTTAATGATATTTTCACGTTGTACAGTGGCTGACGAAAGTATTCGGGCACTCTTCAAATCTAAATAACTTTTTCAAACTTGAGCCAAACGACTTGACTTTTCTGGAGCAAATAGAAGTATAGAGCAAATAGATTTACTAAATGATATGCAAAAATAATTTTGAAATAATTCCAATTGGTAGAAATTACGTCGGAAAGTAGAAAAGACATTTTTCAAAACATTTTTATTTCAACTCGTAATGAAAATTTAAAATATGCGTTTTTCAGGACTGTGATAGTTATACACATGCTGAAAATTTCATCGAAATCGATTGACGCGGGAAAAAATCACACGCGTAGAAAGGTGTAAGAAATTGTGGAGTTTAAGCAGAAACTGACCAAGAATCGTGAAAAATTGCAATTATCACCATTTTTTATGGCATCTAGCTCGTGTGTATGTCGATCGATTTCAATAAATTTTTCTGCATGTGTATAATTATCATAGATCTACCAGCCGCGTCTTTAAAATTTTTAGTACGTAGGTCAAATAGTAGGTATATCGAGAGTATGACGAGATGACTTTGCGGCCTCTTTTGCGATTTTATTAGCTTTTTCGTTCCCTGTAATTCCAACGTGTGATGGAACTCACCCAAACAAAATTTCAGTAGCTTGTTTGTTTGACAGAATTTCATTGTACTTTTCAGTAATTTGTCTAATAATAGGGTTTTCAGGTTCGGTATCATGTAGAGCTGCGAGGGCACTTTTAAAATCCGTGTAGATAATGAATTTGCCTTTTTTATTAGCTTTTTCTATGTACTTCAGTCCCTCCAGAATAGCGTAAGTATCACATGAAAAGATTGAGAAGTAATCCGACAGTTTAAAACCTATGTTTTCTTCGGGGGTTACTACACCATAGCCAGCTCCTAATTGAGTTTTAGATCCATCACAGTATATTAGAGAATAGTCTGAAAAGCGGCTAGAACTTTCTAGGAAGGATGCTTTTAAGAGATCATAGTTTTGAAGTTTTTTCGATGGAATACCTAGGTTAATCAATGTTGGTATCTTCAATGTCCAGGGTGGAGTGCTAATCACTTCAATTTGGAAGATATTAGGGACCGATATGTGCAACTGTTCCAATATATTAGCAATACGAATGTTTATTGGCTTCGATAATTTAGTTTTGCTATTAAATAGATGGATACATTTATTTGAAAGAATTATTTCCTTCTTCGGATTGTACGGGGATGATGCAGTGGTTAGAGTATATGAAAGAGTTAGTTGCATTCTTCAGATTTGCTTCACTAAGCAAGCCTACCACAGGGTTCTGCCCTTCGTGCTCGTCTCGAAGAAACTAAAAACCCATGCGTTTCAAGGACAACGAAAGGAAATCTTCTCTCCGAAACGCATGGGCCTTGAAGTCTTTCCCTGACGGTCGAAACTTTGGCAATCGTCAATTTATTGCCTGCTCTTGAGTTCGGTCGTCACGTGTGCACTTTGACCGGGAAAAGTATACACCACAGTGATCGCGAAATAATGGCACTGACCTCTTCCTCAATCCACAGGAAATTAAACAACAACCATAATACGAAAACGAAGTGGGTGTTTGATGATTTTCGAGAAGAAGGGAGGCGAGTGAAAGATCGGGCAGTTGTCCTTTGCCACCGGGGCGTAAAAGTTGCCAGCGAAGCGAGTTACGAGAGACGTTGCATGGTTTCTACGTTGATAGCGTTCAGGCCAAACACACAAAAAGACGATGCAGCTGTGACGGACATTCGAGGTAGAATGTTGTTGCAGGATGGCCGAGTGTGGGATCAGGACCTTCTAGACCATTTGCCTTTGAAGATTAAGAATAACGGGAGAGGTCTGTGGATATGCGTAGGAGCAATCATCTACAAATCGCGTGGTCCGAAATCGAGTCCCGGTGTAACTGATTTCCACTTTTTCCAAATTCCTACATGTATCTTAAATTCTTATAATAGGTTTAGGATATCGTGCGAAGTAGGTAACATTCAGCAGCTCCGCGTGAAATAACAACTGACAAGGGAACATACAGTGAGTAACTTTAATATTCGGACACTATACAATTTTCACTTTGTCGCATTGTAATTTTGTTCACGATGCAGTAAAATAAAATTAATTCTAAATTACATTCCTACATAATGTCCAGTTAATAAAAGTATAAATTTTATTTATATAATTACTAGCGTTTATTAAATGTTCTATTTTAAACAAAACAATGTCTGGTTTTAACGTTACAATAATATTCATTGTTATACATCTAACATAGACAAATATCGAAGTAATAGTAACAATAATAACAAAAATAACGAGACAATAATAAATTAAAAATGTAACGGTACTAGGAACTATCGCGATAACGAGACTACACCAATAATTCGAAGAATATCGTAGCAATAAAGTCGAAGAGCAATGCGTCCTTGTCGAATGTTACGCGTCTTCTTTCTCGCTAATTAGAGATTCTTCGTGGACGAGTTTGCAGTATCCAAAAAGCCTTAATGATATTTGAATACCCATCCAAATGCGGACATTGATGAAATTCAGAATCGTAAAATTAAATCAGAAGAGGTATGCGGAAACATCTCATAAATACAATTACAAATTAAAATTTATGCTGAGAAATGAATAGTGGCCAGCGATAGACGATACTTTGAATAAAACATAAGGTAACGTTCTTTTGCAATAAATGCCCAATTTAACACTTTGCCGACCAGAAGCCTATTATTAGGACTTTCAATAGTTGCACTGTAACAAAATGAAGCCTAACAAACTGCTTTTATATTTTAATTTGTAACCATATTATTAGATAACGTTACTGAGGATGCTATGTTGATCTACAATAAAAATTGCTGCCAGCGTTGAGAGATCCATAGACAAGTTTTCAATCATAGACAATGAATCTTGAAAAATTTTGAAATATTCTCCAGCTGGTAAAGTGTCAAGATGAAAAAAGGACTTAATTGTACACAAAATATAATTTTTGAAAAAAATACGAAGAACGTTGATTTTGTGAAAGTTCCTCGGCCGAATGTCCCCGTTAAAAATAAAATGAACGAAAAGCGAATCGACCGATCGTTTGATTGGCGGTCAGAAGGAAAGCAGGAAACGGTGACCATCCGCCGACAGTGTGACCGCTCGAGGCAATCGGGCCAATCGAGGCACAGTCGCTTCCATCGAACTCCGAACGGAGATGAAAGTTTCTGCAGTTCTGCAGTTCTGCAGATCTGCAAGGCGTCACGAGCAATTAGAGCGCAAGATCGTCTCGAGAGGAGTGGGCTACGCGTTACAACAGCCGCGTTCCTTCTAGCGCAGCGCAGCAGCTCGCTTTCCCAAGTTCTGGGTCACCGGGTCTCTTCTTTGCCGGCTCGAGCCAAAACAGGAGTAAGAGGTCGTCAATCCGGTCTTATATGCTCGGGACCGTGTCTCTTGATCGAATCAACTGAACCGTTCTGGACTTCTTTTCCAACTATGCTTACCTTTCGGCCGCTTGACATCGTTTCACGTGTGCTTAAATATCAAAACAATATACAGCTCCTTTTCGCGGGCTTTTCATAATCTCACGCGGTAATTACTACCTTCTGTACGAGACGTATTTAGTAACAAGGGCGATGTTGCGTTATCAAGCATTGCCGTAGAATAATTCGATTATTTACAAATGTAGACGAGAGCACAGTAACTCTAGCCAGTTGTATTTTTTAAAATAAAAAACGCGTAACACGAATCTGTTGACTGCTTCCATCTATTAATTATACAATTAGCTAATATCCATCATTTCCATGCAACGAAATTCTGCTTCTTTTTAAATTCCGAGAGTGTTCGTTTTCAAATGTATTTTTGTAATTGTGTTCGATCTTTTAGCAAAGTAAATTATAAAGGAATTTCAACGTTTACTAGTTGAAAGTTCTAAATGTTCTATGGTGCGTGCACGTTCAAAGTTCCAAATGCTCTATATAGATGTGTCCTAATTCGTAATTTAACCCTTTGCACTCGAATGGCGCCTCTAAGGGACCACCAAAAATTACTATAATATTATGTAAGCAATTGTTACATTGCTACGTTCGCATTGAAAATTTCAGTGTTGTAAGTACGAGCAATACTAATTAATATCATATGCAGGAAAGGAAACAAACTATATAAAATGCAGCTATTACAGATAAAAATATAGATTTGAATTAAATAAAAAACACAGTTTTTAGTCTTTAGATTGTTATTGAATCATAAAGAACATAGGATAGGGTTATTTATGGAATAACACATGGGGCAAATGACCTCCACGGCTTTGCTGGCACATACGCACTCTTTTGTCGAAATTTTTCATGACTTTTCTGCATAATTGTGGCTGAATTTCGTTGATGCAGCGTTTAATTTCCTCTTGTAATGAACGGGTAGTTGTGGGCTTGTTGACATAGAGCTTTGACTTCAAATAACCCCATAAGAAGAAATCTAATGGTGTTAAATCACACGATCTAGAGAGAGTACACGACCAGGAAATGTCTCATGCAGTAATTGAATCGTTTCACTGACTGTATGACATGTGACACCGTCTTGTTGAAACCACATATTGGCCACATCAATAGCATCCAATTTCGGCAGAAAGAACTGTGTTATCATGTCGCGATATCGAGCAACAGTAATAGTTACTGCTTGACCAGCCTCATTTTCAAAAAAGTATAGTCCAATGATGCCTCCAGCCCAAAATCCGCACCAAACAGTGACATGTTGTGGGTGCATTTGTTATTCGACAATCACATGTGGGTTCTCCGAACCCCAAACACGGCAATTTTGGCGATTAACAAAGGCATCAAGGTGAAAATGTGCTTCATCGCTCAGAATGATTTTGCTCGAAAAATCAGCATCCACTTGTTGATGTTCAATAATCCATTTCACGAACTCTCTTCGCTGATCATGGTCATTAGGCTTCAGTTGCTGTGTTAATTGAATTTTGTAAGCATGGAGACACAGATGTTTTGTGAGTATACGTTGTAGAGAGCTTCTGGGAATTTGCAATTCTTGTCCACTACGCCGAATTGATGTTCCTGGATTTTCACCAACACTCTCACGCACTGCTTCGATATTGACATTTGAACGGTTTGTTTTTGGACGACCGGTGTGTTAAGCATCTCCAACTGATTCAGTCTCCCTGAATTTTGCAATTAATCTTTTCACAGTTGACAAGGTTAAAACACTATTTTGACCATATTTTGTATACAATTTTCAAACTGTGGCTGCCAAACTTTCATTATTTTTTAAATATTGTTGAATAATGAAAACACATTGTCGTATCGTATAACGCTCCATTTTTACTAACCCTAAACTCTCAGCTGTCAAATTGTTCTTTTCTCAGGGTTTCCAACAATTTACTGCAAAAATGGTGGCAAATTCAAATCTTGCGTTAATTTTGGGACACTCTTTAGTACTCGTAATAGATACACATTTATTGGTTGATTTTATTCAAAGAAGAAATATTCCTACTTTGAAACTCGTATTTCGTTCTTGGCGAAAAGCAGACAATCGTATTACTTGAAATACTTGCAAGTAAGCTGTAAAATAATACCGAGCAAAATTGAGGGTTAATTCCAGCCTGTTTTTGTCTGGCTTACAAGGTGACACGAACTTACAAAGAATTTGCAAAGGAGGTAGAATGGAACCAGGAGAATTGATTAAAAGCTATGAAGGTAGTTAGTAAGAAAGGAAAGTCCATACATAAAGCGATACTAGCATGTGGTCAATAGGCAGATGAAAAGTGTTCAAGATCGGATACACCTTACCCCGCTGGTGAGGTAATTCCAGTCAGACGACCTTTTTTGCGTTAAGTTTCTAATTTTCTTGTAATACAAATTTATGCTTTCTAGGTCATATTAATGCAAATTAGACACTTCAAGCTATCTATTAATACAACCAAAACTAACAAACCTCTATTTGCTTTATTATACAGCACATGTTTCTTGTGTAGCCGGAATTACTTCATTTTCCCCTACACCGACGCAGTTACAAAGTGTTACTACACTTCCGTTTTAAATGGAATGCTAAAATTAATCTCCCCGTGTATAAATCAACGTCAATTTTTCGTTAACCTCTCTTTTAAGCATTCAGAATTTCTCTGACACGAATACAATAACAAAAAAAAATTCTACATATAATAGTTTATGAAACTCGTAGACCTAATCCGTGCACTGAAAGGTTAGGTAACGTCTAGTATACTTTATAAAAATAACTAAACTGCGATTATTTAAACTTTTAGTTATTTTTTGTATAATGTATGCCCAATGGAATAGATCAGCTTCAATAATTACTTATGGATGCACCTTTGCAATTTCAATAATTGTAAATTATAAATATTAAAACCCATCAAAATGGCGGATCTCGGAAACCTAGTGTGAAGAAAATGCACTCTTCGGTGGTTAAATAAGATTTTTATATTCTTAGGAGTTTATTATTTGCTCTTCACAAACTCTTCCTCTCTACTTCAGACTTTTTTTTTGTTAAAATTATTTATAAAGGGTTTTTCAAGCGTGGGTATAGGATGTAGTGGGCGTATTACGATGCTGTTTTTCAGGATGTCGTTTTGGCGACGAGCCTTCTTGGACGTACGGTCCATTGCAGGTTGCAATCGCCAATGGACGATATTTGGGATGTTATGCTGATTCCCAGTGAAAGTGCATCAGCGATTTCGGAAACTTGCGTAACACCACTTTCACGTCAAAGGCGTTACATAAGCAGGCAACCACCCAAATTCTTATGATCCTCAATATGCTGTCACCTAAAATAATAAATAAATAATGAACTGTTCGCAAACCATAATGGAAAAGATTAATTGAGCTTCGAGAAAAGTGTTGTCGAATAGTACGAGGTAGATGGACGTTAGATTAATTACAAATGTATTTGGTAGAAAAGATTTTTGCACTGACAATAAGAACCATGTGGAATCAGAGAGTTTGTCGAACCACAAGAATTTCAAAATTAAATAGATTTTACACTGTAATTGAATTGAAACATTTCAAGCTTTGAACTTTGTATTTCTAATAAAATTTTTAACTCAAGCTTTTAGCTCAAAGCATTAATGTACACGTTTCTTCTGTCCTTGACCTTGAATGACCTTGGAATAATATAGTCACTGAATTCCTAATGAAAGGGCCTATCATTGTAGGTGTTTACAAAATGGTAGTTCTATTTAAAAAAGTCAAGGTAACCTTGATATCTCTAAAAAGATTACATAAAAACAAAATTTTTTTATAGCATCATGTCAGCCCCATGGTACCATTCAACTTTGTCCTTACCATATTCTACGTATCTTTAGAAACAAGAAAGATATTTGAGGTGAAAACGTTTGGTGATTCACCCTGTATATTGTTATGTCGACGGTCCCTTGATTGCGGCATTATCAAAGACACTGTTAATATTAAAATAATCTTTATTATAAGAGGAGGGAATGCGCCACACGTTCAGTCCACGAAGTGTAATAAACGAAGTCTAATCTCTGACTCTGCTCTGTTCTTGTTACAACGTCGTTACCAAAACGACGGTATAATACAAAAAATTTGAAAAGGCCCGCTTTGACCCGCTGTGGTAGGTTTAGTAAGGGTAACTGCAGTTTCAAGAATGATCCGCTGTCCGAGGGTTAACCCTTAGCACTTCAATGGCTCCTCTGAGGCGACACTGAAAATTGTTA
The DNA here is from genome assembly GCA_028453745.1 of Agapostemon virescens. NCBI lineage: Eukaryota > Metazoa > Arthropoda > Insecta > Hymenoptera > Halictidae > Agapostemon > Agapostemon virescens. Next base: position 10,591,739 of record CM052093.1, on the reverse strand, counting down.
GACTATTATTCAAAATAATTTGTACTTTACCAATGTTTATAATTAAGAAGTTAAGAAAAATGTAAGTGTTGCCGTACGATTAACAGTAACAAATTTGATAAGCACGAAAGGAAATGAATCACGTGCAATGGAATTATTCTAGGACAGAAACATGTCTCGAGTTAGGCATTAAAATTGTTTGAAGTGTAAAGGGTTAAAATGTGTTACTGTCCAGCAAAAGAAAACAGATCACACGTATCTTCGCGTGGGAATAGAAATCACGCGACAACGAAATTCGGTATCGATAGCCGATGCGTGATACAAAAGGAAGCGCAAGTCGTGAAACGTAATTATCGCATGGCCGAGTATTGTTAATGCCTCAACGATTTTCTCTTCGTTGCTCGCTTGAACGATTACTGTTGTTCCTCCGTCCCCTCTCATCCGGAACAATGAACCCTCTCCTCTTTTTCGATTTCTGCCACTTTGAATTCGCGATCGCGTAAATACAACTTCCGTCGTCGTTATGGAAATCCTTTCTGTGCGCTTTGCATGGTTGTTGCTCGTCCGGCCACGCCTGATTAGCATTGAACGAGAACAATACGGAAGTCGAAGGTTTCCACTTTGGAGTTTCTGTTGTTTGTAATTCGTTCCTTTCAATTGACGACTTGTTTCGATTTTTTCTTTCTTCTCATCGCCTAATTTACATTCCGCAATTTCGATCCTCGTACACCGTTTTAAACAAGGATTGCTCGGAACTTTAATGACGCTACTATTAACACGTTCCTTGCCATGTGATTCGCATACTCAACTTTCTGTTCAAGCCATAAGGAATTTTCGCTATTAGGAAATGGAGAACCTTTGAACCTCTTTCCATACCATTCTTTTTTTGTAATTAAAGTCATTATAACATCTTCATCGCTAAAAATGTTACAGAAGAGGAAAGATAATTTATATTTTCTATACTGCTACATCTACTTCAATGCTTAAATATTCATTACAAATTGATAACATTTGATTTCGTCTAAAAAGAAAGGCATAATAACTTATCGTAATATGAGAAGGGGTTAAATCATGCTACAACAACGATTTACTAAGATATGAATGTTTGCTTTTTTATGTATTGTAGCCTAAACTTTGTTTTGTACAATTATTGCTTTTCTATCTAATAGCGCGGGTCTTATGCGACCCACGTGCCTGGAATGCAAAGTAATCGGAAATTAATCAGCTTGTTACAAAATAAACTATGAACATGATATTTTTCGTAATAACAATTATATTACAAAAATTGTAAACGTTTCACTTCATTATAAAAAGACATGAAGAATATATTTAGACTCCATATTTTCATAGAAAATAAATTTATTATTGTATTTGATTATTTTGATGAATAAAAATTAAAAAATTGACTTTCGAAAATCCTTCCAATGTTTTTGTTGTGCGGATACGTGTGGAGAGATTGAGAAATAACTATAATGAGTGAAACAAAAATGTATAAAGCGAATTTGATCGTATGTTTTAAATGAAACGAGTGTCGACAAAAGAGTTTAATAATATTAGCTTAAAATTAATGAATTATATTCGGGTAAATATATAAATATTTATTATCTTTAATAGTTCCATCATTTGCTTAAACATCTGCTATTTCGAATCTCGTTTAATTACCTTTGCAATAAATATATAAAATTCTCATATCGTACGTGACGTGAAAAATATTGAAACTGTTAATTCAGAGTCAATAACTAAGGATTGTATCACGGTTCATGGTTGCATATCATGGTTTTCTTACCACACTAGGTAACTTCGTATCAAGGAACGCTTCCTCGTCATTAATATTTCCAAGAATCATTTTTCCCCGATTATTTCTCATCACAGAGTTCCATTAGCGGAACATGAGCCCGACCTTCGGGTAAGTCGATCGAAGGAAAGGTTTCGCAGATCCGATTACGCGAACGTTATTCCGATCGTGATGATGAATAATCAACGATCGACTCTATGTTCCAAGGATTTTTGCAGCCTTGAAGCATCGTGTTCCGAAGTCATGAATGACGCGAATGAACTCTGGACGCCCACGCCGAGCAACGTTCTGGCCGAACATGCTACGAACGTATCTCGCGACTGAATCCGTATCTGTATCGGTCACGAAACTTCCTGTCACGATTAAGGTCAAACCATTCCACCGATCGAACCTCGAGGTCAACCACCATGTGTATGCTCGGCGTGGTTTAATTAAATATCAAACATTTCGATACAATATTCTCGTGTCTGTAGATATCACAACGATTCCTTAAGATTTTTACTTTTCATTGTTTCTCATTTCAATCTTGTGCGGTTTAAAATCTTATGGTACAGATGTTTCGAGCGTTTCTTCCGTCCGAATTGCCGCTGGTTCATGACAATCACGCTCTAATTTAGGAAGTTTCAAAAACTTCTAACGTTCTGAAATTTGTAACGCATAAATGAAAAGCAGGCAGGAAGTAGGAAATACGACACGCGCCGCACGCGGACAGTTTTACCCCGACGAACGGACTCCACGTGCGACACACTTGAAGACAAGAAAACCAGACAACCCTGCAATAAATCACGATAATCTCTCATTGACCATTTTCCACTCCTTCAGGTACACTCCTTCAGGCACACACCTTCAAGCACACTCCTTCCATTATTTTTACGACCAATTAAAAAACGCTACATTTCTCCACCTCAAACTACCCTCAACCAATCACGACAAAACCGAGGTGACGACGAACAGAACGCAACGAGACTCATCAGACAATACAGAAATCGCGAAGGAGATAATCCAGAAACCACGAACGAGACTATCCAGAAATCGCAAAGAGACTAACACGGCAATCGCGAAGAAGCTTAACACTACAACTACCGAACAATAAATCCAAAGATATATATTGCTTTGTAATAATAGGAAGACTGCATCTATTAAAACATCATGCAATTTTTATTGTAAGGTATACGTCATTAAAGGAGTACATCCGAAAATTTCTGATAAAAACATTTTTATAAATTCGATAATTGCGAAAGAAAAAACTAGGGACCAGTCAAAATGACTGATTTGATAGTTCTAGTGTTAATAGAGAATAAAATCGCGGTGGAGTTTATTTAGAGTTTTTTACTTTACTTCCATATTTAATTACAAAATAATTATGCCGGTACATGGCATAGTTTCTGTGAAATTGCCGGTCAGCAAAGTGTTAAATTGAACATTTATTCCGAAAGAACGGTACCTTATGTTTTATTCACAGTAATGCGAACGAGACAATTTAGAAATCGCGAAGATACTAACAAGAAATTGCAATCAGACGAATACAGACACCGCGAGCAGAACAGAACTCGAAACATAGAAATCGCGAACATTACAAAGTGAAAATAAAGAAAATCCTAAGCACTATGATCGTGGAATTATTACGCGACCCAAGGTGCTCAGCGACAATCCTTGTACGCTGAGAAGTGTTGGATACCTCATAGATTAAGCAAATATTTTTAACTCTTCGTGTTTAAGTTACGATAAGTGAAATCTAAATTCTGTCTTCAGCCACGCTATCTCGTATTTACCGTTACGCATTCGACCCTTGAAATCCTTACTCACCATCCTTGAATCATACGCCTGACCCTTCGAACCTTAGTAATTTCCAACAATTCCTATTGATCCTAATCCTCATCCCCACCACCTGCAATACCAAATTTCCGCCCTTTTAAAAACAGAACACTTTTCTTTCAACGAAAATTTTTACGAATACAAGGTAGAGAGAGAGAGAGAGAGAGCAACAGAATCGTATAGCAGTAGAAAATTATCCTAAGTGTCCATTATAAGGTTACCGTGTACTAAGTTCAAATAAAATACTTATTGAATATCGGGAAACTAACAGAAAAAGGTATCACAGAAATGACACCTTCACATGCAACACGTTCTAAAAGTGCGAAGTTCAAAATACTCTATAGATATGTAATAGTTAAAAGTTCAAAAAACTCTATAGATGTGTCCTAGTTAGTGGTTCAAAATGTTCTGTAGATATGTACAAATGCGTGGTTTAAAATGTTCTATCGTGCGTACTAGTCCGAAGTTCAAATGGTTCTGTAGATGTGTACGTGTCCGAAGTTCTAATTGTTCTGTACACGTTTACTAGTTGAAAGTTCTAAATGTTCTATGGTGCGTGCACGTTCAAAGTTTCAAATACTTTACATAGATGTGTCCTAATTCGTAATTTAACCCTTTGCACTCGAATGGCGCCTCTAAGGCACCACCAAAAATTACCATAATATTATTTAAGCGATTGTTACATTGCTACGTTCGCAGTTAAGGAATCATTGAAAATTTCAGTGTTATAAGTACGAGCAATACTAATTAATTTCATATGCAGGAAAGGAAACAAACTATATACAATGCAGCTATTATAGATAAAAATATTGTTTCGATTTTGGAATGGAACTGCTTCGAGTGCAAAGGGTTAATATGTTCTATCCCTCCTGGTCCCAGGATCCGCCTATCTCTCCATCTTGGTGTGTCCCTACCAAAATTCGGAAAATGACTTTTCCTGTGGTAGGGATAATTGGGGGATGAATGTCCAGCTTGGGCCGTAATTATAAAATTCTGTAACGTCTACTGACTTCGTAATTTCAGTTTCCCACAAAGTCTCGTAAGACGTTGCACAAAAATCCCTTATTCAAGGATCTTTCCCCGAAACTGGTGTCGCCTTTCCGCTGTGAGTGGGTCTGCGATGCGTCGATTGTTCTTGAATAGAATACGGCTGGTCTGCTTTCCATTTCGAAACAAACTATTTAACATTAGTTAAATTTTACATTTTACCAAATAATTATAGCTTTTTTCATGAGATGGCGCATAAATCTTAATTCTATAATGTTGCCAAGACAACCAATATGACTATTTATGACCGTTGCTAGGCTCATCAACCTGAAATAACAAAATAAATGCTGTGCAAACTGTCTGCAGTAAAAATAAGCGAAACCATTTGATCCAATTGATATTATTTGTGCTTTTGTCAGTGATTACCAAACTAAAAATAGTGTACATAATAGCTCTGGATTCGTATATCGATAACAACCTATTTGTTTGCATTTCAATTTTCAATTTGTTACTGTTTTTTTATGATATAATTTTGTAACTTTGAAGTTACAATGGCAGATTTCAGTACATTTAGGATAAAGTTTGTGCTTTCTCTGTTTTCAGATTTATACATCATATACCCGAAATATGAATACAAAATCAGATAGAAATAACAGAGGAATTAGAATTAGACGCATTAGCGGGAATAGATCCGATGATTTCTTATTAGATTCCGAGTCCGACGAAGATGTAATAGTATTTCCCCGACGACGAATAAGTGCCATTGACAGTGATGAAGAATTTAGTACTCGATCCTCGTCAGATGAGGAAGATGCAGGACCACAAAGAATTGTATGGCAGCCACTATCCCAGACGAGTAATAATAGTTGTTATCGCCCTTGGAAAGGAGATTGCCCTAATGTCCCCGAAGCACCCCATTCTCCTGTGACCTATTTTCGAAAACTATTTGACAAGGAAATAATAAGCAATATAGTTTACTATACCAATATGTATGCACTGCAATGTGATCCAACAAAGAGATTTCAAAAATAAAATGTTTAACGTCAAGTGCAAATTGTTTTATGGAATTTCACGCTTAAGCTTTTATGTACAGAAGTGCAAACTTTATAGACCGTTGTTACCTGAAAGTCACATAGTGAATATATTGCAATAAAATTGTTTACGGAAAAATATTTTTTCATTTGTATATATAGGTTTATAATTTCTGATTTTTCATTCCCCCAATTTTATTGGATTAAAAACAAAAATTTGGCCCATAGAGGGTTAACTTTCAGCCGTACTCAAGTCCGTAACTAATTCTTAGGGCCAAGCATGCCTATAAATATCTCAAAAACGACAGTGCACCACTTAATTGCAGCACTAGACACAATTCTAGACAACGTCACAGCTTGTTTTATTCAATTTCAACATCGACCCGGTTTTATTGGAAAACCGTTTAGATTTCTCGCGAACGCCCTGTTCGTTCGGTAGTCTGTTAACCTTCATCGTAGAGTAATTAGCCTGTTTTCGTAATCGTAAAACAGTAACGTAATAAGAAAGTTTATTAAATATAATCACCAGGATGGCAACAAGTTATAATTTCGCCTGGGTAATTCGCTCCCATTTTCTTACCGAATGCCGCTTGATATGAAAACAGGCACACATGATTGTAAACACGGTGTAGAACACGTGATTATGTATACGGCGTAACGAAAGTACACATGTTCTTGTACTAAAGTATGAAAAATCTGTATAGAGTGACTGTTTGAAAGTTGATAATCGTGATACTAGAATTTTTTGTTTGAAATAATTACACGTTGCGTGCCAAATAAAACGTTACAAGCTGCTTTACCAGAATCTGATGAAGATATCAACTTCGTTGTTTTTTCTAATTAAATTAACGAGAGGGATTAACGCTTTAGTATGCAATAAATTGTTTTTTTAGTAATTGCTAGGAAGAAATGTGACTTCTTCACATATGTTTTTTAAACGAGAGACGGTATAAATGTTTTTATTATTGCGATATCTCTCATCAAGCTGAATTTGCGTGAAACCTTTCATCAAACATTTATTTGAACCACATTTTTCGTTTATTCCACGTAATTACTGATTTTTAGCGTGGTTACCCTGCACAATAGCCAGTTGTGTTTGTAAACGGAATTGAAAATGATTAATACTGGTTTGCGAAAGTATTCAACGATCTTTTTGCTGTACCGTCGTATGCACTTTATTCCAAAATTGAAGTTAACATCTTCATTAGATTTTGAGCAGAGATTGAAATATTCCGAAAATAAACGTTGGAAACTGTTATACGGGGTAAACTATAATTATATTCATTTTGAATATCTCCGATTTTTAATAATGTAGGAAATTGTTATGAAAACTCTTGCACGGAACAGAGGAGGAAATTTTGTGGTACAACCACATTTCGTGGAGATGGGAGTACAAAGGAGATTTCAAGGTCATCTTAATTTTTTTTTACGGAATGTTATATTTTTTTATCGTAATTCGATGACAGGTGTTAAGACAAATGCAATGACCTATTATGAAGGTAATTCAAAGTGAAATGTGAATTTACTTTAGCATATACTACAACTACCCTTTGTTTCATACTGCCTGGTGTAGTGGATACTTCTTGACTAACAATATTCCTCAATGCTCCTCAGAGGAAAAGATCTAACGGAGTTAAATCTGCAGAGTAGCTGACCAAGAGATTAATCCACCACATACTATGCATCGATTTAAGTAAAGTTTGTTAAGTGCATCTCTTACTCTGCTAGCATAATGTGCTGGACATCCGTCGTGCTGTAACCACATTAGTTGATGAGCGTTTAGCGGTACATTTTGCAATAAAATCCCCAACATATCTTGAAACATCTCTAAATGCTCAACAATACTAAAGGACCGCCGAGTCCACTTTCCTCGAATAGAGATGAAACAACGACAGTTAATACAAATAGCTTTAAATAATTCTTCATTCGAAGAACAGACAATAGAGCAAACGAAAGTAAAAGGATGATGATTCAATACAAATGGCAAAGATCAAGTACAGTATGTAAAAGACGACCGCTAGCGTCACAATGACCGCATAGATACTACACTAGTGCTCATCGATGGAACTTGATCATCGTTCACCAATGAACGCATAAAAAAATATTTATAAATCAATTTATTCAAGTATATATAGGCTATTATTATCTGCGACCTTTCGCCACATATTTTTTATTTTTATTTTATTTTTTACTTTATTCTGCGACATATTTATTTTTAAGTCTAACACACACTTTAGTATATTCATTTATTTAACAATTTTCTACTAAGTAATCTTTACGATTTCAGTAAAGTAAAAACTCAAAACCAGACATTTTGATTGATCCAACTGCTCCAATGTTAAAATCAAAATTTGCAAGCATCTCACAATTATTCAATATTATTAATGTTTCGTTATTCTTAGAAGGATCAGAAATTTCAATTTAAAAATATAAAGTTTATCGTTTATTTTTCAATCGCAATTTATGTATTATAAACACATGTATACTCGGGTCACACAGCTGCCAGCAACCAGTGCCGTTAGCTTAAGCTTATCCCTAAACAGGGAGACATGTGCATCGATCCTGCATCGTTTTCCTGCAACCTGTAGGCGGTGAATTCATGTTAGGTAATACTATCGCTTAAACGATACCAACCATCTAGATCTCATTTATATTTCCATTTCCCGCCGACAGTGGAAGTGTAACATTACATAAGCATGAATCTTTAACATATATAAACGAATATCATCTTTCTAATACCAGAAAATATCAGAAATTAATTTTTTACAACGTATTTGACATAATGGTGTACGTACATTATTATGTACGTCGTGTTCTGTGTTTTTCCGTTTTGTAGTCACATGTGATTTTTTAATGTAAAGACCTTCTTCACTTTGTACAATAACTTTATCCTATTATTACTAGCTCTCCGAGTATTGGGATATGCACCCCTGTGTCGGGGTCATTTCTGACTCACACCGATATTTTAACATTACGAACGGTGTAATTAAAGATATAAGTACATTATTAAATTAAAAACGCAAAATATAATATATATATATTTATGTATGTTTTATAATATATTTCGTAATTGTATGAAATTGTGTAATAGGCAGAACTAACCATTTTTTTTAAATTAACTAAATATTTTCAGAGTTATACGTCTTCATCATTTCCTTTCCACATCGCTCTTAACATTACTTTGAATTTATTACAATTTACAAATTTACTACATTAAATTTGAATCGATGATTTACGACCTTCGGCGACGACGAATCATTATTCGTGTCACAACGTGATAAGTGGTCTAAGTCAAAATTTAAAAAAAATGAGTTTATCAGTTATTTCATACCACATTACTTTAAACTAAATTTATTCAATGTAATTTTTACGATATCGTCAAAAATGAACCATTAGATAGTGGTTGTAATTTCAACATTATATGGAATTCATTTAGTGTTAATTATGAAAGTGGTCTAAGTCAAAAATTTAAAGAAATTATATAGACATAACTTGAAAATGGCGCGTGGCCCTCTGTATATGGAGGATATAACTACTCAAAAACACGTAATAGCTTACAGTGATGCTTGTTCAGGCCAAAATCATAACATTAAAGTAGCATTGACATGGATGAAAATTGCTCAGTCATCAAATAATAATATTGAAACAGTAGACCACAAATTTTTGGTATCGGGTCATTCCTTTTTACCGAATGACCGTGATTTTGGGTTGCTAGAAATGAAAATAAAAAAAGCAAATTACTTATACAACCCTGAGCATTATTATGAATTGATAGAAAAGTGTAGAAGAAGAAATACATTTCGATAAAACGAATGTCGCAGCTGGATTTTATTTCAACGCAATCACTAGAAGAGTCAATAACAAGAAGAGTAAAAAATACCACGGGCGAATCTGTCTCTTGGCTGCAAATTCAATGGATGAGATTCTTGAAAAATGAACCTTATAAAATGTTCTATAAAACTTTTTTAGATGATTCTAAATTCCACGTTTTGGATCTTTCACCTAAAAGAGGAAGAACAAAAATATACGGAAATATTAAATTACTTCCATTCTACACCACCACTAGACCAGTAACGGAAGAAAAACATAAAGATATTATGTTTTTACTACCATACAACCCTCCAGTTTTTCAGGAACATTTTAAGAATCTTAAAAACTCGAAATGATAAAAATGGATTACTTTTTAAAAATAATTAATACATGTTCATGAATTATTTCATTAAAGTTATTGTTTCAAATAAAACTCATAGTTCTCTATTGCTTTAAGTCATTTATAGGACATTCAGTTAATTTTGAAAATGGTCTAAGTCAGTTCAAACTTTAAAAACAACAGTTTAGTAAGAAATTCACACAAAATTTCATATTCATAATAAATGTCCATTAATCAAGACTAATAAAATTATAAATTAAAATGTCGCATAATGTAAAAATATTTTTTAATTTATTCAAATGCAATTCATTAAATATCTCGAAACAAGAAATATATGACCTAGACCACTTTCATAATTATGGGCATAAATGTAGATTTGTGAATGCAAAATATATTAATTCTACTGTCGTAAACTTATTATCTTGAACCAGCGGCAATTCGGACAGAGCAAACGCTCGAAACATGTTTGTCAGATTTCCAATATGTACGAAGTATAGTACGCGTTGCCTCGAGGCTATGGAAAAAGATGTGAAATGTGCAATTTCCACGTGATCTGAAGCAGGTGAAAGTGTTAATCTTGAATCAACGATGGTCGCGGACGTAATGAAGGAGAAAGCAGATCGAAAGGATCCATCTCGTGACCACGTGAAATAAAAAGAGCATTGGCCGGGCCTCTAATTAAATCATAAAACAGCTTCGAGCAGTTCCCCCTAATGGTCAGAGTCTGTTTGTCGATATTCCGCGTTTCGTGCAACGAAACTCGCCTAATTGCAGTTCGGAAGGAGCAAACAGCTCGTTACGAGAGCCCGGTTTCGAGCAGGACCGTCTCGATCTTGATAACTTGTCGATGCGATCGCTTATCTCGAGCCGTTGCTATAATAAGACACCTGCGACCCCCAAAGCAACGTTAGCCAGCTGTTGTTACAACAACGCTTCGATAATTAACGGAATAGAATTAACCGTTCGATGAAATCATCGGAAGAATTCTTGTGCCATGGTTATACGCGAATATGGAGCATTGGGGAACGTGCTACGGGTATTTTGTATCAGATAAAATCGACCGAATGGGCAATGATTAGTAGTATTCAATTTCAAGGAGCGATCGTATAGTATCCAACCAGTTAAACAAGTGAAGCTTGGTACAATGTCCGTGGAAGTACATAATGATCGCTGATAATTCAGCCACCTTTCGCAGAGTCATCGCTGAGATTTCTTTCATATTAGTGCGCGCATTGTGTTCATGATTTCCCCGACAAAACGATACACTCGTGCTCCACAAGGAAAACCATTGTATGGACAAATTAATTTGTGAAATTTTCATCGTAAAGTTGTGATTTACACGCGAACGGTGTCTTATTTCTCAAAAATTACTTGGAATTGTTCATCTCTCCTTTCTGAGAAACTTATACGTTCAAGTATTGTTATTAATAATATTTATTTTCGGTATTGAATATTTCAATCAGCCTATCGACATTCACTGTCGCACCAACGCCCACAAAAGTTATTTAATAAATTAAATTTATTTACTTATTTTTAATATAAGGTTAGAAAGATAAAGTTTATCGCAGTAATAATTTTTGTAACATTTGACATCTCGTACATCCTAATAATTCGAGGTTTACTTAATGGATTGAAATAAAAATTGATTTTTAACTTGCTATTTGACTTACTAGTGGTTTCTTCTTTCACAGTTAATGAAATTAGAAGAATTTTTTCCACGAAAACATTTGAAATATACTTTTTTAAGAAAGCACATATTAACATAAAAATTGTACGAAATGCGAATAAATTCAACCTTGTCATATACGACCAACATGGCACTCAAAGTGTGAATAGTATTACTATACTGATCTCAAATGGAGGAATCCATCTACAAGTCGATGCATACGTGTTACCATTTGTTATAAACGTTAGTACTTAACTCTCGACAAAATGTAATAATTTAGTTAATTGTTGACTGTTTATTGCACCATCCGAAACGACACAATATTCAAGAAGCTGCTGTCTCATTTTCAGAAAGAATTGACAATCACTGTATTGGTGACTAATGATTCACTATATTTGGAATGACGATCTCATTAAAATTGCTGAAATTTTAGTAGTACCATAAACTCTAAAGGAATTACCATTAAAAAAGCATAGTACTTGAGGTTCAACGTTTCCAAAGTTGGTAAAAGCGTTCTTAAGTTATTTTAACACTTTGACTGCCATGTCACACATATATGGGTGACAGAATTATTTGTCCATCTTTAAAAATTAATTTGCATACTAATATATTCGTTGCATTCAATTTAGTTCATATCTGGAGACTACAAGAAGGGGTTGAAGGATAACTATGTGTCAGACATTTTAATATAATAACGATTAGCTCTTCGAGTACTATGCCGGAGTCATTTATGACCCGTTGTCTTCAGTCCACGCACATAATTACATACTCTTACCACTATCACCTTCATCGCTTCTGTGGTAGATATAAAGAAAAGTTGATCTAAAAAGTACAAAACTATACGGATTGCTTCGTTTCTTATATTATTCTACTAAGGGCGGTTATGTGCGACAAGATGTAAATTAATATTTTATATTCAATACTTTACAACGCACGAAACTACGTTATACTGTTGCCATCCTTACATCACGAGTAGAACATATCATTTACAGCAGAAAATTACAAACCGGATATAATAAAATATTATGATCGTAAAAAAAACCGAGATGGATATGCTCCATAAATTAGTAAGAGAATATTCTTGCAAACGATGTACCCTTTGGTGATCGTTATCTTTATTCCTGCATTATTTAGATATTGCAGCGTATAATGACTTTTTCATTTGGCATACGAAGTATTCCATGAGACAAAATAAGAATTCTTTAGAAGCAAGAAGAACAGTATTTTTGTAGTAGTTGGTGGTGAAATTGAATGAAAAAATATGAATAGACCAACTAGTGTGTACGAAAATGTGAACGGAGGATGGCACGGTGACGTCGTAAAAGCGATAGAAACGACTGGTAGAAAAATTACGAGAGCACCGAAGAAAGTAGGTCAAAAACGTGCTAGATACTGCTTTTGTACAGGAAATAATAATAATAAATATGCAACGATATGTACTCCTAAAATAGAAGTAGTATATTTTTATTTTGAACGTTAATTACAATTATATATTGTTAAACTTAATATAAGATATTGCTATTATTTATTTGTGCTCTCTTTGTAGCAGTGTTTTGAAATATTTGTGAAGCATAGGATGTATATAAGGTAATAACTGCTCCATATTCTTATATATTTCGTATATATTCTTTCAAATTTTGACGATCTTCTCTGACACGTAGTTGGTAAATCCAGCATCTTAAATTCTGTGTCCTCCATCGATGTTTTATATGAAATAGTATACGATGTATCTTTGAAAAACCTCATCCCACATATTTTCAGCCAGTTTACCTGTAACACAATCTAATGTTAATATGAAATTATCTATTTTTGGAGGAAAATAAAATATGTAACCTAAAATAGGTTACCTTAGATATGTGAAATAATGTAAATGTAACCACTAACCTTGCCACCTATCTATGGAAAGTGGACGTACACCACTTTCATAATCGGAAATTTAGATACTTTGGATTTAGGCGCCAAACCGTTGAATTGAATCTTTCATTGCAATTCTGTGTGTGTCCACCTAGACACCTGGTTAATAAATCCTCCTTTGAAAGTTCTTCATATATCGGTTTTAAATGTTTAAGGACATGTGGGTGAAGTGGACTAGGATGATTAAAATTATCTAATTCACCTTTCGCTTCACTTTCAGCTTTCGCGGACGGATACCTGTCTGACGCTTACCTGTTTGGCTAGCTGTATCACCCAAAATACATAAAATTTTACTCCGTAACTTTATGCACGTATTCTAGACACATGCTGGAATCAATTTCAAACAAAAAAAAATCGAAAATTTTCATCTTATAATGTGTATTCCCCCCTTAACGGTGAGAACTTGGGAGATATTTGGTATTTTGTTTCAACTTCTAAAATATTCAAGTGAAATGGTAGATGTAAAAACAAAAAGAGGCTTTTACCCCAAACCAAAAATCGTCGTTGAATAGAATAACGCAAAGAGTTCGATTGACTTATCAGACCAGATGAGTGCCTACAGCAGTCCCTTGAGAAGGACTATAAAATGGTATAAAAAATTAGCTTCCGATCTTCTCTTAAATACCGCTATCATAAATGCTCTATTCATGTTTGAAGAAGTAACGGGAAAAAAATATCAGTCACGCCATTTCGAAGATAATTGGTGAATGTACTTACACAACAATCAGATGAGGAAATTCCTATGCATATTGCAAAAAGAATTGTTGACCAATTACGAAACAAAAAGAAGATATTGTTCGGAATGTTACAACAATAATTCAACGCTATTCAGACGCAAGACAGCCAAAAATTTAACTAAAAATGTCGTCACATTTTGTAATACATGCAAAAGCAAACCATATTTTTGTTTAGAATGTTTCAATAAATTTCATCGAAATTACCACATTTATTTTTTAACTTTGATACTGTCGCTTTGAGAGCGACGCTGGACTCAACGTGCTAGGTTTCTCCCGTCAGTTGTGATAATTGAGTTCTACTGTATTTAAAGAGAATCTTTAATTTAAAAGAATCGTTTTCTATAATAGCTTAACCAAGTGATTTATTATAATTCTAAGTATCGTCGGAGCCCTAAAAGGAATAGTTACGCAGTTGGACAATAATAAAATAGCTTATAATTCTTTCTGGGTATAAATTACTTAATGACGGCATATTTATGACAGCGAAGTGTTAGCACTGCCTGAATACTGCACTCTTCACATGCATCAGCTTAGTGTAATTACATGCAAATACAGATGTCAGATTTCAATTTATTAAACGTGCTTTCTTCGAAACGCGATTCTCGAAACTAGCATTTAAGATCAGAGGAAGAAATCGAAATTATCCAATAAATTTTTTTCAAAGACATACATATTAAGTATTCACCTCTCTATACGCACGAAGAGAAGTATGTTACTGTGCTAATACTTTGTATCCGTGTCAAGAAACAAAGCAGTAAGAACCGTGGGCAAAAACTGAATAAATTCAATCATCCAATTTTATGATTTAAAAAGTAAAAATAAGAAAACGAGCTATATCAAATTATGCACTTTGTGAATCCACCCAACTTTGAATACGTTCACTAGCGGCGTCACACATGCGTGACGACCACGATTTTATGCAATATATAAGAGAATTCGAATTAATTTTATAAAATTGCGACAGAAAACATTTTTTTAGTAAGTTCATTTCTGAAATTTCTAAATTTGGATTTTTTCTTATTACAATTTCATATTTAATTCCTATCGTCTCATAGAACGTAAACAAACAAATTCAACAGGGGTATGCAAATGTATAGTAACAATGTACTATATTGTAAGAACACGAGTTTCAAAAATGAAATAATTAGGAATATATTGCACGTTAGTATTCCATGTCATTCTTTTATTTATTGTCACAAATTTAAAGAGTGAGACCAAACAAATTTCGTGATCCAATAAGGTCCATCCTCACGGACACAGATATTGACATAAAGGTCTACAGCCTAATTATTGCATAATATGAATACTATTTTTCAAATATGTCCGTAAGAACTTTCATCTACTATTAATATTATTTTTATTATATTTATGCTTCCATAATACAATTAAAACACTGTAACTTTGTTTTGTATTGCAAGGAATTTATCAGTTAAGTTATGTAATCTTTATGCATACATGGAAGTGGGAATCTGCATGAAGAACCACATTCTAAACTTAGATAATAGGATCACAGATGATAATTTAGGGTTTATACGTAAATGCACGTGTCGACTAGAAGGTGAGACTTTCGAATCAGCTGTCTATGGTATGTAAATCTGTGGTTCACAGTTTTTAATGGCCGAATAGATCTCTGAGAAATGTACATTTTCCTTAATAGGAGAAAGGCATCGATGTAAATAGTGAGATGATTCGAATTCTTCCTGGTGAACGTCGATTAATTTAAAGCTTCACCACAGGTGCTCGCAATTAGCACTTTCTACATCGATGTATGATGGTTTCGTAATTTCGCTGAATGGGCGTTTATGATACTCTTTCTATTAGACGCACGCAAAAGTGGCAGGTGTTGCATTTCAGTAAGTACTCTATCGGTTAGCATCGGGGATGCGTACAGAAACACGTAACTCGTGAGAAGATACAAAAACTGCTGATCTAAAGTCGTAGATTTTTAAGTCACTCTAAAACGCAGAGTCTACTACAAATTATATCTATCAATCTCGGAGAGTTGTTAGACATTACGCATTTCGTTCCAGGAAAGTAAAATGCGTGTGTCGTCTTTAGTTTTTAAAACCTGCATTTCTAACTTTCTAATCGTAAGAATGTCATTGAGTTACTGCAACCGTGACATACACCGCTGTGCTTAACTATAGCACAACCCAAACTTTCAAGATTCTTTAACTTTGAAAAAATAATTCAGGCAAACCAAGAGTATAATATAAGAAAATATTGTAAATAATGAACTCCTCGTATAAACAATCTTTGAAAGAATAATTCAGGAAAACCAAGAGCACAATATAAGAAAATATTATAAATAATGAACTTTACGTATAAAAAATGGCAAAGTTGTTTCCATACATATCGAAATAAAAGTGAGAAACATTATAGAATCGGCGCACAACTATAGCACAATCTTTAGCATCATCTTTAACACATTTCGGGAATTATCATATCACATTTTTTCTAAACAAGAATTTTTGAAATTGATTCCAGTGTATGTTTAGAATAAGTGTATAAAGTTACGGAGCAAAATTTTATGTATTTTGGGAGATACAGCTAGCCGAACAGGTAAGCGTCAGGTGCAAGTGGCGCAAAGCTGAAGCGAAAGGTGAATTAGATAATTTTAATCATCTTAGTCCACTTCACCCAGATGTCTTAGACATAGAACTAGAACTACCGAACAATAAATCCAACGATATACATTGTTTGGTAATAATAACGAGACTGCATCTATTAAAACTTCATACAATATTTATTGTAAGGTATACGTCATTAAAGAAGTACATCCGAAAATTATGGATGAAAACATTTTTATAACTTCAATAATTGTGAAAGAAAAAACTAGGGACCAGTCAAAATGATAGGTTTGGTAGTTCTAGTGTTAAAATCTTCAGATATGGGGGTCTCGTTTAATACAAAACTTTACGGTATCTTTTGTTCCTGACTGTTACAAAATCAACCAAAGAATTCTGAACAAATGCATTAGATAGTTTAATAATGATATTTTAATAATATTATATCAAGTGATAATAATTATCACATCAATAATCAATTATTATTGCAAACATTACTACTCAGGTCATTATAATACTAATGAGAGTTTCATTTTTCCTGTTTCAGAAGCAATCCAAACAGATTCTAGTCCCGGTGGAACTGTCCATTATCCAAACGGGCACCGCCTGTTCGCAGTGAAGGTATGCATTTTATAATAAGCAAATTATTTATAATATTTATAATACAAAAAGCACTGCTTAAATTTTCGTTGAAAGCTCAGATAAAAAAGCTTTAGAAACATTATTGTTTTATTTCTTTTATAATTTCAAACAATTGAAATTTGTATTTAAAAAATTGTCGTATATTGTCTAGTCGGCTAGTTCATCTATCATCTAAAAAGAAATTGAAGTTGCTCGGTTCAATTTTGAAAAAGTTAAAAAGTTAACTTTTAAAAAGTGTCCCAATATTTTCATGACCGACCGTACACGCAGGTAGTATTTTGAGAATTTCAATAACAGAGATGGTTTACCCCAAACGGACGTCGAAAGAACAAAACTGTTGGAAAATGGGTTTTCGGTTAAAAAAGGATTAGGTGATCATGCTTTGAAGAAAAATCATGTAGAATATTTTCCATTGTCTGGTAACAATAAATATGCAGTAAAGGCAAATTAAATTTCGATTTGTTGGTAAAACGGACGAAGGAGATTGCAAAAACACGAAAAGCACAGGAGCCGAGTGTAATCGTGCCCGGTGATCTGCGGTACGAGTTTTAGATCGAGTTACCGTGTATATATATAAGTTCCCGATCTTGATATGAAACGCATGCACTATGCACAGAACGTTCCCAAGAAAATCGAGGCCATTCCCGGCTGCCTGAACCATGTTGCTGGAGAACAAACGCTTCCCGAACATTGAAGATCGAAGCATTTGTCTGCTTGACTGACCGACCAACGCGACGCGACGGTTTCTCTCCGAGAATCCTTACTACTTATTCCGCCGATGCTATGAGGCTAGATCGGAGGACTCTTATCAAAGCATGCAGCATCTGTTTCCTCTATTTCTTGGAATTGTTGCGCTGCAAATACAATCTACGCATTACGCGCGCATCGCGCATCAGGAGCATTCTAATTTCCCATTTTCTACAGGGTGAGCCAAATCGAGCAACGAAACAGGAAATATTCCTTAGAAACTCTGCAAAACCACTTTTAGGAACACGGCTGGTAAACTAACGACTCTGTTCTTCGAAATTGTGATAAATGTACGATAAATATTTATTTGTAACTGAACATAGAAAAAATCGCATCCGAAAAGAGCTGTCGAGTAGCGAGCACGATGTTGTCTACTCAACAGTTCACAATATTCTGCTTGTCTGAAGTTTTCTAATCCCTGCTGAGGACCTCCTAAAATGTTTTTAACACGTTCCGTGCCAAGCTATGTTAATATACAGGGTGAGTCACCAAACGTTTGAATCTCAAATATCTTTGTTGTTTCTAAAGATACGTAAAATATGGTAAGGACAAAGATGAATGGTACAATGGGGCTGACATGATGCTACAAAAAAATTTTGTTTTTATGTCATTTTCTTAGAGATATCAAGGTCATCTTGACTTTTTTAAATGGAACTATCCTTTTTTTAAACACCTACAATGATAGTTCCATTCATTAGGAATTCAGTGACTATATTATTCCAAGGTCATTCAAGGTCAAGGACAGAAAAAACGTATAAGATTTAAAATATGAAAGCAGAATACGTTTATCACGTTTGAGACTTGTAGTAAATAGTAAACATACTATGGTGGTAGCTCAAGTAAACATACTAAGGTCCTTCAATGTTACTGTTATTCAGCATTCTTATTTACTATCAGTATGTTTCCAAATGCGATTCCGCTGTCTTATTCAATGACTGAAAAGCGTGATATGATCACGATTTACTGTGAATGTAGACAAAATGCAGTTCAGGCTCGATTACTTTATGAAGAAAGGTACCCCGAGCGAAACACTCCTTCTAGACAGACTTTCATTAATACGTACAGGTTGTTTCGAAGTACTGGTAGTGTACATGCAAGACGGTACAAACGGAAGAATCCCACGACCAATGAAGACAACGAAATTAATATTTTAGCAGCTATAGCTGTCAATCCTCACGTGAGTACGAGAAAAATTTCCCGGGAAGCAGGCATAAGTCAAAGTAGCGTAATACGAATTCTGGCCCGACATAAATTTCATCCGTTCCACATATCGCTCTATCAAAAATTTCACGGGAATGATTTTCAAAATAAAATTAACTTTTGTCAATGGGGATTGCCTCAAAATCATTCAAACAAACAAATACCACCTCGGATGTACTTATCAGAGTTCAAGGTTCCTTCACAGCTCGTTTACATCAATGTATCGACGTAGACGGCCATCATTACGTACATTTGTAAAATACAGGCATTCTGCTTCCATATTTTAGTTTTATACGTTTTTCCTGTCCTTGACCTTGAATGACCTTGGAATAATATTTATTTTACCCGACGAGCAGGGCAATTGACAGATCCTTGGCAATTGGCAGGTTCTTTCTTCTAAAAAAATTAATTAATATCGGTAACCCGAAGGAGAGACTTCCCCCTCCACCGTGGAGGAACGTTGAAGAAGATCCTCCCCCTTTAGGTGAAAATTAACGAATGAGGTGCTGTATGCATCGAATTAGTCACACCCTCAAGTTTTCACAGAGCCAGAGTATAGGAAGATGCATGAATCCATCTGAAATTATTTATACTTCTTATTTGTTGATTTTATTTCATCTTGACCTACAAATATTCTAGACATATTGAAATATACGAATACATTTGAATACAATGGTAACTAAATTATACGCATGACGACCATACACGTCATGATACAAAATACTGCCAATTCACAATGACAAGTATGCTCGTCAAACACAGCTAACTGATTAATTTCATATATACGAAAGGAAATGAACTATGTACAATGAAAGCTATTATAGGTAAAAATATTGTTTCTATTTTCGAACGGGATTGCATCGAGTGCAAAGGGTTAATCGTGCAACGCGTCGTTTTATAATAAATGCAACGGCCTAATGCGATACATACGTGCTGATGTTGCATGTAAAAAATGGAGCAGTTAAGATAACATTTCCATACAGTTAGCCGATGTACTCGCGCGCCACATCAATTGTATGCATGACCTTAATGTTAGAAAATCTGTGATGGAATGATAATCATCCGTGAAACAGTCGCGTGTGAAGTTCAGTTATCTGACGCAATCGCTTGACGCACAGAAATGCAATCGAAATGTAGTTGCATCCTGATGATCGGCGACGGGGAACCGACGTAAATAGAGCAGATAGTAGTTGAAGGAAAGAATATTGATATTAGTATAGTAATGATAGCGTTCAGCCTGTCTAACTCCGGTGTGAACACGGTTCGTTGGTATTACGGTAATCATCTTTATTAACCTTCTTTCTATCTAGTGTAACGATACTATAAAATGTATATAACGTCTCGCACTAACTGCCGTGCAATCACGATCGAAATCTCTCTACATAAAAATAAACCGAACGTAAAACAACCTGTAAATAAAGAAAGACTTTGAAATGGTCGTTCAAAAAACGCTGGCGATTTGATCCAATGCATAATTAGAACCGTTTCTACTTCTTGTGACGTCAAGCGTGTGCAGCTGTGATTCTTTCTCTCGTGTTACCTTTATCTTACCGTTATAAAACGTCTCAAACATTTTAATCACCTTGAACCATATATACAGGGTACACCAATAACGATGAGCACCTTGAATAATTCTGTTATCTGCAATAAATGAGGACACAATGTATAAAGAACTTGCACAGTTGAGAAGAGACAATTTGTAATGCAAACAGATTTTATAAGAATAAAGTTTTCATACCTTTCACTATGGGTCAAATTGATTTCTTTAACCCTTAGCACTCCAATGGCTCCCCTGAGGTGAAATTAAAAATTGACATAATATTATTCAATACAACTATTGCATTACTATGTTTGTGTTTAAGAAATCGATAAAAATTGACGTGTTGCACGTACGAACAATAGTAATAAATTTTGTATGCACAAAAAGAAATGAACCATATAGAATCCGACTATTCTACGTAAGAAGAATGTCTCGATTTTGGAATTAAAATTGCTTGGAGCGCAAAGGGTTAACCCCTTGCCCTACAACAACGAGTCAGACTCGTGATCAAGATTTCAAACTGAATCTTCTAAATATGTATTTCCTTAATTTCGTTTAAACGGAAATAACATTTTATTTAATTGTTGATCGTATACGGTCATTGGAGAACAGCTAGGCACGCGGTAATTACAAATTTACTTTTTCTTTTTGTCTTTCCGCGGAGGCTAAAGAAAATCTAGTCGCTGTTATTGTAAAATAAGTCGTAGGCCAAGGGGTTAAATTGAATCCGAACCAGAAGTCAAAATTTTGTGACAAAATGTATTTACCCACACTGTCCTAAACCTAATAGTTAACGAAATTGGAAACCAGCAGGTACTCGAACCGAGGTCCCTTAACTTGAATACGGTGAATAGATATGGAAAATTATTTCGGTAATATCTTGTCAACGTTTCGCTTCGTCATTGTTTCATTTGATATCGTAACACACTTGCTTCGTTATCTCTCGATTAAATAAAATTTATTTGGTATACTTTATTGATCCGCTTTCATGGTACAAAGGCTGAGTAATTCCACTTAAATATATGGACCGTTTATTTTGAAAGTGGTGCAAATCCATTTTGTTCTGTTTCGAGAAAATTAAATGTTAGCAGATCTCACAATTAAAAAATATAGGTTAATTATGTGAAGTCTAGGAATGTTTGTACTAATTTATCAATATGTAATTTGATTATATAAATTTCTTTTAGGCGAATTTAACTAAAATAATATATATTTCCAGGCTGCAAATGGACTTACACCACTTTCATAATTAGTCAATTGTAAATATCATTTAATTTCAATTTTGAAATAGCAAATATCACTTAAAATATATTTCATATTAATCCAATTTTGTTTATAAATAATAACAAGAAATAAAATAGAATTAGCATTTTTTATTTTGAACGTTAATTATATTTATATATTGTTAAACTTAACACAAGATATTGGTATTATTAATTATTTATGCTCTTCATGTGGCAGTGTTTTGAAATATTCATGATGCACAGGAGGTATATAAAGTAATAGCTGCTGCATATCCTTATATTTTTCGTATGTAATAGGCGTGATACAAAGGCGCCAGAGCGATTTTTTCAAATTTTGGCGGTCTTCCCCGACATGTAAGTGATAAATTTAGAGTCTTAAATTCTGTGTCCTCCATTGATGTTTTATATAAAATAATGTACGGTGTACTTTTGCAAAATCTCATCCAATATATTTGCAACCAATTTACTTTTTCTTCATTAGTGTTTCTTCTTATCTGTTTTTTAATTGCGTTTTGCAGATTTTTTGTTGAAACGAAATTCTCTCGTTTCATTTCTTGTAAAATAAATTTATTATGTTGTCTACATTGGTTAATAACGTCATAATAATCCTGTGGTGTGTACAGGAAATTCTTTTTTCGTAATGCCATTTTTTCTGTCTATGGAAATTGAACTTACACCACTTTCATAATCAATGGTTACGCAATTTCTTTTACCGGCCAATTTTAAATTGAACAAGGCATTGGCATTTTTTAAAATATTAAATACTAACTAGTTATAAACAAAAAGTTTACACTAAATTAAGCATAAATTACGTCATGTCTCATTTTTTTTAAAAAAGGACTTACATCACTTTCAAAATAAACGGTCCATATCATGGTGACCATGAAATCTTCGAAGCTTCAAATTTTATATTTATCATTTTCTCATGTTGTAAAGAATGAAAATATTCAAGGCGAAGAAAGTTATTAGTTCGTCCTTTAAATGAGGTTTAACACTAGAACTACTGAATCAGTCAGAATGACTGGTTTCTAATTTTTCTTCCATAATTATCGAAATTATAAAAATATTTTCATCAGAAAGTTTCGAACGAATTTGTTCATTGAAGCAGACATTACGATGAAAATTGTAAGAGATCTTAATAAATGCAGTCTTATTAATACAAAACAATATACATCAGTAGCATTTATTACTTGGTAGTTCTAGTGTTAAATGATAAGAAGGGTATAATAATTGAAATTGTTGAATTATTTTCCGTGTTCTACAAAGATGTTGAAAGTAACATATAAAAATCTATTTGAAAAAGAAACGATGCATTCGATGTCTCATAAAAGAATTACCTTGAGAAAAGATTATGTCTTTCGTTATACATATGTAAAATCGAGCTCGAAGCAACGTAGTTTTTGTTTGCAACAGTAAATGAGACATATTTACCTTATTCTATTTAACTGGAACAACCTGTGATTACCACCCATTATAGCTACCATTTTATAGGACAACAATTAAAGGAATAATTCTTTTCTCAACATATGTTTGTAAATCATTTTATAAACGAAAACGTTTGTGTTCGATCATAATAAATCGTTAGAGTAACAGAAAAGTTTTATACATAGAACAACTAATATCACAAATTTTCAATTGTAACAAATTGAAGTTATATTGCAATAAAATTTTTGTTCCAATTATCTTAAAAATTCGAAAATAATATTATCTTAAACTCGTCTAATGTCTACATTTTTGTTCATGAGCAATTAAGTTTCATTACAAATCCACAGCCTATTGATAAGTATTACAAACAACCAAAATCAATTGGCTTCACCGATAACTGTTATAAATAACTAACATATATGTAGCTTATCTATAAAGGTTATCGACTGCATACGAGATTGTTCGGTTACGTAGAATAATTATTATTTGGGATGTAAAGTATTATAATTAAACAAATATTTGTTTTCCTTTAATTTTTTTTTATTGTAGTTGCAATAGTTAAAACGTTGACTGCCAACTACGAAGTAACTCATAGTTTGTTTACTTGCCACATTTGTGCAGTTACGATGAAATTCGTACTATATCAGTGTAACTATGAATAGATAGCTTCAGAGAGGAAAGCAAAAACTCAAGGTTGGCTTACATGAATGGAAAATATATTAATAAATGAACACAAAATATAATCATACAAAGTTCATTTAAAATCAACGAGCAAAAGAATATTTTTATAGTTCGTAATAATTTTTAAAACAATCTTCAATGCAAAAAGATGGCTTTTGATGCTTTCTTATGACTACTATATACTATAATTAGAGTTTTTAATAATATTTTTACACTGGAATCCTGAAAAGTACCGTAGCAGTCAACGTGTTGAAGTCCACGACAATAATCAGTATCAGCCATATATGTATATGAGCTTAGTTATAGCGAGGTAATTAGAAAATTAAAAAATATTGATTGCATAGTGTAGTTTATAATCTAGTCCCTATAATTTTAAGGCAGTTTTAATAAACTGACAAAAACATGTTCCGAACAAAAATTAACTAATTTCATCGGTTTACAAATTGCATAATAAAAAATTTGAAATCAATTTCCATTTCGATGAAAAGTCAGAATGATCTTCGCTTGGCTTCGTAATGTATTTCGTTTCTTCGAAAGAAGAAGTTTGAAATATAATAAAATGTGTTGAACTTCATAATTCCTTCGTACCAACGTAGATGCTACACCTCGAAAGTTCTAATTCGAAGTTATCCATGTGCCGTCGTTACAGCAATAACGATGAATGGAAAAGCAAAGAAGATTAACGGACACGGATCATGATTGAAGACTAAGACGCAACTGGAATGGGAACACGGAGAAACGACCGGAGAAATCACCCAGGAACCATCGTGAGATACCGAATGGTTAAGAGCCATTGAAGGATTGAAGCAAAACACTGTGACGGGGCAGGATGGGCCGATAAGACCCCATGAGACCGACACAAGAAGTGCAGTCGACTGCGGTGATTGTGGTCGACAGAAAAAGAGTGAAAACCAAGGTCCAATTGTCCGAGTCACCAGCCGTTACCGCGCGACCTTCTTCGAGGTCCACCCGTTACATATGTTACGCGCGCACCTGAGAAACGGTAAAATGTGGATCCGAATCACCGTCGAGCCGTCGTGTACGACGAAAGAAAGAACAATTGCCAGCCACGAATCACCGAAGAACGACCAACTACACGGAATATCAATCTCCATCGAACTCGTTAATGACTTTTAACTGTCCTACCGATCTCGGTCAATGACGGTACGAGCACGGGGTCTCGATTTAGTCTCCACGTTGGCAATCGGTACTCAAGCTTATTCATTTCTTGTTCCCATTAACAGATTTTTGTTTTATTAGGAGAGGGTACAATGGCTCACGAAAATATTCGGACACCCCTTAAATCTGAATAACGTTTTTAACACGTTAACCCCTTGCCATACCATTTTCTTTGTAACTAAAATTCATGTTATTCATTTCTTGTTCCCATTAACAGATTTTTGTTTTATTAGGAGAGGGTACAATGACTCACGAAAATATTCGGACACCCCTTAAATCTGAATAATGTTTTTAACACGTTAACCCCTTGCCATACTATTTTCTTTGTAACTAAAATTATTATAATATCTTCATCGCTAAAAATGTTACAGAAGAGAAAAGACAAATTATTTTTTACACTGCTACATCTATAGTAGCTCACGAAAGTTTAGGACACTCTTTAAATCTAAATAACTTTTTCAAAATTGAACCAAACGACTTGACTTTTTCGGAGCAACTAGAAGGATTGATTTACTAAATGATATGCAAAAATAATTTTGAAATAATTCTAACTGTTAGAAATTACGTGGGAAAGTTGAGAAGACATTTTGTTAAACATTTTTATATATTATCAATTTATTTTCAATTTGTGACGAGAAACGTTGTGAATAAAAAGTATGAGTTATTACTTAATTGCAATTAGTAAAATTGAATATTAGAAATACGTAACTTATCTTCAATTTAATATTTATTTATATCGTGACTGAATAACTCTAAAGACTACTATAAAGACTAACTATAAAGACAATTTCACTTCTTTAAATAATATAATGTAATTGAAAATGTTTTACTAGAATCAAAATTTGCAAATGTCGAGAATTTTCTTCCAAAATTTGTAGAGAATTGTTTAGAAATATTAGGCCTATTGCGAAGCTACAAATTAATTTATACGTTTAAAATGAAAAAAGAGTGTCATAATTAAGGCTTCTTGTTTACACTTGATACTGTAGGGATAATGTACGCAGTGCGATAAAATCATTTAATTACATGAGAAATAGGAGATCTACTTGGAGGAATACTTTCTTACGCAATGCATGTTAATGTTCGCGTTAATAAAGTGTCAAGAGTTGATAATTAACCTCTCAATATATAGATAGCATCGAATTAAACAGGATTTACTTTTGTATCTCTATTAAAGGCAAGTAACTGGTACCGGAAGCCATTATTAGCTACGTTCACTGCTGTACGTTGTTCTTCTAAATTTCGTGCATGACATTATCTTCGATCTTGCAGAATCATGAAATCCTATCTAGAAAAGGAAAGAATGCTTTAAGTTACCACAATCTGTTCCTGAAATACCCCTGTAATAACTGTAATGATATTCATAATTACAATGATATCTTATAACAATATGTTTCACAAACTCTTGAAGCAATTAACGAAAAGTTAAGAAAAATTTAACTACAGTTATCCCTCAACATTTGTGTGTTAACCCTTTGCAATCGAATGGCGACTCTGAGGGACCAGTAAAAATTGCTACGTTACTGTTTAAAACAATTTCAACATCGCCATCTTTACATTTAAGAATTTGATAAAAATTTAACGTTTGTAAGAACGAGTAACAGTAAAAACCCCAGACACATAAGACGAAATAATTCATGCACAATGAAAATATCCTACCTTGGAAGGTCTGCTTTGGTTTTCTAGTTAAAACAGTTTGGAGTGTAAAGGGTTAAAATTTCTTGGTCTTTCCCGACACGGTAGTAAATCCAGCGTTTTGAATACTGCATCATTTTTCATTGATGTCTTATGCCAAACCTAAAACATTTATAAGCAACAGTATTAGCAGAAGTTTTGTAACATTTTATTAAATTGTAAATTCATGTTTAACACGTTCCATGTCACGTGTACCATTTATGGTAAACTTGACTTTCAGGCCATGTGTACCATAAATGGTACACGTAAACGTATCTATTTAATCCGCTGAAAACATATTCTATGATAAATTTAATTGTGTACAAAATATATCTACCAAAAGAATGAGACATTACAAAAAATGCAGCATAGAACTTTATTATTTATGCATTGATGATGTAATGAAATATTGTGTGATAATATATCAATCTTTAATCAAAACGTCAAATGGCCTGAACGACAGGTCGGGCAAAAACGGCTTGGCACGGAACGTGTTAAAGTGCCATCAATTTATCAATTTAAAAGTAATATTACTTGTTTTTTGTTTTTAGTAAGAATTTAAAGTTACAGAATATTTGGCGATTTTCACCTCTAGTGATGAACTTCACATAAATCCATTTGAACTACATATTTTCCAATTAAAAAATTAGAAAACATTCTTCCGAGAGTCTATAAACTAACTATTTTAAAGGTCCTTAAAAGGAAATCGCAAAATTCCCTGAAGTTTTTACGTTTTAAACTAGGTTGTCTTCGTAGAGGATTGAATAGAATTATTTAAAAAGGATTATGCATATACGTTGCATCATAATCAATCTATATTCAAAATAAGGTTCACGGTCGAGATCTTCAAGCGGTTAATGGTCAGACTAAAAGCCGGTAATCTTCTTCGTGGTTTCACGCACCTTGGCTACCATGACGTGATGCTTCGTCCGCGTTATAGTGGATCTCGTGGTTCTTGTCTCACTGCCGCGCATACTGCTTTTTCTGACTACTTTGTACGAAATTGATTCAACGACATTACAGTTAATTAATACAAGAAAACTAATTCCATCGAAGCACCAGTTAAAATTGCATAAGTCGCGGTAATCAAAATCACGCTCGAAGTGTTCATTAATGAGATAACTGCAATCGCATGAAAAAGAAGAAGTGCTTAATTACACCGGACGCCGTTTAGGAAGTAGACTATGGAAGAAGGAATACCGAAGTTTCTTGAACGGTAATTTCGAGGTTTTGTTATCGTCGTAACTAGCGAATCCTGCCGCGTCATGTCCTCTTTTCTCTCACAATTATCCTTTAAAAATAGCTGCGAACGAATTCCAAGTATTAACCTCTTACCATAGCACTTTCTTTTCAACTACACTTATTATAACATTTTCGTCACCAAAAATATTACAGAAAGAGAAGATAAAATATTTATTACGTTTATAAACGTATTTTTCAATTAAACTCAGGGCACCAAATTACTTCTAAACCTGCTCTAATTTTGTAAATTGTCACGTTGCAAGAATTTCAAAATTTGAAAACACCGTGCTGGTGAACCCTAAAAAAACTAACTATAAATCTTCCTAACCGAGTAAAATAAATTTTTGTTCTTTTCGTTTTAAC
The DNA here is from genome assembly GCA_028453745.1 of Agapostemon virescens. NCBI lineage: Eukaryota > Metazoa > Arthropoda > Insecta > Hymenoptera > Halictidae > Agapostemon > Agapostemon virescens. The sequence goes on along the minus strand of CM052093.1, from coordinate 10,563,161 downwards.
ACTAGAACTACCGAACAATAAATTCAACGATATACATTGCTTTGTAATAATAACGAGACTGCATCTATTAAAACTTCATATAATTCTTATTGTAACATGTACGTTATTAAGGAAGTATATCCAAAAATTTCTCATGAAAACATTTTTATAACTGCAGTAATTGTGAAAGAAAAAACTAGGGACCAGTCAAAATGATGGGTTTGGTAGTTCTGGTGTTAACAGAGACCAAAATCACGTTTCTCCAAAAAATACAGGCATCGCATTTATATTTTTCAGATTTTGTTGTAAATCTTCCATACGAACTTGACTCGTTATAATATAGCAAGGAGTCAACGTCATTACACAGCCGTTTTTGCTACAGTTATTTTCCTGTTATGTCTGAGTATAAGAAACTATCTCTCGGTGTGTTTTCTATACTGTTCAAAAAACTATAATTCACAGTTAAAACTTTCGCTTAAATTGTATAATAGCAACAAATTCAATCATGTAAGTTTATTATGAATTTTATTACATTGTTAATTTTCATATTTACACTTTAACGACCGGAAGCCTATTAATAGGACTTCCAACAATCGTGCAGTAACAAAATGAAGTTTAAACATTGCTTTTACATTGTAATTTTTAATGAAATTATTAGGCAACGTTACTGAGGCTGCCCAGTTGATTCGTAATAAAAATAGCTGTCAACGTTGAGATATCCATTAAAAAGTTTTCAGTCATGAACCATGGACCTTGAAGAATTCTAAAATAATGGCCGATCGGTAAAGTGTTAAAAAATCTTTAAGCAAAGAACAATTTAAAGATTCATTATGTTTTCAACTTCTTTAAAATATGTTCAAACTCAACGCAGAATAATCGAATTTTCTAAAAATCTATTAAAATCCTTTTTTTCAAATAATCAGTATATCTCCTTAACGCTTCGCCAGACCATCTTCTTCGTTACTAAAGTTATTATAACATTTTCATCGCCATAAATGTTACAGAAGAGGAAAAACAATCTATATCTTTTATATGGTTACATCATCTACTTCGATACTTAATAACATTTGATTTCGTCTGCAAAGAAAGGCATAATACTTATGTTTGTTAAACTTTGGCATGGATTAGTGGCCAGCCTGTGGATGGCACAGGATTAAGAACGAGGGTGTACGTATAAAATTACTATACGGGCATTGATCTTGGTATATTTCAAGGTCAGCTGTAAGGCGAACTTTGCCTCATAAAAATACATTCCCTTCTATAATATTTGCACATACAAGGTGTTTGCAAAATCAGTACAATCGACAAGGGGATGACTTTGAAGTTTCTTCATATAGGCTTCGAAAAAATGTAGTTTGAAAATTCATTATGTGCGCGTGCATTAATTAATTAATTCGATGAGCAAAGAAGACATTTTCAACATTTCTAAATAGCTAGAATAAATCAATTATTTAAATTGCAATAATTGTAAATTGCACGGCTAATTATTAATTAAAGCGATACCACATCTTAAACGATACTGTTTACAGATGTAAGCAACATTGGAAACTGCAGACAGACCGAGCGAACAAAGCAGACTCTGTCCAAGTACACGCGTACCTAACGAATGTTCAAACTCGATTTTCTCGAAAATGAAGCCCCGTATGAAGAAAACTATATTACTTATTTTCGACTAGATTTTATGAAGAATCATACTCTTGCCGGTTGTACCACGATTTCTGTTAAGGAGAATCAATTTTCACTCCCATTTAATTTAAAGTTCGCGCCCATAAATGAATGCGCCATGTTTAAAACATTTATAAATCGAGTACATGTTGTTTATATCGATTTATACTTTTGTTATTCTTCATTTCGTAGCCATTAATAAAAGACGTGTTAAATTCACGCTCCAGATTCAGATTTATTAATTAGCCTTCCGAGCTGCTCCGTTTCTACAATTTCGCAAACATTTAATATACCAGCGCAAGTTTATACGATTTCAGTATAATTCGCGGCACGCATGATCATGTCACTGGTTTTACGGTTATCAGAAGGCGAACGGGGCTACGTGGCAAATTTCTCCCATAATGTTCGGTATTAGATAGATAACCGCGAAGTAAATTACGTCGCGATCCTTTAATACCATGGGTAGTAAGTAGAAAGACGAACTGGAAGTCCGCGGAAGAATCCGACGAAGAAAGACGGTTAGGAAGAGGGCGGGAGAATCCGTAATCGAGGAGGAAGCGTGCAAACGCGTGTAGTAATAATGCAATAATGTAACGTACTTGTGGTGTAATGGCCAGGCCTCGAGACGTGGACAGGAAGGAGAAGAAGATCGGTTAGATTCCGCCGAGCACTCTGCGCCGTGTGATAACCACTTAACGTGTGCATCTGAAATATCCCGTGCTTTGATACGTGCGAAAGTTGGAGCAAGAAATTATTCCCTTCTAAAGCTATGAGTCGTCCTTTCAGAAGGAAATATCTTCAAGGTTACTTCAAGATTTCGATGTTCACCTCTTCATCATTCTCTGGCAACGAGTATCTGATTAAACAAATCAAGCGTCTAGTTTTACAGACTGCTACCATTAACCCTTTGCACTCGAGACCTTTTCCGTAAGGACGAACCAGCAACTCGAGATGTTCCGGACCATTTTTAGTGAACTTCTTACCTCTAACTTACCTTATACCTGTATAAAGTATACTACATTTCGGTTCATATGAAACCAAATTTCCTTGCTTTTGAATGATTCCCAATGAATCCAAACGATGCGAAATCGCTCTTTGAGTCACTGATAATACAAGTGCAAGTTCTTCTTGCATTTGGCACGAATCGTCACTTAATAATGGTTCCAATTCCGCGCCTTCATACACTTTCGGCCTTCCACTACGTTCTTTGTCTTTGACAACAAATTCACCGTTCTTAAAGTTTTGAAACTACTGGCGACAATTTTGCTCGCTTAATGCAGCCTTACTATATGCTTCTACGGGCAGTCGATGCACCTCAGCTGCAGATTTCTTCAAATTAAATAAGTAAATCGGAACTTCCCGCAAATGACGTTTATTCGGTACAAAACTCGACATTTTCGCACGAAGAAAATATACGACGCTGATACGCAATCGTTGTAGAAGTTGTGCAAAAGTTGTGTAAAAGTTGTACAAGTTGACAGATGTGCAACTTTACGACATGACGTTTTACGTCTGACACTAGTCGTCATAACTTACTGGTTGCAGTATCTGATTTCGTACGGCGGAGACTTATTTGTATCACCAATAGTTTCATTAAGTTAACCCTTTGCACTCGAGACCTTTTCCGTGCGGATGAACCAGTAACTCGAGATGTTTCGGAGCATTTTTTGTGTATTTCTTACCTCTAACTTAAAATGATTACACATACAAATTAACGTATAAAAGTTTTGTATTTTAACATTTTGCGTATGTTCCGTTATCTTCCCTTTCCTATCTTGCGTTATCGTCCTAATCACCTCTAAGAAAATAATTTCTTAAACATTAATCTTTGTAATTTTGCTTCGTACGATATTTGATGTAACAATTGCCAAGATGCATGCCCGGTTTGTCGAGACAAGTATTACAATAATATGTTGTTTGATGTCTTTTGCCGGGTTTATTTCTTTGAGAGCAGACTCTGCAATCTTGCCTAACTCCTGTTAGAATAGTATGCAGCTTTCCATTCAGGCGGATGTCTTCGAAATTGGAGGTTGAAGTTGAAGCTCGGTTACGTGTCTGTCGAAAATCTCCAGTCAGTTCGTTAACTAAATTTTTCACATACCGCAGGTGACTAAGCGGCTGTTCTCTTCTCTGATGTTTAGTGGTTTTATAAAGAATGTAAGAATTTATTAAACAAATTTCTAGGCCCTCAAAATAACAGTTTACGCCACCATTTCAAAGATTTTCTCAGGAAACAGTACGTTGAGGCATACTGATCTGCACGATCGACACCGCCCATATGTTTTTTATAATTTATTACAATATTAGGCTTTTTGACGGTAACTTCAATACCACCTCGTAAAATTCTTTTTACAGGAGTCATTCCTGCATTATTCCAATTGGTCAAATATGTGACAACCCTCGTGTCCTTCCATGCTATAACTATTTCCTTTGTGGCATGTTACTGTAGATTTCTCGCGAAATTTTGCATGTTTTATTTGATTTGGCAGATGCTTCCTATTTATTAAGATTATAGGATTAAGATTAGGATCTTATTCGCACGCCGCTTGTTTTTCTAAAAGCGCCAAGGCAACGTTTAACCCTTTGACTGCTATGTCACCCATATATGGGTGACAGAATTGTTTGTCCATGTTTAAAAATAAATTTGTACATTAATATATTCATTGCACTAAATTTAGTTGAGATCTGGAGAATAGAAGAAGGTTGAAGGATAACTTTGTGCTGTACATTTTAAGTTTTCAATTGTAGATTCGTTGAATAAATTACTTTGATTTTTATGGGATTTTTGTCATCGTTGGTTGGACAGGTAAAGTGTTAAGGCGAGATAACGTTGTGGTGTGCGAGTCACCTTTCGAGTTGCGGCATCTAATAATGTGGTAGGTGAGAGTCACCTCTCGAGTGCAAAGGGTTAATATGAAAAACATTACAGAAAGTAATTCTACATAGATTAACGACAACAATAAAAGAAAAACAATTTGGCTTCAGAAAAAGACATGCAACGATAAAACAAAGTCATAGAATAATAAATAGAATCAACAAAACAGTACAGCTCTATTCTTGGACATCGAAAAGGCATTCGACAAAGTATGGCACGAAGAACTATTAAAAGTCATTAAAAAACACTTCAGAAAGGAAATACGCAAGCTTTTAAAATCCTATCTAACAAACGGAACCGAATGCAAAGAGTTAAATATTACCAAATACTGGACGTGGTGCAAAATCGAGGCACCCTATTTTTTTCTTGTCATTGTTAAACGAGAAAACATTAATTATTGACAAAATTTCTTAAGTTACTTCTAACTATAATAATAATTATAATGTTGATTTTTTGTTTTCTTCTATATTCCTAGCAATAAATAATGATTTATACTTGTGATTATTCGTTCAGTTATGCTCCTGACAGTAATTATAAATTCGTACACACAATTCGTGTACACAAAGTACGAATGTTGCACAAACTTCGCGGAACAAGGTTGCAGCTGATGTAATTGGACAGATGTTGCTTGGATTCTACTTGTCAGGCAGATCAGGATTCCACTTGCATTTTCTATCCACCGGGTGGTCTACTGGTTATTATTAGCTTGTATAAACGATGATCCATGTAAACTGTCGTTCACTTTTTCTTAAGATTAGGAATTTCAAACTAGAAAGTCTTATTAAAATTTATATTAATAATCATTTCTTGCTCGGTCCATTTTTTGTACGTGCAAAAACAAGACGGAAATAGCCTTCAGCTGCGTAAAACGTGCCGGGTCACGATCGAAGTAAAAGAAATAATTGAAGAATTTAAGTGGAAGTAATAATCCCATTAGCGTACACCGGCATTGATAAACTCGGTGCAATTAATAACGACAAGTAAATATGAAAAATAAGATTAGCATCGAAGACGATGAACCGTTACATTCCGCGGTAGAATAAAATTACTATATGACACAGAATAATTGAATAAACCAGTTCCGTATAATAAATTATACGGCAAGCCATATGATAAGTTATATAAGCATTTTTGTTTTTACAGGAAATAAGTTATTCTTAAATTCTGAAGTTTTTCTAAAATAATTTGTGTTTCCTCTTTCCTTCGTGTCGTCCGTGTGACAACTTGAGGGTGTGGCCAATTCGATGTAGACAGCATCTCATTTGTTAATTTTCACCTGAACGGTGGAGACCGTCGACGGCCACGTCGGAAGGTCACCTTTCGGCCCGGTACCGATTCCAGGGCAATATGGCCTTTTTGTGTGCCAGTCGAATATAAATATTGGAATTGGTATGAATTACATAACCAATAAAAAAGGAACTTTTTAAATATTTTTTATTTGAGCCACGTACTAAAAATTTTAAAGACGCATCTGGTAGATCTGTGACAGTTATACGCATGCAAAAAAATCAATTGAAATCAATTGAAAAAAATGGTGAAAATCGCAATTTTTCACGATTCTTGGTCAGTTTCTGCTTAAACTCCAGAAATACTTACATCTATCTACGCGTGTCATTTTTTCCCGTGTCAATCGATTTCAGTGAAATTTCAGCATGTGTATAACTAACGCAGTTCTAAAAACCGCATATTTTAAATGTTCATTACGAGTTGAAATAACAATCTTTTAAAAAATGTCTTTTCCACTTTCCCTCGCAATTTCTACCAATTAGAATTATTTCAAAATTATTTTTGCATATCATTTAGTAAATCAATGTTACTAGTTGCTCCAGAAAAGTCAAGTTGTTTGGTTCAATTTTGAAAAAGTTATTTAGATTTAAAGAGTGTCCTAATATTTTCGTGAGCCACTGTATATAATATGACATTCATTTTGCGGAATCGCTGTTATACTGACAACGAATACTGCTTTCGATGTATTTCTTTCCGGTTTACTGGCTCGCCGATGCGATTTTGTTATCGGTACTGTTGCGGAGAAAGGAGGGGAGAGCGTTTCGAACATTTTATATGAAGCGAATTCGATGCACGATTTTCGACGTCCGCCAGAGACGTCAAAGTCTCGGAAACGTCAAAGTCTAGAATGGCACATGAAATGGATGACGTCTAACAGACGTCATTGCATGCCAAGCGGTTAATACGAATCTTATTATGAATATTCACTTATTACAAATGTACAAAATCTATAGTCTAAATATTAGGGTAATTGTGTCTGTACTACTATATAATAATCATTTTATTTATTGATTTCAGTACAAAGAACCGGAAGTACTCGACATAGATGCGCTAAACAACACGAAAAGAGCAGGCAAGGGTGTTTTGTTCTTTAATCGTGTACCAAAGGTGGGTTCACAGACATTCATGGAACTGTTGAGGAGGCTGTCGATGAGGAACGGCTTCTCTTTTAATAGAGATCGCGTGCAGAGAGTCGAGACGATACGTCTGGCACCCATAGAACAGGTATTTCAATACTCGGAAACTGTATTCCTACTTATTGAATAAATATTTAACCCTTAGATCTCCAATGGTTTCTCTCGGCCGACACTTAAAATTACTATATTATTATTTAAAACAACGTTTACTTCGTTATGATTGGATTTAAGAATTTATTTAATAATAATAGTACAAGTAATAGTAGTAAACTTAATTTCCACAAAAAATCAACCATGTACAACGCAACTATTCTAAGATAGAAGATATCTCAACTTTGGAATTAAATTAAATTTAATCAGTAGATTTTCTCAAATTAAATTAAATTTGGAATTAAATTAAATTTAATCGGTAGATTTTGTCAAATTAAATTAAATTTGGAATTAAATTAAATTTAATCAGTAGATTCTCTCTTACTCGGTTCAGCATTAACCAGTTAATAACCGATTGCGGTATGAGATAATTATTAATCGTTAAACATCCAATTCATCTTAAATTGTATAAAAAAAATCAGCTCGATACCGTGTCTTTCATGCGTTCTAATAGATATCAGTACACGTGTTCTTAGTTTTAACCCTTTGAACTCGAAGCCATTCCATTCCAAAATCGAAAGCATATTTTTAACAATAATAGCTCCGTTGTACACAGTTGGTTTCCTTTCGTGCATATGAAATTAATTACCGTTTAATCAGAGCATTAAAATTTTCGTCGATTTCTTAATTTCAGACCTAGCGATGTAAAAGTTGTTTAAATAATAGCGTGACAGTTTTTAGTGGCGCCTTGGACGCGCCATTAAAGTGCAAAGGGTTAATAAATAAAAATTAATGTAAATACATGCTTATGGTTCTCACTGTTGTAGCTTTGAAGTAGAAGCTGTATCCTTTTGGAAGAATTGCAGCTGGCTTCATCAAGGGTGAAATGACACACTGATACTAATTCGTGCCTTATGATGCATCACTAATAAAGTGGAATCTGCCCGTGTTTCAATTCACTGATTACCAGTGAGCATGCTTTAGATTGGTTAGCTGAACAATTTCAATAAATTGAGTGGACACAATATCCTCTTCAATGAAGCTGAAGTTATGGCTAGAACAAAAGCATACTTTCCGAGGAACTGAAGGGGAACGTTAGAGATAATGGAACAACCTGATAACATCAACAGGTACACAGGCTACCACCTGAACGGAATCCAAAGCTTCCTCCTTTCAGCTTTTTAAATTGTTCAGCTGACCAATTTAAAACGTTCTCATTGATAACCAGTGAACCAGAACGAGCAGATTCCACTTTATTAGTAGAGCACCATATAAAGTACACATCGGTATCAGTGTGTCACTCGACCCTGATGAAGATAGCTGCAATGCTTGCGAAACATTGGAACGATTCATGCAAAGGGACACTATTTACATTCGAAAACCATAACAGTGAAAACTGTATGATGCCAGCGCTCTGTAAGCCTCAAATCTCTAAATATGCATATGTACGTCATTCGAATTAACGGGCTATTGTTTATCTGACCAAGGGCTTAGTCTCATGGTTGCCGGTTACGAGGGAGTTCACTGTACTCAAATTTTATTTTTATATCAAATTGGAATAACATTATTTAGAAAACAAAAAGCAATTTTAGTTTGGTATGATACAGTTTTTTAAAAAATGGTTTAAGGGAATTTGAGTTTAGTGAAACTAAAACGATTATAACAAGAGAAACTATCAACAACTGTAAGTGTTGATGTATTTTGGCTTTGATTTAGGGGTTAAGTCCCATGGTTGCTGGGTACGAGGGAGTCTACTGTAAACAATTTTATTTTTATATGAAGTTGGAATAACATTATTTAGAAAACAAAAAGTAATTTTATATTTATATATATACTTTTATAAAACAAGCAAAAGAAATAAACATGTGACATTATGGTGTATCGTTACTAATGTGATTTTGCTGTTTAGCTCCAACTTGCCACAATGGTCAGCAGTTACTCGGAGCCATCTGTATACATAAAGCACGTGTGTTTCACCAACTTCACCGAGTAAGTTTCCTGAAATTGGACACAGCTTGTTAAATTAGAATTCCACTTGCATTCTGAATAGTTCAGTGATTAATTGTAAATGCATAACACGTATTGAGTCGTATCAAATATTATCGTATAGCTTTCTTTAAATTTTAACTTTAAACTAGGAGATGTTATGTACACTTAAAATTAAAATTACCAAATCAGTCATTTTAACTGGTAAGCTTTCTCTTTCACAATTATTGAAGTTATAAAAATGTTTTTATCAGAAATTTTTGGATGTACTTCTTTAATAACGTAAATGTTTGACACAAAAATGTGTAGCTAAGAACTGTTATATTATATGGTACAATTTTGAAACAAAGTAAGATATTGCAACGATGTTTGTAATAAATTATTTGACATCTTCCATCTGCTGCTTCACTGTCAGAACAAACAATACAGTCCTATTTTTTTCCCAATTAATATTTATATCTCTCTCGTGGTTAATCGTTTCGGCATTGTTGTAATAAAAATGTAATGAAAACGTTATAAAATGGATAAATATTTATTTCTAACTGTAAATTATGAAATCACAAAGTAATAGTTACCAAAAGAATATCACTTCTCTAATTCTCTGACTTCTACAATCTTTTTCCCTGGTTTCAGATTTGCATCCCTCAAAAATTCTCAGAAAGTTGCAATGGCACAAGTTCACTCTCAGTAATCACAAATACACTTTTTCCCTGAGAGAGGACAACGGAGAGCAAAGGGTTAATACTAAATTCTCCAGAATTATACTTCCAACAATATTTTCTTATATTTTTCACAAGAAACATTCTGGTCCACAAAAAAAAATTTTCTCAATACACATTTTTACAAAATGACTTATAGAAATAAGAAAATTACATAAAGATCCACGATCTAGCAATCTTTCTTCTTCATAAAAACAAATACTATTTATCACTTCGATTTTACAATTGATCATTTGAAAAGTAGAAATTCAACTAAATTCAACCGAGAATCTTCGGAGAATCCTAGCAGCGTTTTCTTTGTGCTTCTAAAAGCTATCGGAAAATAAGGAAATAACCCGGAACAGCATTATAGTCTGAAGCCGGAGGCACATCTGATCCTTGACGTTTTTTTTTGTGTTCAGGTTCAACCTTCCGCAGCCAATTTACATCAATATAGTCCGAGATCCTGTTGAAAGAGTGATATCCTGGTATTATTACGTGCGAGCGCCTTGGTATTACGTCGAGAGAAAGCAAATATTTCCAGACCTGCCTCTGCCAGATCCCAATTGGCTGAAGAAGGACTTCGAGTCCTGTGTACTTAAGGCGGACCGTGAATGCAGATATCTGGAGGGCGAAATCCACGAGGGGATTGGCGATCACCGCAGACAAACGCTCTTCTTCTGCGGGCACAGCGAAAGGTGCACGTAGGTATTTTCAAAGTGGAACTTCCTGTATACTTTTGCCACCATGTTGTCATATTTCAGTAATGAAAGTAAACCCTTCTACAGAGTGATTCAGCTAAGTGCATCACTGAAATTACATGTAAACTATTGAGAGATTTTTGTCATTTTTTAATTAAACGTTTCTTTTATTCAAAATGAAGTTTATTTAAGTATATATTGGCCATTATTATCTATGACCTTTTGCCATTTTTGGGGTAAAGCCATAATCCCATCGGAATAAAACTTCTATGGTTTGTCGGTTACAAACTTGGCCAAGTGATTTTCACAGTTCCTTTTTTAATCAAATTTTTTACCACCAATGTAGTTTTGCAGAGAACGAAACAAACGATAATCTGATGGCGCAAGGTCTGGGCTAAAAATATAATCTGAGGTTAAAAATATAGAATTATTCTGCTAACCATATCCGCAATAACCAATAGCGTTTCAAAATTTTATTCTATGTGTAGTTATCTGATCGTGAGTACATACATGAGTGAAAATTTGGCATTACTTTATAATATTATCTCCTTTCTTTGAACAAAAAACAAATAACGAATCAAGATACGGTGTTACATAAAAATGATGTCGACCGAATGACTCTATTGCAATTTGAAAGTTGAAGAATTAGCAAAATTGCCTCATTGTTAAGTGGAGGTAAAAGTGAACTGTATAAAATAATTTGGAAAGGTATAATTAAATATTGATGCAATATATTATATTGTATTTTCATAAAACAATTGACAATTTTTGTACTATTGTCTCATACTTTCGTCAAACTGATACTTATATAGCTTTATAATATTTTTTATAAAAAGGTTTACACTAAAATAATTATATGTTATACATACAGAGCTTTATTATTTTGTCCAACATTCCTTGTATGGCACGTACCACTTTTTAAAAAACATAAAATAAAGTACTTTTATTTTATTTCTTTAAAAACAATACTCGAATCAATACAAACAAATGTTCTCTTATTCTGATTATTATAAATTAGTGAAAGTTCGCAGAAAAATCATAATCTACTATTTGCAAGTTTGTGAAGCTAATTTGAAAGAGGAACTGTTTTATTATAACTCGTTATTAATATTAGTTAAATTTTATGGAATATATAAATTTATTGTTTTCTCTCTTCTCCGTAGTCCTTTCAACACTGTGGGTGCCTTGGAACGAGCGAAAATGGCGGTAGAGAAACATTATGCCGTGGTCGGTGTACTTGAAGACTTGAACACCACTCTCACAGTATTGGAAAATTATATACCTCGATTTTTTCGTGGCGCCACTGACGTTTATTACGGTAATTTTTCTGTTACACGATTTTCATTTTCTGGTTGCACTTGCAACTTGTTACCTGATCGACTTGCAACAGCGATGAGTACCTTCGCAATTGCTACACGAATATAATTTACCATATGAATACAATCGAACATTATAAAATGATATACAATATTTTATTCATTATTTTGTTTGAGATATTGATATAGTTTAAGGTATTCCTTCCTTGTGCAGTATGCAAATATATGCACGATTAATATATTTCAAATAGTATAGAAAACTTTCCGAAACTTATTATTACGAAGAGGAACTAAGAAAGGAACAAAAAGGAAACAAAAAAGTCAACAAAAATTCAATACATTTTTAGAAAAATAATTTTAAATTGAAAATAATCAGAAGTACCAATATACTTAAATATTATAAACAATGTACGCTGAAAAAAGTTGAATATTCGTTGCGGTTGAGTACCGTTGCTATGAATTACAAACTGTTACAAACGGTTATAAGTACTATTTGTTATAACTTTTGATGATCTATAACTACAATGAATAAACATTTCTACAACTCCCAGTAAATCTATAAAACGTATTATTTTAATTTTTAGTAAAGATGCAAACAATGTAACTATACATTTGCTAGTAAACTAATCTTTTTAACCATTAGAAAGGTTAGGTACACGAAGAGCGTTTTTTACTTAGTATAGATATGTATTGGGTTCTTCGGAGAGTAATTTCGTTTTTTTTTGTGAAAATGAAAGACAATTTTCGTATAATGAACAATATTTTATTAAATTATATATTGGCCATTTTGGTCCAATACCTTTTGCCATCTTCCTGGTGCATGATTCCACGCTCATAAAATTTTTGGTCTTTGCTGGCAAAAAACTGATCGAGGTGGTTTTTGACCTTCTCATTTGAAGTGAAGGTTTTACCATCTAAAAAATTTTGCAGTGACCGGAACAAATAATAATCCGAAGGTGCCAGATCTGGAGAATATGGTGGGTGTAGCATTGTATCCCATTCAAGCTATAAAAACTTTTGACGAGTGACCAAACTTGTATGAGGTCTCGCATTATCTTGGTGGAACACTACACCTTTTCTGTTGATTAATTCTGGCCTTTTCTGTTGAAGTGCATCATTCAGTTTGTCCAGCTGATGACAGTAGACTTCCGAATTAATTGTTGTGTTATCCGGTAAAAGCTCAAAAAAACGATTCCTTTAAAATCCCACCAAACAGACAGCATCACCTTTTTTTATGGATATTGGCTTTGGAAATGCTTTGAGCCGGTTCATCTTCTTTGCTCCATGATCTCTTGCGTTTGACATTGTTATATACAACCCATTTTTCGTCCCCAGTAATGATGCGCTTCAAAAATAGATCATTTTCGTGACGCTTGAGAAGCGAATCACAGACGTTAACGCGACGACACAAATTTCTCTCCATGAAAACATGGGGAACCCATATATCGAGCTTCAAGGTTAAACCCAGGCCTTTCAAGTGGTCATAAACAGTTGAATTTGATAAATTTAACCTCTCACCGATCTCACGTGTTGTTATTCGCCGGTTTGCATCAACTAATGCCTTTGTCGTGTCTTTATCAGCTTCAACCGTCCTTCCAAAACGTGGTGCATCTTCGACATCAAAATTGCCGAATCGAAATTTTGCAAACCAGTTCTGGCACTGGCGTACTGTCAACACATCTTCTCCATACACATCGGTTAATTTCTTTCTGGCTTGAACAGCATTTTTTCCTTTTCCATAGTAAACAAGTAAAATATGACGAAAATGCTGTTTATTGCTCTCCATATTTAAAAGGGCACCAACCAAAAACTACTAGAATCAATTGGACTTCTTCACACACAAGCCTTGCTATGTCAGCTCTTAAAACATATAATGATTATGCGGCTTAAGTGTGAAGTTGGGTGCAAAAAAATAATAAAAAAATAAATTTCCTCTGTCGGAAAAAAACGAAATTACTTTCCGAACAACCCAATACGTTTATGAAGTATAACATAAGCTAATGTAGCTTAAACTTTTTACAGATGGAGTAAATTCCTTCACAAAAATCAACCGTAACTTCTTCAAGCCTTCTGTAAGTGAAGAAGTGAAGGACATGGTGCGCAGCAATTTCACGAGAGAAATCGAATTCTACCAATTCTGCAAGCAGCGATTATACAAACAGCTGAGAGCCTTGAAACTGTCAAAACACGAAAATCCACAATTTTCTGGAGGCAATAGCTTATAATGCCGTTTTAGGAGTTGAATAAATTTTATGGACACGAAGAAGTACTTCTATATCGTCTGTTCCGACAAAATCGAAGGTGCGGTTGTAGAAAATTCAATTTGAAAGAAAGTTTCAAGAGAAGAGTAATACTTCGTCGTAAGAAGAAGCTTTCCTATTCCAAAAGAAACGAGCAAAAGAAAAGGAAGATGTCGGTAGAGCGAGGAAATTTATAAATGGTCGTTGCCTTTGAAGAAAATTCATGTGATCCAAGATGAACGTCGACCGATCAACACGAGAATTAGTCTATGTTAGCTAACAAATATTCCGATAAGCAATATTCGTCGTGACTTTTGAGAGTGAGTGATCTGAAACTGAATAGGACACTCGTACCGAGTGCCGTTTTTATTTTGTGATTGTTTATCCTACATTTTATCGTGTAACTTAAGAAGACAGTGATGTAATTCGTTGAAAATGACGAGATTCGTGGGTAATATACAGGCGGACGCGAGGCATTAGTCGTATTTTATTTCTACATGTATGTAAAGTTACGATTTCTACGCGAGTGCGTAGCGTGTTTTATTTTTTTTTTTTTTTCGATTAACTTTTTTCGTGGCGATTCGAGAATCCTTTTAAGACTGATCGAAGAGACAGACACTGTTCTTATCGAAGGGTACTTTATAACAGCAACGAGCGAAACGCACAGGGTAATCATAGGATATACTGCTTTCCGGGCAATTCTGCCACATTTTTTATCGGCGTAAAGCGTTTTTTAATGTTCAATTGTTTCACTCCTTTTCGTAATAAACCGCTGCCATTTCGAAATATACGATTTCTTTCTTCTTTCACCTTGTAACATAATTTCTGGCAAAGAGTGCTATAAAATACTCGAATAGGTTTCTGCTGCTCTTTCGATAAACGAAAGATCTATGTTCAATTCGAGAAATGAAGATTATTTTACTCAAAGTATTTTCCATCGTTGACTACAGTCATTTTCCTATTTTTCATGTAATCAGTGAATTCCACAATAGAAATCCGGTTCGTGTGAAGAAATCTAATCGCTATGCCATTTTTCGGTATCTTCTTCACAACTGAAGTTCTGCTGCGAAAGGCAATGTTTGAGAAATATGGTGAATGACCCAGCATTTCCCATATAAACAATTTACATATTTTCTTGACTGGTTTTGCAATGTGTGGCCTAACATTGTTATGTTAAAAAATCGCGTAATAATTTTTGTAAGCATATTTTAAATATTCTTCTCTAAATATCCGACTTTAATTGAGCAAGAATCATAACGCTTCCAGTTGTTTGTCTTGAAACTTGAAACTTCCTTGGTGCACCACAGTAATCCTCATCTTACACAGCATCATTTTTAAATCGCTGAAACCAGCCTCTACAACTTCTTTCGGATAATGTATTGTCACTATAGACCTCTACAAGCCAACGATGATTTCTAACTTCTTTTCTTTCTAAAATAAAATAAACAGCACTTCCCACAAATCCTGTTCTGAAATACAATATTCGACATTGCAAATCTAATGAGAACTCTTATTGTTAGAATCGTCATGTACATAGTATATCATTTCAAATTACATTTAAATATTGGCAGATGCGACGTCTATTAGTATACGGCAGAAAGTTATTCAAGTACCAATACAGCGAACAGGAAATTGCACTGTTGGATATGAGAAGTGCCTCAGTGACTAAAATCAGTTTCGAAACAACATCTCTAAGCATTCCAATGTTAAACGTGTTGAACATTGAATATTTCTATTTTATGCAGGGTGAGGCAGTAACTACAGCCACCTGCAATAACTCCGAATGTATGACAGTAGCAGAAAAGATACATGAAACAACGGGGGCTTAGTATGGCGTTAATCTTTTTTTCCTAGGTGAAGTCGCTGCAGAGATGTGAAGGTTTCCTTTATTTTTTTAAAATAGAACGCTATGTTTTGGTACCTGTTTTCTAATAGCGGTTGTTGAGACGAATTCAACGAGATACAACATTAAGATCTTTGAAGGTCAGCAAAGGTCACTTATGACAAAAAAACTGGAAAGGCTTGTTCTGATAGGCCAAGGATCCAATTGTACTCAATTTAGGGTAGGGTGAGAACGTTAAGGACATCTTTTAGCGTATAAATCTCTAACTCCCATTGAATTTTGCTAGCATTCTCCATAAATGAGAAGCATATATGTTTGCTCTTCGAAATAATACATTATTGAAAACAGCTTCATTTAAGGGGGGAATATACTTTAGAGCGCCTAAAAAATAGTGATTTTTAGGAATTTTTTTCTCAATAACTACAAAGCAAATCATTCTCAACCTTTCATGATATTATGTTCTATATTTAAACAATACAAAAAAATTTCTATTTTAATGATTAAAATAGATGCGCCACGCGCATCGTCAGTTTGTGTACATCCTAGAGCCTCTAATTTTCATCTGAAACAGGAAAACAAAAGTTTTTTTTAATCCTTCTAAAATTATCTCGTCGATGAACTAAAAAAATTCCAACAAAAAGTACAAAAATGCAAAAATTTTGAGCTTTATTGAAGAAGTTACGATTTTTCGCTAAAAATTTCGACTTTATAATGTAAATTGAAAGGAAAAGATGCAACTATTTAGGAATTTTTTTAGTTCATCGACGACATTTTATCATTACCTAACAAAAAATCGCCTTATGAGCTCAATTGGTCCAATAGATCGTTCTGTATCGTGTATACAAGATTCAGAAATATGATATTGAGAAAAACGCGTTTAAAGTTTTTCGACTGTTAGAGTAGTAGTTATTGAACATTTACTTCTGGAGGAAAATAATCCGCTTTACCAGGACCATATAGTAAGCCTTCTGTGGCTTCAAAAAATTCATTTTGCTCCATTTGGTGTATCCTACGAGAGATTCGTGCCACTTTTGTGCTGCTTTGCTGCGGCGTTTCTGTCTCGTTATGCGTTGCGCGTCATACGTATCGGCAAAGAATTTGCATTGTTGCCCGATATTAATATTTAATACATTCGTTATTTTTAATATAGCTGAGTAGCCCTCGTTAAAAATGCCAGCCGCAATAAAGGCGGAGGTTTCGATAATTTTTGCTCCGGAATTTAGATGCTTTGGATTTAGGCGCCAAACCGTTGAATTGAAACTTTCATTGCAATGTTGTGTGTGTCCACCTAGATATCTGGTTAATAAATCGTTCTTTGAAAGTTCTTCATATATCGGTTTTAAATGTTTAAGGACATCTGGGTGAAGTGGACTAGGATTATTAAAATTATCTAATTCACCTTTCGCTTCAGCTTCGCGCCACTTGCACCTGACGCTTACCTGTTCGGCTTGCTGTATCTCCCAAAATACATAAAATTTTGCTCCGTAACTTTATACACGTATTCTAGACAGATACTGGAATCAATTTCAAACAAAAAAAAAAAGAATCGAAAATTTTCATCTTATAAAGTGTATTCTCCCCCTTAATGATACTAGTCTTACCATTCTTATTGATGACCTGCGGTATCGTCCAGAAGTGTTTATTTGTCATTGTCAGGTTTAGTAAATACGCTGAAAGATGCCCTCAACGTATCCTGGCCGACTCGTTCGCCAGACTTTTGGCGCCTCTGGATTTTGGCTAGAGGAGATTCTTGAAAGACATTGTTTATAAAGACATCCCAACTACGCCTGAAGATATGCAAGAGAGAATTGTTACAGCATATGATTTGATAAGTGCCGATAAGCAATACTACTCAATCCGTGACAAAAAGATTGACATAAATGACCTTTGATGATCTTCAAAGACCTTAACGTTACACCTTGTTGGATTCGTCTCAATAAGCGCTATCAAAAAATACGTACCAAAACATAGCATTCTATTTAAAGAAACACAGGTGACCTTCAAATTTCTGTAGCGACTCCATCTAGGAAAAAATGATTAACGCTATATTAACTTTTTAACTAAGAAAACTTTTCTGCTACTATCATACTTTCAGAGTTATTGTAGGTGGTAAAAATGACTGCCTCACCCTGTGTAATTAATTGAGTTGTTCGATAGAGAAATTATGCTAGTCAAATCAGTTAACCATTGGATAATGAGAAACGATGTAAAAGTTCTATAAAACATAATAATGTCGAAAGAGGTTACATTTGTTTTATGAAAATCACGCTTTAACTGTGTTATAATTATTAAGTTTAAACCCTTGAAATGCGATGTTAAACTAAACAGGCAAAAATTGATTTATCACCTACTTTGGCATTAAACAGTGGAATTAATAAGATGTATTTTTATATAACCCTCTGAGGTTTACTAACAATTGGCCGTACACTCTAGTCTTATCTACTGTTTTCTATTACGTAATGTGGTGGTAAATAGAAAACAATAAGACTAATGTCTAGGGTTAATTGTTTAATTCTTAACCAGTTCATTTTCGACAAAGGATCCAATAATACTGCGTTGGCACGTTGTATACTAAATGTTGACACTATCCATTACGTATATGGTAGACTTAATTTTGCGAGTTGCCTTAATTGTGTCCACGTTGTAATTTTCATTAAAAGCATTAAGTTAAGGAACCCTGTCTGTGAAATTAATTGACTTGACTTATATTTTGATTAACAAATTTTAATCAATTATTTTTCTTTCACGAGAACAATTTGTTTTCTATTGCAATTTTTTCATATTGCATCATCAAATTTTGCATTTTCACTGATTTCAAGAGGATATCAATACGTTATAATTACTACGCTTATGAAATCACATTGTCATAAAATATGCAGCATACATCATTAAGTAGTATTTAATAGATACTAAAAATAAACTTTATTTAATAGGCGAAATAGAAAGATTTAATTACTGTTCATGTTTCTAAATTTTTTATTTTGACTGCCGACATAACATACGAGTTTCTTTCACAGTGACATACATTTGATGAGGAGATAGTACAGTATTTTATTGATAATTGTCCAAAGTATCTGGCCCATAATTGTCTTAAAACTATTCCTACTACCAAGGGATATACCTCGTGAGGGGCCCTGATATCTTCCTCAGATATTCTTTAATATCTTATTTGGTAACATTTTTATTAGAAATGAACCATGAATATATTGATAAAAATTTCATTAAAAAACAATAAAACATAAAGATATTTTCTCATTGAATTAGTAGTGTATTATGTTCCAAAGTTCTTTTCGGGAACCGAGGCCTTTCGAGTTTCGCCGTTCTTTCTACGTTCGGAAGGAGTGAAAGAATAGTGTCTCCTAGCTTGTAATTGTCCCTGGCCGAATCCATGTTTTGCACAATCATCGATAAAATTCTGCACAATGTAGTAACTGCTGTATAATATAATAATGACTAAAGGAAATTAGTCAACTAACCTCGAACTACCCTACTGATTCTAATATTATTTTGTACAATTCATTTAATATTTACATAATATTTGTAACAAAAATAATAAAAACATTGTAGCCTTTCCTTCAAGAATACGTATAATTTTTTTTTTATATAAATATGTATAACGTTTTGAATTTCTCCTACTTACATTATATTTGTAATTCTTATTACATTCATGTTTACTTATATTTGTTTTGAATATGGCTTTGGAAGAGTAAATGTCAATGAAATATAGATATAATGGTGGACTATGTGTGAAAAAAATGGTGAACCTACTTAAACATGTTACTTCAAAACAATTTGAATGTTTTGAGTTCTACACATGATAATATGATTATTACTGGAAGGAAATAAAATATTTTATCCCATTTATAATTTGTTTACGCAACTTTTGACATCACAAAAAATATTGGTAATAATCTAGTTAGCCTAGTCTATGTTTGCAATATAAATTAGACTTCGAGGCAGTCACAGAGTGAGCAAATAAGCGAATAATCATTCTTCTCACAACTTCCAACGAATAATCATGAGTTTACTTGTACATAATCGTTCAAATTTTAAATATATCACATTCTTTAATATTAAACCCAGTATAAATTCATTTGAACATCAAACTTAACGGATGAGTAACATTTTATGTAACCGCATTCGAAGTAACGGATGTAAGAAAGGCTTAACTGTCGACGTTTCCATCCATGCACGTACAGGACCAAGTTCTGCTCCAAGTAGGTCTTGGCACCAATGTGACCGCCTTTTGCTTGCAGAGTGTAGCTCGAAACAGGTTTGGCTAACTGGGTACAATAACAGAGAAAACAGAGTTTAAATAGTAATGTGTATGATAACTAGCATAACTTTTACTAATTTGAGATTTTATTTGAAGGTATTGGGTTGTCCGAAAAGTTCGTACCGATTTATTTTTATTTTTAATACATATGTACCAAAACTTAAATGCGTTGCGTTTCAATCTTTCTGGACAACCCAATAGTAACGAAATAATGAAACAAGTACAGAAACTGGATATATATATATATGTATAATTAAGTTTCATTTTACACTTTAGTGATTGCAATTTTGATATTTAAACATTCTGTTAATTTTATTATTTTGTAAATCTCTGATGCTGTATTATATATATATATATATATATTCATCTTCATGGTCACAATATTTTAAATATCTTTGTAATAATTTTACAGAAGAGAGAAGACCTCTAGAGGTTCGTGTTGAATACATTAGGTGTCTCTCAGTTTGAACGAGTTGCTGATTTACATGCACAAGTCCAGTCCAATATTTCATTTATACTGATTTAACAAATTTTTACTTCGTATCAGTATTTCATCGATTGTCTAATTTCTATAAACGTTTCATAGTCAAAGTCTAGGTGACTGGACATATCTTCACCTAAGAAATTTTATCGTTATATTGAAAACATAGTTCCATTTAAAGAAAACTCCGGTAACCTCAAAATCTCGAAAAATATGACCTACAGAAAAATTTTTATCCTGTGACCATATTTGCCTTAGTTTATCTTCGGACATTTTTTCCTTATTTGACACTTTAACTGCCCAACTAACGACCTGAAAAATTCCACAAAATCAATGTAATTTATTTAACGAAGCAACAATTGAAAACTTAAAATGTATGACACAATGTTATCTTTTAACCTTCTTCTATTCTCCAGATCTCAACTAAATTTAGTGCAACGAATATATTAATGTACAAAATTTATTTTTAAACTCGGCCAAATAATTCTGTCACCCATATATGGGTGACATGACAGTCAAAGTGTTAGACAATTTTAGTTATTTCCTTATTTAATCATTTTACATTACAAAATTATTATTCGCGAAGTGTCCGTATATTTTTGCGATGCCAAAATTGAGCATTATTTTGTTTAACATTGATTAACGCAAAAAGTGTATAAATTACATAAATAAAAGCAATATTTCTAGCATTTAAAATAAGTGTTTTTTATTATTGCAAAACGAGGAATTCTTTAACAGTGGAGATATACAGCAAAAACTTCTCGAGTATCATGTTGTCCGAACGTTAATGCGTTCCAGTGTACATGCATACCTACATATATCGTTTGTATCAGCATAATGCGACAGCTCTCCAACTATTTCTAGATGTACATGTTGTAGGCATTTTTCAGGTGGAAGGGCCGTAGTGGGGGTGAAAGGTGCGAACAAAAAGGAGAGTTTATGATGCATAAAAACAGCGATGAGTTTTTAATTTGATCAAGAGTCCTCCGAGTTTCTGAGTAATGATCGCACTATAAAACTCTTGTACCCCAGATAATGCACCCTCTCGGTGCACTACGATGACTTCGGAAGGCGGGTATTTAACCATTTAACTGTGGCGCCTTCGTTTGAGAGCGCGCACCATTTTGTGTCACCCGACTCGAGCCATGACGAGTATACTCGTCAATCACAGAGTAAGTTGTGCTGGTAAGATATTGGATCAAAAAGATGGGTTTATTTTATAAAATTGACAATTTTATTACTAATATTTACTTATTTGGTTAACATACACATATCTTACATACATACTAAACTGAAAACGCAATAAAACCTAAATATCATACATATAAAAGAACCCTATTATAAATCAACTTTCTGACTTTTGCCTTTGCCTTTTTTAGCTAACAACTAAAAAACTTTATCATCGCACATAAATAAATTCGTTATGCGAACTGGTAAGTTGTTTCAGCCGGTACATACGGGGACGCATGAGTTCATCTCAAATTATTTATATTTTTTACTTGCTTGTTTTATTCCGCCATGGCCTAAAAATATTCTAAACATCTTCAAATTTCAGAATATGTTTTGTTTTCCTAAAAAATTACAATTTAAATAGCCAATGGTCACTACTTTATACGCATGACGAGTATACTCGTCAATACACAAAATCGTGCCACTTCTCCATGACGAGTATACTCGTCAATCACAGTTAACCGGTTAACGAAAAACCCAGCAATTGGATGTCGTAGAGAAAACGCCCACTGAACAGTACCTGTAAGACGACGCCGAGGGTCAGCGGAAGAGAGCTATATGACGTCGTTATAATGTTTACGAAAACGCCCGTTTACAAGTCTAGTCCCAACGTATTAAATCGATTGTAACTAAATACTGTGACCTCTCCTTTTCTGTTAACCTGACTACAGTTTAATTTTAAACCTCTCGACCTACAATAACAACGACCTATACAAGATGTACCAAAAATGTTCGAATCCCTTGAAAAGGATCCCTGAGAATATTTTTAGAAACTTGTCTTGTGAATGTATTATGCGTGGCTTCGTCTTTGAATTATTAACACGGGACAACCAGAGCGCAGCCACAGCTGGCTGGTTCCGCCTTGGCGCAGCGACAGATTCTACTGAGCGATAGCGTTGTTATTGCTCCGTGCTGGAATAGTATGTAAGAACAGAAGTAAAAATGTACTAGAATAATGCATTAAAACAATAATTATACTTGGTGCATACATATGTGATTCGGGTTACTAAAAGTGGTACGAAACAGAGGCAGGCCATATGAATAAAAAGAAAAGAAAGAAGAACTCGTACGCGAAATTATTAGTCAATAAATACATTGTTGTCATCATATATGTTGGCTCTGGAATTAGCGTTAGGCATTTGTACGTTAGCCTCCGTGATATAAGTCAATGCTTTATTGAGAGTACTGTAATTTAGGCGAAACGAATTATTTTGAACTAGGATCCTGAAAAGTGTCTGATAGTAGTGATCGTGCCCTAACCTTCAAGTAGTAAAGCAGTAAAAAACATAGACAGTCAGGTCATCAACAACACCTGGTCGCGTCCGTTCGTGAACTACCCAAACGGGCCTTCCGCCTAGGAAAAACCTGCCATTTTCTAGCCGCCTTAGGCCCGTTTATAATGGTCCATTATGCCCGTCTGCGATCCACCCTAACGGGACTTTCCACTGCGAAAAACCCGACATTTTCTAGTCGCCTCGGGCCTGTCCGCATTGGGTCCTATTCTACCCCCACAAACCTCGTAGTGGGCGGTGGCCATATCGCCAAAAGGGGCATTATCCCTCCATTAGCTAATTGTAATTGGACAACTGCAAGTCCTCTCACATCAAAAATTTCTGCTCAATCCTCCTACAGACATTGTGTAGTACGTTCCTCATCGTTAACTAAACATTACCATGGTAACCCCGTCGAAATACGTAAACGATATTTAAATTTAAATAATTCTGTGTCCGAACAGAATTCAACGAACGATTCGCAAAATTAATTTAATAATAGATAATCGCGTTAAAGAACATGCAGGATAAGTGCGTTTAAGAATTGCTAAAGAATGTCATTAAAAGTAAACTCACCCATTCAGTTGCAAATCAACTGCATGGCTGTAAATGTGGACAGCAGGACAGTGCGTTGACTCCTTACAGTGTATGCTGAACTGAGCAGCTGATTCCTACACGATG